>CM051015.1:11288394-11338394 GCA_027704905.1 Muraenolepis orangiensis | reverse complement strand
CTCACCGTGGTGCCGAGGATGACCAGGCTGCTTGGGTCCCCGTGCTCCTTGTGGAAGGCCAGCATCTCGGCCAGAGGGAACTCGGAGCACACGTCGGCGTTCATGACGAAGAAGGCCTGGGGGCCGCCCGACAGGATCTGGTCTCTGAAGTGGTAGAGGCCCCCGCCGGTGCCCAGCGCCGCGTACTCCTGCAGGTACCTGACACGCGCCGGGGAGACATGAGACATGACCGGGGTTGGATGAAACAGTCAGATGTAGATGGCTGTTTGTGGTGTTGGGCAGAAATCCCATTACTATTACACACAATACAACTTATTTTATTTTGTTATTATTAATACTATTTATATTATCATTATATACTTATATGGCTGTAATTAAATCTAAATAATCAAAATCTGGGAAGATTGAATCTTTATCTTTATTGGTCACGTGGTACGTGAAATTTGTTTCTCTGCATTTAACCCATCCTAGTATAAGGAGCAGTGGGCAGCTCATTTATATACAGCACCCGGTCTGGTGCCTTGCTCAAGGGCACCTCGGCAGTGCCCAGGAGGCGAACTGGCACATTTTTTCCAAGTCTCACTCCGTACTTGGTCCGTTTCCCTCTGGTTCCCAAGCCAAGTCCCAACAGACTGAGCTACTGCTGCCCCCCCCCCCATATGTCATTTAGGTTTTGTTATGAGTTTATAAACAACAAGCGTTGGTCACATGGTGATGTTTAACATTTAGTGAAGGACGCTGTGGGAATACTCAATGCACTTTAACCTTGTACATTCTTATTTAGACTAGACAATTTTAGATGGTGAAGTCTAATACAATTCTTAACTGAGTTTACCTAATGGTGATTTTGAACTCCTGCTGGGCAGTGGACAAGAATCTTGACAGCTCTTCGTTTGGCTGATAAAAGCCAATGAGCAGGATCTCCTTCATATTTGGCACCTTTAGAACAATACAATTTAAAAAATAATGGTCAGCTAATGGTCAGTTATCTATGCGTCTGTATCTTCGAGTACTGCGTCCTACATTTCTACATGCCTAACTGTAGGGCTGGCGATGTGACGAATACAAATAGGATGACAACAACAATCTGATGATTACAATTTATATTGAATCACCTTTTAGATTCGATTCGATTAGATTAGATTAGATTCAAATGTATTGTCAGTGCACAAGTACAGTACAGTACAGCGAAAATAATTAGAATATAATATATAATAATCATAGAATGAACATGAATAATATGTAAAAACAGTCTTCTAAAAAACAGGTATAAAATAACTGAGTTTTTTTTCTCGTGAACAGAGTATGTGTACAGAGGATGTGTAGATGTGACCAAAGTACGTGAGTATGTGAACAGAGGATGTGTAGATGTGACCAAAGTACGTGAGTATGTGAACAGAGGATGTGTAGATGTGACCAAAGTACGTGAGTATGTGAACAGAGGATGTGTAGATGTGACCAAAGTACGTGAATATGTGAACAGAGGATGTGTAGATGTGACCAAAGTAAGTGAGTATGTGTACAGAGGATGTGTAGATGTGACCAGAGGATGTGTAAGATGTGTCCAGAGGATGTGTAAGATGTGTCCATGGGGATGTGTAAGATGTGTCCAGGGGGATGTGTAAGATGTGTCCAGGGGGATGTGTAAGATGTGTCCAGAGGATGTGTAAGATGTGTCCAGAGGATGTGTAAGATGTGTCCAGGGGATGTGTAGATGTGTCCAGAGGATGTGTAAGATGTGTCCAGAGGATGTGTAAGATGTGTCCAGGGGATGTGTAAGATGTGTCCAGGGGATGTGTAAGATGTGTCCAGGGGGATGTGTAAGATGTGTCCATGGGGATGTGTAAGATGTGTCCAGGGGGATGTGTAAGATGTGTCCATGGGGATGTGTAAGATGTGTCCAGGGGGATGTGTAAGATGTGTCCAGGGGGATGTGTAAGATGTGTCCATGGGGATGTGTAAGATGTGTACCGAGACACCCACCTTGGCGCATGCTTCAATGTGATGCTGGAGCATCGGCACACCGGCCACGGGAAACAACGGTTTGGGAACCTCAAAGGAAAGCGGCCTGAACCGTGTCCCTGTAAGACAGTAGGTAGTAGGTAGGTAAAGCGTGTTAAAAATACACGGAGATATTTGTCATTCCAAAAAGATAAAAACGTAGGCTACTTGATGATCAATCATAGTGGGTCCGTAGAGCATAGTATACGAGCCATCCTGTGTAATAAATGATGCGCATGTATGTAGTACATGGAGTACGACTACCGTGTGTTGTGTTGTATCATTTGTGTTATTTACCAGCTGGTCACAATAACATAAACGATGGTCAACATTAGTGTTGGTGTTTGTTTGCGGTGCACTGAGTGTAAGCCACGTCATTCATATCAACAAGATCAGCTGGGTTTCGATTACTGTCGTGGACCCACGGATGCTTAAAGCTGCCCGTGGATCAGTGTATGCCTGTTGCCTTGATTTCATCACTTATCTGTTGTCAAAAGTAGGCACATCCTCACCTTTTTGGGGACCTCCGATTAAAATAACTGCCTTTAACATCTTGGATGATAATAACACACCAGTACAACAGCGTCAAGTGTCGACCAGGAATTTCTGTTGGGTGTCCATCTCCACGTCACAACCGTCCACTTCCTTACTCCGGTTGGTTGGAAAAGCAGAACTGGCTTCAGGATTGTTTAAAATATTGTTCGTTCAAGATTGTGGTTTAACTTTATATATAAACATTGTGACGATTATATCATTACCCAAGTAATAACGGTATTGCACATTTATTGAATTATAGGTAGTAGTTCTAGTTAGTTCTAGCTCACTACAACTAATGCGATACAGACCCAGATCCGGAATACCTGTACAGGTTTTATATGTCACCAGCAAGCCACCTCCCTCAGAGCCGTCCGACAAGAATGTATTTAACGGGACGTGCTATACCACGGCACTGCCAGGCGGTGGCGTTGTTTTCACTACAAATACATATGATTTTTCCAAATAAGAAACTATTATACCTGTAAAAATCCGAATTCATTCATTTGAAATATAATATTAAAAGGAAAGTAAATAAATACATAATTACAAAATGTTACAAATTGATAATATTAATTATCAATATGGACGATAGTTATAATTACAATTCATAGGAATATCTCTATACAATGACTAATTGTATGCGTTTTTGTAAATTAATGTAATAATAATAATAATAATAAATTTATCTGAAAAAGAACAGCAATAAATACCGTTTTTGATTCTTTCCAGTTAAAACAAATTACTAATTAGTCATTACAAGTTATGAAAATAGGCAAATGTGTATGTGTCTAACAAGAGACCATTACATCATCTTATTCTAATTAGAGACAACATGACCAGTATTCCGGGTGTTTGAGGAAGTGTGTGTGTGTGTGTGTGTCCTGGCATCTGCGTACTCACCCCCTTTATTAAGATCAGTTTCCACCGACCCGCCACAGTGTGTCCACATCTCAAAATAGCAGCAGGCGTGTAGCGGCGTGGCATGTGGCAGTCAGGGTGCAGGACGCTGGTTTTAGACCATGAGCGCAGTGGCGTCGTCATAACAGCCTCACACACACATGGGGCCTGTGCTATGCTGCTGCTGCTGCTGCTGCTGCTCTGGAACCTTCCGGGGGTGTATATAAAGGCAGGTGGGCTCAGAGGAAAGACACAACAAACAGACCCCAGCAAGAGCTGAAGACGGGACACACACCCCATCGATCAAACAGAGACCAAAGGATTTTCCAAAGACCCTATCGTTTTCTTTTCTTTTCTCTTTTTTTGTTGTACCTTGAAACTCGTGCAGGATGCTTTGCCCCAGCGTGTTCCAGCCCACCCAGGTCAACATGGGCCTCATGCCCCTCATGGACCTTCACTGGCCCATCCGCAGCCTGTGGCCAGAGACCAGGCCCTTCTTCTACCAGATGGAGCAGGAGATGATCCGGCACATGCAGGAGATGAGGCACAACATGGAGTTCATGGAGCGCCTCCACCAGAAGATCTTCGAGGAGATCGAGCAGTCCACCTCCTCCTCGGCCTTGTCTTTATCATCGGGCCCCGTGGCCGTCTACAAGCCCATCGCCTTCCAGGTGGGGAAGGACGGCGGCACCTTCGCCCTCACCCTGGACACCAAGGACTTCTCCCCGGAGGAGCTGTCCGTCAAGCAGGTGGGCCGCAAGCTGCGGGTCAGCGGCAAGACGGAGCGGAAGCAGGACGACGGCCAGGGATCCTTCTCCTACCGGTGCCAGGAGTTCAGGCAGGAGTTTGACGTGCCAGAGGGGGTGGACCCTGACAGCATCACCTGCTCCCTGGCAGCGGGCCAGCTGCAGATCCAAGCGCCCCAGGAGAGGACCAAAGACGGGAAGGAGAGAGTGGTGCCCATCAAGTTCACCCCGGCAATCACCTCCTCTAAGAGGGATGAGGGAGCCGCCAGCCCCGACCAAGCCTGCACAGACACAGAGACCTCGGCGAAGGCAGACTGAAACCGGACCCTGAACCATTTTGTCTTTGTTGATGTTGATGTTGTCCCTTTGTCCTCATAAGCTAGCTGGCTCTGGAAATGATTCCACTCCATGGACACCTTTATATGGGTTGACAATAAATAGACATTGAAGCCACAGCCATCTCACTGTACGCAAGTGTTTTTCCTTCGGTTGATGCCAAAATATGTTTGGGCCTATTTCCTCTAACTCTGTAAAATTAAGCATTCTAGCAATGTCAGGGTAAGGTGATGAATACCCTTTGGGTCCACCAATACTATGCTATACTATCTTATAATGTATTTACAAACTCAATGAAAAGTGAATAAAAGGTCTAAACTGAATTATATGATACAATGAGAAATCATTTCTTTACACACTTTATTTTTGAAAATGAATGTCAATGTCAATAAATTATGTTTGTCACTACAACTGGTGGTACAGCAGTGGGTATTCTAACAGTATCATCACGTATCATTGTGCTGCACACAAATAATTAAAACCAAGCAAAGCAGACGATGTTGGTGACCTCCAATAATCTTCTGATAATAAAACACTGAATCACAGCTTCTGAACTTTTCCAAAACTACTGCTTCTTTTCTGATTTCCTTTGCCAGGTTTTGCTGAACAATTTCTTTAGATGGTTGACTAAACAGGTTATGTTTGTTCTTACAGTGGCCATACACACAGTCCACATAACATTACACACACACACACACACACACACCCACACCCCCCCCCCCCCACACACACACACACACACACACACACACAATGGGTAATACATGTGGGCAATACTTGTTTGTTCAAAACAAGGCCTACAATATTGCTGTTGTCTGATCATAAAAGCATAATCTAAATCTGGAGGATTGAATCCTCTTTATTGGTCCCATACATGTGAACACAGTGAAATTTGTTTCCCTTAATTTAACCCATCCTAACCCATCTGTGGGAGGGAATGGGAAGCAAGCATTCCAATGTACTTGTTACTAATGGCAAATCAATATGTTGTATCTTGTATCTAGTGTATGCTAGTTTAAGGAGCAGTGGGCAGCTATTGTATATACAGTGGCCGGGGAGCAGTGCAGGGATCTGGTGCCTTGCTCAAGGGCACTTCGGCAGTGCCCAGGCCCAAATTTTGAGTTAATGCCCAAGTGGTCTGAAATGTACATTACAGGTGTCAAATATCGTGTAAGGGGCAGAAGAGCATTCGGGCTACTATATCCCTGCGCATTGGCGCCATCCAGCGGTGACTATGAGAACTGTACCCAATAATAATCAAAGCTGAAACGGTTTCAGACACCTCAAACAGTCTGAGCCTCAAAACGAATGCTAATGCACTGTTTGGTGACTTTGGAAATTCTAATGATCTAAATATAAAACACGTTTAACAGCTTAACAGCGTTTCATATACGACTGTAGCTTTTGTTAGTATGTTGGAGCAATGGAAGTATTGAAGACGCTAAAAGTATAATGTAGCTGTGATTCAACTGCATCTCTTTTGAAGCAATGTAAAGGGTTTTCCAGCTTTACGCTGCATGTAAGTGTTTACCTTGCTTTACCCGCCTGTCCAAGCCAAAGCACGTTAGGCCTATATCAAATGCAATGCATATCGTTATTGCACAGCAGAGGAAACGCGGGAAAACCCAATATTATCCCCAAAGAAAATTTGGTTATTTAATTTAATTAACACAACACCTACATGGCTCTTGTCTTGCTCCATGGATCAAATGCAGGCAACACGGGACAGATAGTCGTTAAACGGGCATGTAGGCTACTGCTTTGTGAGATCGTGTGATGGGAGAGAATTGTGTTCCTACCTACTGGCCTTGACCCAGCAGGTGGGGCCGGCGACCCCACAGCAAACCCAGTAAGATTAGATTAGATTCGATTCTAATTTATTGTCAGTGTACAGCACAAGTACAGTACAGCTCAAATAATTTGGGTGCAAATGTTGCAGTAAAGTGCATGGTAATATATAGTTTACAATTGCTAAAAGACCGTCTACTAGGTCTAAAAACAGTTATAAGATGACCTATAGAGTATGTATGAGATATGTGCATAATAATAGGTATATATATATATATATATATATATATATATATATATATATATATATATATATATACACACACATACATACATACATATATACATATATATATTGTTTAGTCGGACCTATTGACTTAGCAGCAAGTAAGAGTCGGTCACAGAGCACCCTGCTTTAAAACCCGTGTACAATACATCTAAAAGTAGAACAAAGTAGTAAGTAACAGTTCATACAAAAATGCCATAGGCCTGCATTTCTGAAAAAAAGTTTATTATTGGGTGTTCTGATTTTACCACTATGTATAGGTCCTATACAGTATATGTTTGTTATTTTTACCAGTGTATGTTGGTTATTATTGACCTAAGTACATAAAAGAGCGTAATCGAGCATGTCTGTTATAGAGTAGGCCTTGGTTATATGTTTTTAAAAGTCTCCACTGTCTGTCTTTTACAGTTTTAAAGACGCGATGAGAACTGCATGCTGGCTATACCAGTGTATGCATGTTGGAAGGTGCAACCCCGCCGATTGCACCTTTCAACAAGCCCTCATATACACTAGGCCGGCCTACTTCATCCTCTCCTTCACCTCCCGGGTCACCTTCAGCTTCAGCACCGAGGGGGCTCCGCACCTCCTTGGAAAATATATACGTCAACGTCACGCCTAACTGCGCTCGATGGCGATCATATATTGAGCCGTAGAGGATTTTGACAGCTTGTTGGAAACGGCTCGGGTCTAACCGCGCTCATAAATCCAATTAATGGCCCATTTAATAAAAACGAGGTCCATCTAGCAGAAGTGCACGACAGTGTGGATCTTGAAGGCCGTCTCTATACTCAATCCAACATCTCGACATGCTTCAGGCAAGTGATGGACCGCTTTCACAACGGCTGGCACGTAAAGTGTTTTGGATTCAAACTAGTTATTTGCAAAACTTTGTTGCTAAATGTTCAATGCCAACTGTAGACGTCTGAAGGATAGATGGGTTTGACCTGACGGCCATACTGTACTGGCCCATTATAATGGTTCCCCTTTGTTTAAATTGATAACAACTTCAGGCCTACAGGGCTGAACTATGGGAGGAGGAATCTCTCTAATCTCGAATAGGGCTCTCTCTGGCATAAACTATGGGGATGAGGAGCCTTTTGTCTGTTATACTTTAATATTATGTTATATATATTTACTCTCACTAGGTGGCGCCAAAGACTGTCCAGTATTACGAGAGGGCCCTTTGAAACCAGGGCGTAACTCTTCTGACCCTCAAGGCAAGCTACTCTAACCAAGGCTAACCCAATTGCAACCAAACTGCCGCGTAATATAGGCCTACTGTATCGGACTTTGGTATAGATTTAACACAATTCCTTCATTCCCATAATTTGGACAGAAACTTGGCCCTACAAGCCTCGGTAGACTCGGATGGCTGTTCGGGGCTCCTCCCTCTGTTCCCATCCTGCAGAGTGGTGGGAACAGAGTATGGGACAGACCAGAAAGCGCTATTTTTACCGTGCCGCGCTCCATCTGTAGAGAGTGCTGCTCCCCCGGGACCTGCCGCCGGCAGCCACCCCTATGCCGCGGAATTTAACCCGGACGGCTCCCCCCAGATGTGATGGAAAACATCTGGCCAGCTGTTGTGTCCCAGGCCTACAACAAGGCCCAAGTGTTGGTCTGCGCCGGTGGTGGCCAGCTTCCCTAATACCTCTCCCAGGGCCCGGCTAACTACTGGTACCACAGCACCAGAATCACATGGCAATAGTAAACACACATTCAAGACCCTTTGTGGGAAAGTAACAAAACACACAGTCTACAGTTGTATTTCTGTAATGATGACTTTATAATTGCTTGTTTAATTTAAAAAAAGATTAATATTACAAGTGATACTTTGAAACAGGTCCATCTCAGCGCAGGCGATTAGGCACACAACGAGAGAGAGAGAGAGAGAGAGAGAGAAAGAGAGAAAGAGAGAAAGAGAGAGAGAGAGAGAGAGAGAGAGAGAGACCAGATGGGCAGTGCTTTCCCCACCACACAGCAGGCACCATATAGGAAAAAATACATCAGAAATTGGTCCATTCAAATCAACAGTACACTACCCTCAGCTGAAAACACCCACATGAAGATGATCATATTAAATATACTTGAACACTATAACGCACGCTTACTCGCTGCTCTATTCACCAACATCGGTATGAGTGTAAATAAGTAGCAACATCATATGTGTACTTGGCTATATACGCCGTCCTCCTTTAGCAAGCATCGGCCAGTCACACTAAGAATCAGGACTTTACCAAGAAAGCACGCCATCATTCATAAGGCCCATTAGCCAATAGTGGGTCATGCACTACAATGGAAAAAAAATAAAACAACCACCCACAATTGCATTGGAAACAACAATTAGCCATTCCAACAGCACTGCAAGAAGAAACCAGGATGCGCTAGTCTAGAGCTTCCTTCCATGCCAGGGCTGCAGCTAACAGAGCTATATATATGTACAGGTTACAATGCAGCCAGGGACAGGGCGACGGATGCTTGGCACCATTCAATTCTACGGACCGATTTGGCTTTCTTTTCCGTACAGTTTGGCTTGTTTTCCTTGCTGCGTTGCCGTGTAAGAGCAATACTTCAGAGCGGTCATCTTATTTCCCTTGGGTGTCCGAGAGGGGTGTTCTGACCTGACCTGATCTGAGGAAATGTGATGTGTGCTCTTGACACCTAATATGTTGCTTTGGGATTTGCGATGAGACGGATGTCGACGGAGGTCTGTTGTACTGGTACTTACGATGGCACCCGACATAAGTTTTTACAACTGTGCTCAACGGTATCGTACATCACTGTACTGTGACGCCAATCAAAAAGAAAACAAATGAAACTGCAGCATTGAATCCCGCCCGTTTCATTTTAACTTTTGTTTGGCGTTCATATTAACACACACAGGAACCAACTGCCTATACCTGACTATAGGTCAACCATCAGGGTCATCGAATGTACAGAGAAACGAATGGCACATAGGAGTAATGGAGTACAAAAGTAATCTTTTTTTGGGGGGTTTGGGGGAACAGACATGAAACAATCAAACACACCATCCAAATAGTCCTCATTTCTCTTTTAGTTTCCCCCCCCTCCCTCCCCAATCACACCATAAAGAATATAAGTGCAATCAATAAGTATTTCCAAAATCTAAATCTTAAAGCCTAGCCCCGAACAGCTCTTGGTTAATCTTGGTTCTCTTTATTTTTTCTTAAAGAGTTGACAGACTCGGTCAGATCACAGATCACAGCCAAAGCCGGTGGCGGCTGTAGCTCGCGTCGCTCAAATCGTCACACGACAAACTATTTCAGGAACGGTACAGCGGACGGGCGCTATAGTCGAGAACGATCATCACCCACACCGCCAACCACGTCGGTAGGCACAGTAAGGTTCGTCTTTTCAACTGGACACCGACGATTGGGCGCCGGTGTAACATTTCCCTCAGCTCTCCGCCTGTTTCTTGGCAAGCAACCCGACAACAGAGGGCTCTCTGTACCAGAACAACGCTGATGAACCTGATCAGGGGAGAGAGAGCGGAAAACAAAACACCACCACGGCTATGAAATAAACAAAAAAACTAACCAAATCACCATCAGTTGAATAATTGCACAGGTCATTAGGGAGTCGGGAGATTGGGAGGCAGCGGGTGGGTCGGTCCAGGTGCTTGAGAACAGGAGCCCGGGCAAAGGTTTGGCTGGTTTGGTTTGCCGCCATCAAGAGCGACGGGCAGAGGGAAGAGGGGGGGGGGGGGGGGGAGGGTGGTGTTTCTCGGGTGTAGCACGGCTACACCTTCGAGGGCACGGACACCTCCAGCAGGCGGTTGTTCTTGCGCTTGCAGGACACGCCGTTGCCGTTTTTCTGCGTCCCCTGCACAAATTTGACGCACACCTTGTCCTGCTTGAACTGCACGAGGAACCTGCCAAAGGGAAACACACACACACACAAACAAACATGGTTATTTTGGCCCCCTAAAAAAGGCAGTGTGTGGCACATGTTCTAACTCCAAATACAACAGGGAGCCCCACATGTCCCCGGATACTCTGTTTCCTCACTTGGAATTTGGCACGCATACAAATATGTACATTGACATGGCCATGTTTGGGCTGTTCATAATGGATTTGAGCATGTGTCTACTGGGTGTGTTGATGGTTGCGGTTGTGTGTGTTGATGGTTGTGTGTGGTTGTGGTTGTGTGTGTGTTGATGGTTGCGGTTGTGTGTGTGTGTGTGTGTTGATGGTTGCGGGTGTGTGTGTTGATGATTGCGGTTGTGTGTGTGTGTGTGTGTGTGTGTGGATGGTTGCGGTTGTGTGTTGATGGTTGCGGTGTGTGTGTGTGTGTGTTGATGGTTGCGGGTGTGTGTGTGTGTTGATGGTTGCGGGTGTGTGTGTTGATGGTTGCGAGTGTGTGTGTGTTGATGGTTGCGGGTGTGTGTGTGTGTTGATGGTTGCGGGTGTGTGTTGATGGTTGCGGGTGTGTGTGTGTGTTGATGGTTGTGTGTGCGTGTGTGTGTTGATGGTTGCGGTTGTAAGTTGATGGTTGTGTGTGTGTGTTGATGGTTGAGTGTGTGTGTTGATGGTTGCGTGTGTGTGTTGATGGTTGCGTGTGTGTGTTAATGGTTGCGATTGTGTGCTGATGGTTGCGTGTGTGTGCTGATGGTTGCGTGTGTGTGTTGATGGTTGCGGTTGTGTGTGTTGATGGTTTGCGGTTGTGTGTTGTGTGTGTGTGTGTATGTGTGTGTGTGCGTGCGTTGCGCTGAGCCCTTACTCATCAGAGATGTCTATGTCCAGGTGCTCCTGGTCCACGGCGGTGGTGCCGGTGCGATGCAGCTTGGTGATGATCTCAATCAGGTGCTCGCTGCTCAGCAGGAAGTCCCCTTTCGTAGCCGCGGCAGAGCCCTGAATGTAAAAAATAAAAATAGATAAAAATACAGCCTCGCATCTCTGTTGACATTCGCCGTCTGCATCTTTATTGGCCTTCGGAAGGATTTTACTGCACATCACAGGTAACAGAGGATACGGGTCGACAAAAAATATTTTGGCGAAGGGTTCGTTATTCTCTCCACAGGAACATGCAGGCCCACGCACGTTCTGAATCTCTCGGGTGTCACCCCGCGGCGTCCCTGCTCACCTCTTTGAGTTTCAGCGCAAAGAAGCCGTCGTTCTGTGTGCTGACGGAGATGCTGGCGAGGTCGGGGAGCGGCACGCTGGCCTTCACCTGGCCCGTCTTGTGGTCGGCCAGCACAAAGTTGTTCTTGGTCAGCAGGAAGATGCGAGCTGCGCCCTGAACAACAACAACAATAAACAACAACAAAACGGTTTATCAGCAGAAAGCGCTTCTGATCCTGCGGGAGTACATTCAACAGCTGACCTGAGGCTATGAAGACAGCGAGTGATTTGTCACGGGGCGGTTACCGTTCTCGTTAATCTATAACTCCTGAAACTAGTCCAGCGTCAATACGACTCGAAACAAAGACCGCCCCGTAGCGATGGGTCAGCCACCGATGTTCAAATAGACACCCCCCCCCTCCCCCCCCCCCAAAAAAAGTGAAATTGTTTCACTACACCGCAGCGATCAGAAGAAACCTGTTCCAGAAGGTTCCGGCGTTACCTTGCCGTTGCCCCGGTTGATCTTGTGGACCACGTCGGCCAGCAGGACCTTCTCGTCCATGGCGCTGCTCAGCTTCTGGTACTTTGGGTTCTTGCTGATCTCCAGGTAGTCCCCTCTGAAGGGCTGACCCACACTGAGAGGAAGAAGCGACACCCATTGACCCCTCAGCAGACGACAGACCGGGGAACCGTGGGGGTTGTGATGCATTTGAGGGAGTTTAAATACACTTAGAAAACTGCTTTAGGCAAGATTTGAGAGAGACGGCAGAAAACGGCGAGATTTAAAAGCAATAAGCAACCGTCCCTTCCTCCATCCCACCCCTCTCTACATTTCCCTGGAGCTTTAAAGGGTTGCATTCATGCATCTGTGAATGGCAGGCACGATGGATTTAACAAAACCGAACCAATCAGGGAAGGGATGCCCTTGGTCAGAAAAGCGGCCTAAAATTTTAATATATATATATATATATATATATATATATATATATATATATATATATATATATATATATATATATATATATATATATATATATATATATATTTAATATACAGTGGCAAGCGCAGTTCACCAGGAAAGATATTCTCACAGCGCATTTCACTCACTAATAGCTGACAGATGGCCATGGCCATTTCTGAGTTTTAGTTCTTATTATAGCTCTCAAATCCTACTACAGCGCCACACATTGTATTTCAGTATAAAAACCTATTCTATGATTTATTGTTTTTTGAAAAAAAAAAAAAAAAAAAAGGTAAATATTGCCAGGAATAACAGTTGATCTGGAACGTGAGTGGAGTTCTTCTTCTACTCTCATACTTGGTAAAGACCTAGCGACTAGCGGACGTAGCTGAAGTAGGTTGGGAGGCGGGGCCGTACCTGCTGGGGTACAGAGACTTCTTATCCTTGAAGATCTCGCTGGCCTGCAGCTTCTCCTCAAACACCGCCTTCTTCTCCTCCGTGAACCGGCTCCTGTACGTCTTGCACTACACACACACACACACACAGTTTTGAGCAGACATTTTACATGTAGTCTAAACCTCTTTCAATAATTTGCACTAGTCCTGTATGTCCAAGACACGGAGCAAGTTAAGCCGTGCAGTGTCTTGAGGAAACTCAACACACAATTCTCATTGGCCGTCAGCATCGTCGCTCACAAAAATATAGACCCGGGTGAACCAGGTGTGTTCCCCCCACCCCCACCCTGACCCCCAGCCCCCCACCCTGAACCAGAAACCCACCCACCCTCCAGTGGTGGAAGATGCTGCGTAGCTCTGTGTGAGCCGTGCCCAGGAAGAGGTAGGGCCGGGTGGGCCAGCTCCCGTCTATGGGTGACATGGAGGGCATGTCCCGCTTCAGGCCCAGGAAGTACTTCTGCATCTGGACACACGAAGGGGAGGACGGGGCATCATAAGCAAGTAACACAATGGATTATGGCAATGTGTTGGAGTAGCCTTTGTAGCTTTTCCCTTTGGTTTATACACTATGTATGTATGTATGTATGTATGTATGTTATTATCTTTATATCGATTTTTAGAAATAAAAACCCTACGTACAATTCTCTGGATGACGAAATCGTAAATCTTTCTGCCAGCATTGGCTCTGAAGAACTTCCTGTACTCCCGGCGGACCTGAAGCAGACGGAAAACACAGCTGTCAATTATCTCTTAGAAAAAAAAGAGGGAGAAGAAACATGGCACAGACCCACAAAGCGATGAGTTGACAGCGGTGTATGACAGCAGTATATATATATATATATAAATAGATCCACACACACCCACACACACAAGAATGAGGCATAGGACGTTTGGTTAGTCACAGAGTACACACACGTCGTGATGGGGAGCGAGTGGGTGTTAAAACAGTGAACCGATCAAATACAGTAACAGGATTAGTCCAAATGAATTGGCTGTGGAAAAAAACAGAGCAGAACAAAAAACAGACAGCAGCAGTTTGTGTGTGCGGTTCTGTAGCGGGGAACCTTTGGGCCGACCTTAAATCACGCTAATTGAGTGGCAAACAGGTGCACTGTGATCGAGGGGAGAAAGTGTGGCATTGTAAATCAACAAAACCAAAAGATTAATGACCACAACAAATGACCTGCTAACAGGAAACAGCCTTGCTCCAAATTATGGACATGACAGCCGAAAACCAAAAAAGTAGAACCGCTTTTGGGACAAAAAATAATAATTACCTACGAGACAACAGCCAGTTGACAAACACAAATAAAGAATAAAGTTAGTAAAACATTGAGCATTAAAAACATGTTAGTAAAACATCGCACATGCAGAGGACACAGGTAGCGTTCCAATAGAAGGAGAGATGGACCAGACAGACTGCATGTGGTGACAGTCTGTCGCAGTCACACTTGCGGCTCTACACCCCTGAGCTGTGAATGATGGACTCGAAAAAGAAGTGAGAAATATATTGATTTAAAAAAAACAACGAAAAAACACACCAGTCACTCACTGATGCAGTCAGCTCGACTACGAGGAGGAGGGATGGGGTGTGCGTGCCTGCATGCATGCCATGACAACATGCCTAGCTGTTCCAATATATTAGGCAGCAATTCCAACCACGTCCGCTATTACAATGCAAAGTTAGTGTGCTACATGCAGAGACCGGAAAAGCTTTCAGGGGATTCATGGGGGCGGGGACGGGGAGATGTAGACAGGCAGCAACCCCAGACTGGCCCGGCTTGGGGGGGCCGGGGGGGGTACCTTGAGTCCCAGCCAGTAGGCCCAGATGACAGCGACTGCGTGCTTGCGCCTTGCTTCCTCCTTCAGCCTCTTCAGCTCCCTACGCGCCTGTGGGAGGAGGATTGAGAGAGACGGAGAGAGAGAGAGAGAGAGCATGAAGCAGCGTGATGGGGCGGGGGTAGAGTAGGGAGGAGGCACCGTCTTGCATCACACCTCAAAAACATCACACACACACACCATGACAGCTCTCAGTGCCATCTGTCCAGATACAGGAAAAGTGTTGTTGTTGTTGTTTAAAGATTAGTACTCAGTAAACAAAACTTTGACACATAAGACTCTCGATGACAGCGATGGATGTTGTTGTGGATGACCTTTTCCAGGGGACGGCGGGAGAAAGGGCAAAGTGTTAAGACACAGCATGCGGTGGGGGGCATCACAACGTCACTCGAGAAACAAAAATTAAAGACAGCACGGATACTTCACAACAGCGAGCAAAGAGGGAGCATGCAACGTCTGGTCAAGAGGAGAGAGAGAGAGAGAGAGAGAGCGAGAGCGAGAGCGAGAGTGAAAGCGAGAGAGGAGAAGTTGGACAGAGCATGCACAGGTCAGCAAATTAGTTAAACACGGACACTTCCCCCACGCAAGCACAGAAATAGGGAGTTATGTCCTGTGTGTGTGTGTGTGTGTGTGTGTGTGTGTGTGTGTGTGTGTGTGTGTGTGTGTGTGTGTGTGTGTGTGTGTGTGTGTGTGTGTGTGTGTGTGTGTGTGTGTGTGTGTGTGGTGTCTGACTCCCCGGCCTATCTGGCAGACTGGACCATGTGCGCAGTCTCCATCCCAGGACACGACCACTTGGGGGCTATAATCCAGTGGCTGCATGGCAAATAAGCTTATGATCTTTTCTGCACTCCAGACCTCCCGCTGGCCGCTTTCCAGCACCACCCCCACCCAACCCCCCCTCCTCCTCCTCCCACCATTAGCCCATCAGAACTAATAGTTTCAGAGGAGTGTAGGGGGAACGACTGACACGCAACCGTCACCACCCGAAACATGCAATGAGGGCCGTTGCTGTGTGTGTGTGTGTGTGTGTGTGTGTGTGTGTGTGTGTGTTACATGTCCCCCGTACATTAAAAATTATGAATTATTATTGGATTATGACTGAAACGTAGGTCGCAGTGGATGGGAGGGAGCAAGGCAAGGTGTGACGGCGGGAGATGGGGTCGACGGGTGTTGTGGATTCCATGTTTAACCGATGGACGGGGGGGGGGTGGGGGCTGGGAGGTTTCTGGTTAGAGGTTGGTACCGGGCGACAAACAAACAAACCAAAAAAAAAAAAAAGGCGGGAAAGCACGCGGCCTTGCCTAAGCAGAAATACCTTGGTGCCCTGCCAGCCGGCCCAAATGGCCGACACGGCTTTCTTTTGCCTCGCCTCCACCTTCAGCTGACGCAGCTCTCGTCGCGCCTAGTGAGGGAGTGATGGTGATGGTGGTGATGGAGGAGGAGGAGGATGGAGGAGGAGGATGGAGGAGGATGGGGGAGGTGGTTACATTTTGATAGCACTTTGGCGGTTGGGGACGGACGTGGGCGTTAGTAGCGAGTCAATAACCCTGACGGACCAGCATGGCGGGCGGCGGGGACAGCGGTTGTGCGTCTTTGGGAGCCTCCGAGGGGATCTTCACTGCCCAAAAATAAAACCTTAAGGTGTAGGTTGGGATAAACGGCTGGCAATTGTATTGAACCATTGAATTGCCTTGGTTTTACGTTGTGTGTGTGTGTTTTATGTGTGTGTGTGTTTTATGTGTGTTTTATATATGTGTGTGTGTTTTATGTGTGTGTGTGTGTTTTATGTGTGTGTGTGTGTTTTATGTGTGTGTGTGTGTGTGTGTGTGTGGCAGGGGGGAGTTGGGTGTTGACTTTGCAGAGGGGGGGGGTGAAGTTCACGGCTCATTACGATGGCTCTGTGATTGGCCGGCGCCGCGGGTTCCGTGCTTTGGGGCTCTGGCCCGAGCGACGCAGAACAAATGGGCTTATAAATCATCCGCCGCGGACCACTGAGAGCATTCTGCTCTTTATAGTTAATTCCTTGAGATTACACAGTTGATAAAGAGCCGCCCGATATCATTAATAAATCCACACGGTACAAAATGGCGGGGCCGAGATAGACCCGAGAGGAGACATTAGTCAGTGTGTGTTGTAGATGGAACGTGGGGAAGCGGGGGATACAATTTTAGAAGATTTAACAGATTATACACGGCTGCCAAGAGCTTATAAAGTGCCACCATATGTGCGACGATGGGACCTTGGCATCTCCCCCCCCCCCCCGGCCCACCCCAGTAGACATAAAACGACAACATTCGGAATGATCTGATGACCCAAATGGAGACTGCCGAAGATGAACGCATAATCCACAGTACATTAATACTGCATAAACAGGATGGTGAGGCATCCAGACTGTGGTGGGAATCACACAGTAACCACGGTGGTCAACTGAGAACCCACGAAACTGAAGAAAAACATAGACCAAAAAATTATTAAAATAAAAATTATTTCCTGGACATTCGTTAGTAAAATCTACCAGAACAACTGGGGGGGGGGGGGGGGGGGGGGGGGTGTTGACTCACATGTAACATTGGAGGCCGGATCTTAGAGGTTTTTCTTTTTTTAAATGGGGGGAGGGTTACAGGTTAAGAGCACACCTGGGTGGGGGGGGGGGAGAAAGGTGGAAGTACTAGTACTACGACAACTACTACGGACAAGAGCACGTTTGAGTACCTTGGTGCCCTGCCAATACGCCCAAATAAGCTCCACGGCGCGTGTACTCGCCGCCACGTACTTCAGCCGCCGCAGCTCCACCCGAGCCTGGAGCACCGCGGGCAGGGTGTGGTTTAGGTGGTGTGTGGAGGGAGGTGATCAGAGAGATGAATGGAGGGGAGGAGGAGGAGGAAATAAGAGTGATGAAGGACAGGGGGGAAGGGAGGTAGAAGCAGAAAATAATAAATAAATAATAAAGATTTGCAAGAAGCCACTGTAGCAGAATTAAGAGGAGACGGCCATCCGTGATCAGAAAGAAAAACAAGAAAATTACAATCCTAAAGGAGAAGTGCAGCTAGCCAACGGAGATTCATTCGGGGTGGGGTTTCGCAATGCTTGCAGACTCGATTTGTCGCTCAGCTGAATGTACAGAGGCAGAACACCGGGCAGCTCTGAGAGATTGGATGGCGATTAGATGAGCTTGCATTAAAACAGGACCTTATTAAAAGAGCAGGAGGAGGGGAGTGTCCTTCCTCCCTTTCCTCCTAGCAAACGGAGAGAGAGAGAGAGAGAGAGAGAGAGAGAGAGAGAGAGAGAGTCACTGAATCAGCACCTGTGTGCCGTGCCAGTAGGCTGCGATGGTGGTGGCCGCCTCCTTGCACCTCTTCTGGTACTTCAGCTCTCTCAGGATCTTACGCGCCTGGTGGGGAGAGAGAACAATAAGCATAAGATAAGAGAACAATAAACACACGCACATTCAAATCCGTCACGGCTCACGTTTTGTACTCTCCCGCGAACACACCTCGTGGAGCCTCTTTCACACATAGTTCCCGGGAAGGTTGCCGCCGTTACCTAACCTTTAAGGCGCCGCTAGTGCTTTTGGCTCTTCACACATGCAGCTACGCTCTGGAACATTGCCTTCTCGTGCCCTTTCGCACATGGCACAGCAATGCCCCGAATAGATGGGGCCGAGGGACGGTCCAGCAGACGCCGGTAATGCAACATTTACAGATGCAAACCGCCGTTAAACTCAACAGAAGAAGATATAAGAGGACGGACTGAGAGGAGCTCCCTTATTTCTAAATCTATCCCAGTTTCCAGCCATTCAAAAAAGAAAAATAAAAAAATAAAGGAAGTTTGTTTGAAAACAAAATAAGTATTGATATCGCTATCGCATCACCGGCAAAAATATCAGCGGAGTGTCACGACTGTCGTAACCCTCCATTCACAACAACACCGTACCGGCTGTGATTTGGTAATTTCACTAAGTCTTCAAGTGGAAAATCAGTGGTACCGATTTTCTGGGATTTCGATCCCTTTTTCCATTCTCACACATGACCCCCGTGCAGGAAATGTTCACCGTTCAATGGGGTGAAAGGGGCTTCAAAGAGCGTCAGAGATTTCCTTAATGTGATTGACAGGCGGAGGGGAGGAGGCCTACCTTCCAGCCTCTGGAGTATGACTGCACCCTGATGGTGGCCCTCTTGATCTGCGTGTACTTCTTCTGTTGCTGTAGGATGAACATGACACAAAGAAGGTGTAGGTTAAACACAACAGCACAGAGAGGTCTGAGACCACCATGAAACCATTTGGGCACACACACACACACACCTGGCAAAAGGAGGGTGTGTGTCTAATGTGTGTGCCACTCTCTGTAGCTTGGGTGTGTGTGTGTGTAATATATGTGTCTGTCTCTCTCTGTAGCTTGGGTGTGTGTGTGTGTGTGTGTGTGTGTGTGTGTGTGTGTGTGTGTGTGTGTGTGTGTGTGTGTGTGTGTGTAATATATGTGTCTGTCTCTCTCTGTAGCTTGGGTGTGTGTGTGTGTGTAATATATGTGTCTGTCTCTCTCTGTAGCCTGGGGGTGTGTGTGTGTGTGTATAATATATGTGTGTCTCTCTCCATAGCCTGTCTGTGTAATATATGTTTGTGTCTCTCTGTAGCCTGTGTGTGTGTGTCTCTCTGTAGCCTGTGTGTGTGTGTGTGTGTGTGTGTGTGTGTGTGTGTGTGTGTGTGTGTGTGTGTGTGTGTGTGTGTGTGATGAGAGAGCGAGAGAGAGAGAGAGATCCCTACTGCGTATCGGCGGTACCAGGCGGCGACCACCACCTGGCTCCGTTTGAGGAGCAGGAAGTGAGTGCGGCACTTCCAGCCGCGGTAGATCTTCTGGATGAGCGTGGCCAGGTCCTGCAGGCAGCCGCGGCGCCGCTCCTCCAGGGAGAACAGCTGGAGACACAGCGCAGTGCTCGGTCAAAGGAATGCTCCCCAGCGGCAGACGACACCTTAGTCTCGTATCAAAGTCACACGCTATCGTCCGCCGTGATAGCGTGAGCCCGATTTGACGAAATGGGGAATACGAAATACCTTTTGGCCCATGGTTAGTGTAATCTACAGGGAGTTATGTCTTGGAGTGGAGATATTCCTCCTGAAAACACACTTGTGTGAGTGGATGAAGCTCTCAGAAGGGGATTTTAATGGTAATAGTGGCCAGTGTACACGGTGTTGATCTGAAACCACTAAAGACATTTGATTTGACAGTTAAGTACTACCCCGCCTCCAGGTCTCCACCTTCAGCAACACGATCGGTTCGAAACGAATATGAAGCGAAATAATTGACACAGATTTGTGAGACTACGGTTGGAAAGAGACAAAAGAGACCAACCAAAGTCATAAAACCTCCAACATAATAATAATCTGTGAGGGGCACCCCTTATGTACAATCATCTACGACAGACACTCCAAACTAGAGGCTAGGGAGACAAACTAACCCTCCTCTTCTCCCCCAGTCTACTCCCAGAGGCAACTGGTGCACAGAGGGGGGGGGGAAGGAAAAAACAAAACCAGCACACAGACTTTGTGAACCTGGCTGAACCAGAACGATGTAATGGAGGCAGGAACTCTTGTGAAACTCGGGAGATGCAGGGGCTCAGATTGAGTCACGCCAGGGAGATTACAATCGAGAATCGAAAACCCGCTGAGAGCACAAGATGGTGTTTTTACGCTTTGAATGGTTCCCGTGAGCACACGGAGAAATGTTTGCCGTCTCCGATGCACGCTTTCAAAAAAAAAACAACGAAATGCTAGCATTGAGTATTAAATAAATAAAATACCCCAAAAACTGAAGGTTTGTTTCCCATGCTGGACATGTAAGTGATACCATGTGTTCCCAGAATGTCGGTGGTGTTGCTAATTGCTGTGGTGGTGGGGGCTGAGGGATTTGGACCCTCCTAATTTGAGATCACAGAGCTCGATTAGCCATCAGAAGACGACCCCCTACCTTATCCAGCACGTTCTACGTGTCTGCGGATCTACGTGTTCTACGGATCTAAAGGGCGGCCGGTTGTTTCTCGCGTGCGTGGTTTACCATTCTGGGGTTCCTGATGAAGATCTTTGAGCGTCCAAAGGCAAATTCTTCGGTGGAGACCTGGAGATCTGCCATGAGCACCTCCACACCCTCCCTACAACACAGAGGAAAAATAAAAGGGTTAGAGAGCCACTTACTTTATACAGCAGTACCAAAAACACAAAACCCCCCCCCCCCCATCTCCACACACACACATTAAAACAACCCCCCCCCTCTCCACACACACACACACACACACACACTAGAGAGAAGGGAGTAGATGGAGGGTATATCTTGCACAACGTGTGGGAGAGGATGACTCCATGACCCCCCGAGGCTTCGTGCACGGGGGCCCAGGGTTTGTTTACTGGAGTTTATAACTACAAGACACCGAATGTTTGGTATCCAAACCAGCAATCAGATAAGACTCACAAAGTGCACGCACAGCACACACAGGGTGGCTACAGTGAATACAAAAGCGGCCAATGAAAGACCATCCCCAATGCAGGAGTAAGCAGTGGAGAATGGAGAATTGGAGGTATTAAACATGTGGTGTTTTATATAAAGCCCCCCCCCCTCCCCCCCAATAGAAGAATACTCAGAACCCCCATCAATGCCAAAAAATCTGAAAAAGCCTCAATCCACCTTATGCCTGTTCTAGGATCAAGACGATCAGCCCCGTCCGATCATTCGTTTAATAGTTTGGTTTTAAATGCTCTTTCAAGGCAACTCAAAGTCTGACCACACCCACCCACCCCACCCTCCAGTCCCCAACGGTGATCGGAGAGCTGTGGCTCCTACTACCTGGCTGGACCGTTCCAGTGGGGCCAGGTCTGCTTGCAGAGCATCTTGTAGCGCTCCAGGCAGGGCTCGTAGGCCTGGCGGAAGGCGTAGCCGGCCCGCCTCACACGCACATTCTCCATCAGGCCCAGGTAGGCCACCTGGTGACGCACCAGGGACTCCGTGAAGATGTGGGCCGCCTTCTTGTCGTTGGGCTTCACGCATCTGCGGTGAACAGAAACAAGAAAACTCTGTTACAGAGTTAACGTATACATCAAGTATACATGAGCACTCATAGTTTTGCGAGATCAATAGATCGAGGCAACGTTCACCGCTCGGCCCCGTTGTACTACATCATAGGGTGTGGTGGGACAAAAGGTGGGGGGGGGGGGGTTTCTCCCACCTGATGTAGTTGGGGTTCTTGGTCTGCAGGTTCCTCATCAGGCCCCCCACCGACGCCTTGAACTGGAAGCCGGCAGTGGGCGGCCTCTTCAGGTTGACCTTGGCCGGGTTGCCCTCGGGGAAGAGCTGCTTGATGAGGCTGTGGTTGGCCTTGTACATGGCCTGGGACAGGTCGCGGTACAGCAGGTCGTTGTTCTTGTCCATGAATCCCTCGACGCGGTACAGCACCTGGGTGCAGACCCGGGGAAGGGAGCGGGGGTCAGGGGGTTGGGGCACAAAGTTCCTTTTTTTTCTTTTCTAAAAGCCTCCGATGTCTGAGGACAATGCCTTGTCTCTTCTCGGAGTCCTATTAGATTACACTATGAGAAGACAACTTCACACGCGTAACAATTCTACATCTCTTTCAGCCATGCAAGAAAGACTATCGTGGCGCGATATCGTCCTTAGGTTGTTGTTTTTGTCAATGGTATGTAATAAAAATAATTTTCCAATTATCACACACACACACACACACACACACACACACACACACACACACACACACACACACACACACACACACACACACACACACACACACACACACACACACACACACACACACACACACACACACACACACACACACACACACACACACACACACACACACACACACACACACACACACGACACACTACCTTGCCGGCATAGTGCTGGATGCGGAAGCAGCTGTGGGGCAGACTGTGGTCTGTCAGGAACTTGGAGTTCTTGCTGAGACGGCTCTCAAAGTGCTGGTGCTCGGCGCACACGGTGTTCAGCTTGTCCAGGAAGGTGACGTCCGTGACGGTGCCTGGCCGCAGGCACTCCTCGTCCAGCATGGCCAGGATCCCGTTCTGGTTCTGCCCGCCGGTCAACGACAAACACCCAAAAAAAACATGAACTCCTTTCTAGGCTGGTTTGGTTCTGTACCACATTGAATACAGAGGCAATTCAAAGCGCTTTTACAAAGTAATGGTAATGGATGCGTTTATATAGCGCCTTTCACCCATTCATACACCCATTCAACCACCGACGGCAGAGTCAGCCATGCAAGGAGACAGATAGGGTTAGGGTGTCTTGCTCAAGGACACCTTATACTATTAGTATCGTAATAGTAGTACTATGCTATAGTATAAAGCATAGTAAATAGTAAATAGTAGGTAGTATATATTGTTGTTATAGTAGTATTGTATTGTTGTTGAAATTCCTACTGCAGGAGTGAATGGGGAGTAAGCATTCCATTGTAGGTATTTGCACATGGGACACGGCAAATAAAAACATCTGGAATGTTTAGTAAAGATACAAGATTTAGAATAAATAAGATACAGTTGAAAGATAAAAGACCTTCTCCATTACAGGGCAGAGTAAGCAGGGTGTGTTAGGTGATGCTGTGGTCCAGTCAAAAAGCTAAAAGCCAGCATGGTTGACACGTCAACCATGACGTGTCAACCATAAGTTTATCAACTTAATTTTTCCTCCTTTCCCTGCTCAGCTCAGGGAGTACACAACTCTTATTTGGATGTGTACCCTTCTTACGTTTATACCATAAGTGTGTCAGAGTCCGGTACGAGTCGTACACACACACACACACACACACAGATATCCATTGGCATTTTGCAACAAGTACATTGGAATTCTTACTCCCCATTCCGTTCCGCAGTATACATCTCCAAAACAATACCATAAAATACAAATGAACACAAAACGAACATGACTAGTGACTGATGGACGATATGAATGTGTTGAATTGTGCAAAACTATTTAAAAGTATTTAAAGTGGCAGTTGTGCAAGTAAACTAAATAAACTGCGGGAGCTCGGAGAGACGCTTCTGCTTTCCTTCAGTGCCGCATTCAGATCGATCACACACACACACACACACACACACACACACACACACACACACACACACACACACACACACACACACACACACACACACACACACACACACACACACACACACACACACACACACACACACACACACACACACACACACACACACACACACACACACACACACACACACACACACACACACACGTGTGTGAGAGAGTAGACTCACGTTTTCAATGAGGTCGCAGATGATGGCGTTGTTGAAATACTCAATGTTGGTCCACTCAATGTCCTGCGATTCAAAGGAGAGAGAAAAAGGAGAAATCCCCATGGGTCAAAACACACATTGTCACGCCTTGCGACAAAATCACTTGAGCTTCCAATAAAGCCACTTTAGGGCTTCTCAAAACTTAGCGCCCACTTACACAACTAAGGAGATTAACGGATATTGATCCTAAGTGGCTGGCTAGTTTCTCAGCCATCTGATATAATTGAAGGATAAGAAGGATGAGGAAAAACACCCTGTATCAGTGCATTTATATATACGCTCAACCATTAAAGCTTTTGGATACATCCCTTAAAAAATATATATTGAACTAAAAGGAATATTAGTGCCAGGGTAAATGTTCGGCAGATGCAGGGACCGAAGAGTAACTAAACCCCACAATTAAACCACGGGGACGGCGTCGTACCAGGTTATCACAATTAGTCGTTTCTAAATTTGCTCCAATTGCCAACTGAACGTGGTCTACTTAGGCCTTAGTGTTTGTCTGGTTATGGACTAATGAACTTGGCAATTTAGAAAAAGAATTTGCCGTTGGCTATTTGCTGTTGTCGCTTGGCTTTTCGTTGCACCCAAACAGGATATCACGGCATGACATATGGTACAGACAAAGGGCTCAAAGAACAAGTGTGGGACAGAAAAATGTGTTTTTTTTCCCGCTGTAATTCATACAGTATATATATAAAAAAAAAAAGAAGAAGAAAAGCCAAGACTTCAAGAGGAGGGGCCACGAGAAAGAAGAAGGCGTGACCTAAAGTACAGTGTTTGATGAGTGACTTGAGCTTAAGACTTCTGATTGGTCGTCTGGGTTTTTTATTTTTTTGCCCTTTGTCCCCAAGCCGTGGAATTTTCCCATGCAGTCACACTGGATGGAGGCCAGGGAGTGGAATACCCACTGGTGGGTGGTGGGGAAGTGGGGGAGGAAGAGTAGGGGTGGGTGGGAGAGAGGAGGGTCAAGGGAGACGCACTCGCATACTTGAAGCTTTGAAAGCAAACAGAGCCCTGAAGCCTCTTGGGGGGGTGTGTGTGGTGTGTGTGGTGTGTGTGTGTGGGTGTGTGTGTGTGTGTGTGTGTGTGTGTGTGTGTGTGTGATCACATCCGTCCACACAGAGAGAGACCCGACGAGGGAGTGATGGAGAGCTATAGGAGAGAGCCAGCGAGGAACGAGAGAAAGCGAAAGAGAGAGAGAGCAAGGTGTAGAGTGACGGATGTGGAGGCAAGTAGTGGAGGCTACATGAGGTACAGGAAGCAGAAGTTGTATCAGAAAAATAAATGGGCGAAGGGGGGACGGGAAATTCTGTCAGGGAGAAAAATAAGTCAAGAGGCGGAGTCACCTGACCCGGGGCCAGCCTTGGACGCCGGTGTGCGTGTGCGTCGTCTTACCTCACGGATGTACTCCTCCTGCTCCTCGCGGAGGGTCAGCTCGATGAAGATCTGCTGGAGCTTCTCGTTGCAGTAGTTGATAATGAACTGCTCAAAGCTGTTCTCCTGCGGGATGGAGAACCAGGGAAAAGGCCAATTAGTCTTTAGCGCTCGCTCGCTCGCGCTCACACACACACACACACACACACACACACACACACACACACACACACACACACACACACACACACACACACACACACACACACACCACACACACACACACACACACACACACACACACACACACACACACACACACACACACACACACACACACACACACACACACACACACACACACACACACACACACACACACACACACACACAGTGTGTAAGAGTGTCTTTTGGATTGCTATGCAACATTTTTTTTAGATGACAATAAAGGCATTCTGATTCTCCCAGATGGTTGTAGATTAGAATCTGTCCCTAGTCAAACCTAAATGGCATCATACAAAGTGGTTGTGTGAGAGGACACCGTGTTCCCCTGCATCAAATTAAACCACGGGCCAATAAACCAGCATAATATACACACTAATTAAGACAATTAATTGTGCCAACCATTTCGAGTCCTCCATTTCCATATTACCAATTACAACCAATTGTGACTACAGGTTTTCACGGCACAGTCGACGTGCGCTGGGTTAGATGATGTTCAGGCAAACCAAACAGATCACTCTCGGAGGGTGGGGGGGGGTTAGAGGTTAGAGGTCGGTGTCTAGTCTAGGAGATAAAGAGGACGAAAGGACAACGGTTTGCTTTTCCCAACAGCACGCCCCGTGAAGGACGCCAGAGGCACGCTGCTTTTAAGTCTCGCCGCGCGCGCGTCCTTCGGGCTGGGTTGCCGGGGGGGGAAAATCAATACGTCGCCTTAAGCCTTCTTCCCAAAATAACACCAAACAAAAACCAAAACACACGACAGCAAATGAAAGCGCGTCTACTGTGTGGAGTGTGTGTGTGTGTGTGTGTGTGTGTGTGTGTGTGTGTGTGTGTGTGTGTGTGTGGAGACGGGCCCATTCTGTGACTCTCCCATCCCCGAGCTACAACGCGCTGGCAGCATAGGAGATATGAGTAAATAAATATAGGCTGGTATTGTGAGTCGATTGGTAAGATTCGACTTCATTCATTTCAATAGAATGGAGAAAAGGTTTGCGCCTCTGAAAGTCAATTCAATGTAGTTAATCCAGAAAAGGCACAATTCACATTTAGCTTACATTCTAAATCCACAACAAGGTCCTCCCCTTGTCTGGTTCCGCACTGAGCCGCCGTCTTTGTGTGGCAACACTGTGGCTTGGGTTCCTTTGTTTTTATGTTGCATTTGTTTCACTAATTAGTATTTCAGTTTAATTGTATTTTATTTGTTGTTTGTTTATTTCTATTTAAGCTTTTTTGTAATTGTGTAAACGTATGAGGAGCGAAATTGGGAGTTACAGAATGGCCTTGGGATCACAGCATGCAGACTAGGCAGAGCAAACAACCCCTTTCCAGGGACAGATGGTACTTACTCCGTCCTGGTCCCCCAGACACAACACAACATGACATGACACAACATTCAGGAGAACGAGAGAGAGAGAGAGAGAGAGAGAGTGGGAGGGCTTGGTGGTGAGTGGGGTGAAGTATGAAAGCTTGCACTTGGGTGACATGCAACTTGCGATAAATAATAAAAATGGAAAAGTAATGACACCGACACAATTTCACCAAACCTAGAATTCTAGCGTACGAGCTCTCGGATGTTTTAGAGAAACACGCAAAATGGTGGCTCGTGAGTCTGTCAGGCACCAGCGGAGGGGGGGGGAACCACCTGGAGCACTCTCCATTTCCGGGGAAGCGATTTCAGTACGCCTTTGCTTGTCAGGTGCTGTCTGGTTTGTTACTCGTAAACAAGCAAAAGTTGAAGGGGGTGGGGTGGGGAGGTAAACACTGCGTATTTGGAATATGTCTTCTCACCTCGAATATCTCAAAGCCGTAGATGTCGAGAACGCCCATCACCTTGTGGCGGGCTTTGGGCTGGGCCTGGAGGAGAAAGGGTCAGAGGTCAGGGAACCTGTGCACGGGACAGAGAGGCAGACGCGGGAGCCGTACCTCTGTGCTAGCATACGTACTTTGATGCTTCCGTTGATCCGGGTGACCAGCCAGCTGAACAGGCGACTGTAAAGGTTCTTGGCGAGAGCGTCACGGGCATAGTAAGCCTGCAGAAAGCACAAACATATATATATATATGAATATAAGAAATTGGAAAGCTTAAACAAAAAAGAGATCGACCTTTTCTTGCGTAACATGCAAGCTCATCTCAGCACAGAACATAAACGTAAACATTGCAGGAAGGCGGCCGATACAGGCTGAGACACGCTACGCTGTAGCGGACCAGAGGCCTGGGGTGAAGAGTGTACCGTGACTCTCCTCCCTTTTGAAGAGTTTCGAGGGTTGAAGACATGGCGAAAATACTTTGGACGGTCGTTGTCAACACCATCTGTTCGTCCAAGCCTGCTAAGGATGGGGGCTGAATAATATTTACATACAACTTCCAAGTCTGAGCATTTGACACATTTAGAAGTCGCAAGCCAAACTATTTTCCCCACCACCGCCTACGGGTGTTTTCGTCCCCAGCTCGATAACGCCATCGAACAACTCTAAAACTCACAGAGTCCTATCGCTGACATCTCCAGACGGGGAGCGAGGTCCCCGACCTCCGAGAAGTGGCCTACATGGAAGGAATGCTCATCTATAATGGAAGCCTTGCCAAGTGCGGCGTTCCCCCTCCCCTGCCTCCCCCCGCTACGAGTATGTGGGTCGACTGCCACTGGCGTGATTCAGTGGGACATAATGTGCCTTCATCATTTCCTGCCCGGTGTGCGTGACGAAACGCTTGAGCGCTCTCCCCGGGAAAGCGATGTGAGGGAGGCAGGGAGAACAGGTTAAATGCATGGGTGATGGTGGTGGTGGTTGGTGGGGGGGGGGGGGAAAGGGGCACGCCTAACCGCAGAAGACTGACCTGGGACACGTTGAGCGTGGTGGAGACCTTCTCCATCTTGGCCTCCACAGTGCGGTAGCTGAAGGCACGCTCAAGCACCGACTGCTCGACACCCAGCAGCTCACACATCTCCTTCAGGTCTGCAGCGCGCGCGCGCACACGCACACACACACACACACACACACACACACACACACACACACACACGACTTGATTAGCATGAGAATTAAGAGACAGACGGCAGATAAAAAGGAAGAAAATTGAAGCTTTGCAGCCATTCATCTTTAGTTAAGGAGTCATCTGCGATCAATGCAGTCCAATAATTAAATTAAAAAAAATCGGTGCATCCGTGAACGCATCTCTTAAGGCGTGCCTGTTGATAGATTGCTAGAGCTGATGTCTCAGTAAATATTGGTCTGCTAGTCTAATCTGATCCAAGGTTCTAAGCATTCACTTTGTGTTATCTCGTGAGAGCGCAGGTCAGCGGCATGTGCGGTTCGCTCGGCTAACGCAAATCACATTAGTCACCCCGCGTAGTCCAGTCCAGCTACGCTTCCAGTACAGACCGTGTTTTAGTTCAACCAAATAGCCGGCCGCAGTTGCAGAGTAAATAAACGTGTTGGGGATTTGCTTGAAAAAGCGACTCGTCATGCCGTCACGGACAGGGAAATGCAAATAGCCAGTTTACCTAATCGCAACCAGGTGTGTGACTGAGGACAACACTCTGGACGCCACCGGCTAAAAGTAGAGGCTCATAACAAGAGAACTACACGGCATCATGAGCCCGGGACGAAGAGTCGCCAATAGGTGGCAGTGTCTCAACAGAGAACGCTGACATATGAAGAGGACAGGAGAGGAGGTGAGATTTATCAGGTACCTCGACAAAGCAAGAGGCATTCAGAGGCAATGATTCATCTGTGTGGGATGTCAAGTGATGTGAAAACAAACACGGGTACTACAGACCATTGGGCTTGGGCGTTTTGATAATCATGACCGGTTCCAACTAAACTTATCGTTTCAAAACATTGAATTAACCAGTTGCCCGTCCTCCCATGGTTTGATCAGAGCGGGCACATATAACCGACACACTAGGCACCCTTGAAGTGTCACCCCCCCCCTCCCCTTACCATTCTTGTCCTTGACTCGGCTCTCGTCGAAGCCGTTGCAGCGAGACTCCGGCTTGAACTCGATGTTGCCCAGCTTCAGCACTGCTGCCACGAGCTCCAGCACCGCCTGCACCTCGTCCTCCATGAACCCAACGATCTGCATGGCGTTCTGGGAAAGGGACGAGCACCGCGGCGGCGCGAAGAGCGTCAGATTGATGGTCCTTCGCTTGCGCGTGCAACCAAGCAAGAAATCATGAGGCATGAGTTTGACTTGTGTGCGTTTCCTAAGAACAGCTGTGTGTGTGTGTGTGTGTGTGTGTGTGTGTGTGTGTGTGTGTGTGTGTGTGTGTGTGTGTGTGTGTGTGTGTGTGTGTGTGTGTGTGTGTGTAACAGGGCGACCTCTTCATACCCTGACGGTGCGGAAGTTGGCCGCGTCGTCCAGACCGCTGACGTTGGCCGAATCCAGACTCAGGTAGTTGTACTTGCTGAAGTCTCGGTCAAGCTTCAGTTCTCCTGTGAGTGAAGACGTTTCAAAAGAAAAACAAAGGTTACATGTATGTAGGTCATGGCATACAACATCTCACAAGAGTGGTTGTGTTCGAGGGGACACACACACACACACACACACACACACACACACACACACACACACACACACACACACACACACACACACACACACACACACACACACACACACACACACACACACACACACACACACACACACACACACACACACACACACACACACACACACACACTAGTATTGCAGTAGTGACTGCTGAGTCGCTCCACTGGACAAAGACCTAGTGCAAAAAAAATAAAATAAAAGTCCTTCAAGTTGCTGATGCGCCTAAATCAATACCTCCTAATGCAGCTAGTGCAAGGGAATCACAGCGCTGTCTGGTGAGGCGATGCTCCACGGTACGCACATTACTCAAAATAGATTAAATGGATCTCTTTGGGATAAGAAGAGGAGAAATAAAAGGCCTACTGTATGTCTGGTATCAAGGGAATCTTAACCCCCCGACCCCTGCTGTTTGCGTGCGTTTAATTCCGAGTCGCATTAAGCGCAGTTAAACCGGAGCCCCTCTTAGGTGTACTTAGCCATACTTGAGTCCATGAGTGTCATGTTGTTCCTGCTGGGGGCCTGGGGTGTAAAACAATGCCTTTCCATTTCACAGGAAAGCAAATAGAAGGAACAGGTTCCAGGGTCTTTTGTTCTCGTCTGGGTTCCTTTTTCATTCTTGGGTTTTGGCAGGAAGATGTTTGTCAACGTGTTAAACACATGTTCCCCGGGCAGAAAACGTCCTTTAGTGGGGGGGGGGGGGGTTGCTTAAAGCTCGAATATGTGCACACGGGTGTGTGTGTGTGAGTGTGGTGGTTACTCTGAGTCAGACAGGGACACACTGTGGGCCTGACTCACAAATATTATATCGTTTTTTTTTTTTATTATAGAGTTTTTGGTTGTCCCGGCAGTTTTGGTTCACTCGGCTCTCCTGTAAAACCAAAACCCCTGTGTGTGCGCGCTGAAACTCACTGAGCGTGTGGTCAGACGCTCCAGACAGAAGCTGGTAGAAGACGTGAAAGTTCCTCTCCCCTCGTGGCTGCTTCACCACCCGTGACTTCTCCAGCAGATCTATAAAAAAAAAAGTTGGTGGAAACAATGAATATATATATACATATACAGTATATATAGAGATATGAGAGAGAGAGAGAGAGAGACACAGACAAGACAGAGCAGACAGGACAGACAGAGAGAGAGAGAGAGATAGAGAGAGAGACAGAGCAGACAGACAGAGAGAGACGAGACAGACAGACAGACAGGACAGACAGACAGACAGACGAGAGAGAGAGAGAGAGAGACAGAGAGAGAGAGAGAGAGAGAGAGAGAGAGAGAGACAGAGAGAGAGACAGACAGAGAGAGAGAGACAGACAGAGAGAGAGAGACAGGACAGAGAGAGAGAGACAGACAGAGAGAGAGAGACAAAGATTTGAAACCCAAACAATTGTGCTCCAAGAATAGCTTCTGGTAGGATATGATACATCTGGCTGTTGCTTAAGCCGTTATGTTATGAGGGCTATTGTTCAAACCCACATCTGTCCAACTCTGAGCTCATATGCACTTGCAACCAAAATACAGCACGTTACCAGGGAAACCAGGCTGTTGTGTCGGTTCTGTGTGCGTGCACGCGTGTGCATGAATGAGTAAGCCCCATCGTTGTGGGACAGGACGTCTCAGAGGAAGAAACAACACATTGTGATCAAACGTTCTCCTCCTCCTCCTCCTCCTCCTCGGGCTGCTGACCAAAGAGCAGCGCTACCTGATCCAAGCGATCGGCTGCTTTGCTGCAGTCTACTCAGCGGGCCTCGACAGGCGGCCAAGTGTGCTCTCCCTCTTATCCGGGCAACAGCGCTTGGATGGAGTGTTTTCCGACGGGCCCCGGGGTGAGCCAGATGTGCATTCGAGAGGCTGTCCAATGGGAGGTGCACCGTGGAGTGTGGGCGAAACTACAATCCCTGCTACTATTCACCAGAGACAATATATATATATATATATATATATATATATATATAAATTTAAATTAAAAAAGAGAGAGAGCGAGAGAGAGCGAGAGAGAGCTAGAGCGAGAGCAAACATCAAAGACGGTGACCCTGATCTTGGTGACATGGTTTGGCCCCCGCTACTCTGCTTGGGCACCGATCAGGCTCAGGCGAATGCCGGGCCGCTGTGGGAGCTTAGTCTCCAGACACAGCAGGGGAAGGGGATGTGGGGTGAGGAGTAGAGAGAGAGAGATGAGCGATAAAAGTGGCACCCAGGGGCACTGGGAGCCAGTCTCCCGTCAGGTTAAGCGGTGCAGGAGCTTATTAATTATGCAGCCCACAAGTGAGCAGAGAACCCGTAGCGCTGAGCTTTAATCAAAGACGACTCAGGCCAGGGGAAAAAAAAAAAAAAACACAAAACCCGGAAGGGCCCCGATTCTCGTTCTCATAAAGTTTATTTTTTGCCGAAAAGGTTCTCCAGAAAGTTGCCAACCCCATGCGGTGGGCATCGGCAGGTTTCTATTTGCAGACAAACTCCGGCGGACGGCAGGGATGGCGCTGCAGCACAGTGTGAGACACCGGATAGACCAGAACCCCCCCACCCCCCTGCAGGGTGCTCTACCACGACCCTTCACCTTTTGGCCACTCTTGTTATTGCTTTCTGGAACAGAGCAGAGCGGCCGCACGCTACAACCGAGTCGGACATGGTCACTCTCGGAGGGCACGTGGAGAAGCTCTGTTTCCCCAAAATATGTGTGTGTGTATGTGTGTGTGTGCATACGGTGAAGCTGCTAAACATGTTCTGGTCATGAAATGCTTCTAAAAACATTTCCCCCAGACATTTTCTTCCCAGTCTGAAAGCTGTTAAAATGATTCATCAGATAAGCAGGAACAAAACAGTTCACCGCAAGCCGCCAGCCATCACTGCCTTCCAGTTACATTTATAACTATTCGTCTAGCGAGCTAGCTAGCCGCCTGGGACAGCCAAAAAGGATATGAATTTTCAACACAGTGTTGTGTCTCGTGACTTCAGCTCCCAGACAGGCAGGCAGGCAGGCCCCACACACACACACACACACACACACACACACACACACACACACACACACACACACACACACACACACACACACACACACACACACACACACACACACACACACACACACACACACACACACACACACACACACACACACACACACACACACACACACACACACACACACACACACACACACACACACGTGTCTGTGGTACAGACATCAGCAGGTCATTATTTCCGTGACCTCAGGCAGAGACGTGAATACAGACAAAACACTGAACAGAGGAGAGATGGCACCAGAGAGAGATGATAGAGAGAGTGTGGGGGGGGGGGGGTTGGACTTTTATCGTCATGCTGTGCAACAGCTGGAGTTTCATTGTGCAAAAATAAAGGGTCCGAAATAACAAGAGTAGACAAAGGAGACAATGTTTGTGGTGGTTGTTGTTTTTTTTCCATTGTAGATTCGGGGTTTAGACTGGGCCATTGTCCCAGACATGGCCCAGCCGTAAGGCGTGTAGTTATTAACCTGCTACACGCCCCTCCCCTTCACCCGCCACTGGGAATGGCCAACGAAAGTATTGACCCAGCGATGTCATTGATGTGCCCCGACTATGCAGCCGTTGTGTATTGTGAGCTTCTAATGTCTGACCCCATGACCCATGTCTCAGAGTGTGTGTGTGTGTGTGTGTGTCTGTGTGTGTTTACAATTGACTATGATCATGTGACAACTAGGAATGACTGGAATGTGTGTGTGCATGTTTACAATTGACTATGATCATGTGACAACTGGGAATGACTGGAGTGTGTGTGTGTGTGTGTGTGTGTGTGTGTGTGTGTGTGTGTGTGTGTGTGTGTGTGTGTGTGTGTGTGTGTGTGTGTGTGTGTGTGTGTGTGTGTGTGGGGGTTTTGTTGTGGGCATGCCATTTAAAAAAAAGATTTAACTACAATGCAATGAGGAAAAAAAAATACTCACAGTTACTAATGACGCCGCCCAGCGGATCACCTTTGAAGTCAAACTCGATGTCCATGTATTTTCCCTGTGGAGAGGACAACAGAAGTTTAGAACAAACCGCCATTAGCATACTGAAAAAATGTAACAATATGGAAATGAAAAAATGCACAAAGTGGATTTTAACCACATGCCTACAGCTTTGACATTTTACACACAGAGACAAAATACGATAATAAGGACCGATGGGACCCGACCGGTGGCGGCGCACTCCGTTAACGACAGGGCTTTCAAGGCCTCCAACGCCATTTGCTAGCGAGTTCACCGGCACCTCAGTCACACCTTTGAACACCCAATTAAAGTTCCACTTGCACCACAAAGAAAATGGTAAGTCTCGGCCTCAAGGAAATGGCTGTATACTAGTGATGAACCAACTGCCACTCGCGCACAGTTGATGGGACGTAATTGGCTTCTGTGGAGGAAATGGATTTTTTCCCTCTCCTCTTCCTTCTCAGAAAAGCAGTAAAACAAACCTTTTTATAACCCCTTGTCAGCCTTTCAAACGGGAACCTCGGGAGCCCAAACAGGGAGTCCAATGTCTCAAACACTTTAACTTTTCCCTTTTTTTTTTTTTTTTAAACCTCTTTTAACTTCCTCTCCTGTCGAATGTATAAATAGACAGCTCCGAGAGCACCGCTGTGGCCAAAACCTTCTGTTGGCCAAAAAACACATTCATGTTAACTTTCTGAAAAGGGGAAGTGACAACCAACAAAGAAGCTTCCGGTCTTTTTCAAACTTTGACGATGAGCCGCGAGGACTTGAAACGCATGGCGTGAGGTGTGCCCCGTCTGCCCTTCTTTCCTTCAAGGTTATCCAAACGCAGGCGGATGAAGGATCTAATCCGTAACGCCACCTGTTATGGCTGCGTGTACGCTCTGAGCACGGAGGACAGTACAGTACATACACAGCGCTCTGGGTGCCATGGTAGAAGGACAGACCAACGTCTCTTTTTTGAAAGACGGACGATGAAAAAAATGTAAAACTCACGCCTGGGGTTGTAAAATAACATTATTAGCACTTTGGCCGGTACTTGCTTTATGACTCGCCATTACATAAATGATTCAAACGGCAGTGGAAAGTGTTTGGTTATCGTTAGTGCCATTTACTGTATATAGTCTTTGTAATAGTTAGTTATGTTTTTATGAGACATTAAAAACACACCGGTTTGCCAAAAAGTGTTTGCGTCTCATTCGCTTTCGTTTGGCCGCGTAAAGAGCTAGCCGGACACTGTAAAAACGGGGATAGAAAGAAAAAAAACGACAGACGAGTGCGTTTGTTCGTCCACTGGCAGCCAGCCAGCCCCCCCATATGCAGTTGATGAGCAGCGACTGGGGTCAAAAGGTCACGAAAAGACTCAGAGGGTTGCAGTCATTACCCCCCCCCCCCATCCACTCCCCCTTTCCCCCCCCCCTTCAACCAACTAGCTGCCAAGATGGCCTGCGTGCTAGCAGAGACGCCGGCCAGCTTGTGCACAAACGGCAATATTATCTGGGCCTGCAGCTCTGGAGAGACAGTGGCCGCTCTGTGTGAAGTACAGAGGCTAGAGTCACGCCACGTTGGAAATCCCAGGTTGGGAATACAAAATAAACACAACATGAGACCAGGATGGGCGCAAGGGCCCTCAAAGGTTGCGATGCACTGCCAAAAGAAGAGAAGAAGAGATGTGGGGGGGGGGGGGGCGCCGACTGTTGCTAACGTGCGCCGTGGCAACAGAACCCTGCGTGCAACCAATTGGTCCGGCCATGTATTTATCGTTTATTACGGAATAACGTTTTTGGATGAACAACAATGGAGTCCCTCTCCAGGCCGAGACAGATAAGCGATAACAGAATGGCCAGTTCCAGATCAAAATGTTCAGAGCTGTGTATAATCCTTCACAAATGATTAATCTAATTTGAAAGGAGTGCAACGTTAAATGGAATGGAACCTCACACACACGCGCACACTTACACATAAACACATACACAAATACTCACAAATCTGGAGGAGTTGTCGTTTCTCACAGTTTTGGCGTTTCCAAAGGCTGAAAAGGAAGGGGCAGAGGATTGACCGTTAGGCTAACAAACCACAGTCGAGACTAATTAAAAAAAACAAAAAAACATTTCTGAGCCCAAGACCTAACAACACTTGATCCCGAACCATGTGGCACATCAGCCCAAATAGCCGTCAATCCCATGCAGGCTTGATGGTGAAGCCATTTGTATTAATGAAGCCTCATAATTCGGGTTGGATTAAGCAAAGTGCGTCGGTTTACAGGCTTAGGGAATGGTGCCGAAAATAGATGTGGCCACATAAATGCCAAAGTGTTGCAGTCTGCACAACAATAGAAAACCTTTCAAATAGGCACACGTTGTCATGGTGTACAAAGGCGTTTTCGGCCACCGTCGGTGTTGAACTAGGCCAAAATGTTCCCATTCAGGCTGCCTCTTGTGTTCTTAAGCAGGGAGTTTCCTCTTGGAATGCTTTTTAATTCTAGTCACTCTCCCTTCCCGCTTGTGTCATTAACATAGAAACATCCATTGGCCCACCGCTAATAAATATATATATATATATATATATATATATATATATATATATATATATATATATATATATATATATATATACATACATATATATATACATACACGGGCATGGTAATCGAATTGGGATGCACCGATCATATATTGGGCATCGCTATCGTGGCTGATAGTGGCCAAAAATGCGTTATCTGGTAACGGTGAATGGAGTCTACAGCGCTGATACTCGCCCCTTGTCCTTATATTACGAAATCAGAAAGACTATAATACAATAGTATCTATGTCGTAAAAGTTCATTGTCAATTCAAAACCGTAACCATTTGAATTCAGTTTATTAAGCAACTCGATCATAAAATCATGTTAAATGGCGATGCAGGCGAGATTAGGAGGAGCTTTAGGAGGCCAGAGATCAGCAAATAAAAATAAAAAAATCCTAGGCAAAGATAAGACGGCGAGTCCAGGCACGAAAAACGAGTTGCGTTCACCAAGAGAAAGCGGCGTATGCCGCTTTCTCGCAACTAGTTTTTCAAACACAACTCGTCCACGTCAGTCTACGAGGTTACTGGGCTCTCTGGTTTACTGGGCCATTACAGAGGTGGCTGCTAAACCCTTGCAGATGTGCCAGGGTTCTGCCCGTGGCTCAGCCCCTGGCACACAGCTCTGTCTTTCACGGGCATTTCCTGTCTACTCGCCCCCCCCTCAATTAAAAACACAGCTGTCCTCCCAGTGCCAGCACTGAGCTGAGTGGGGCTGCGTGCGAGGGTTTCCCTACATGTGTGGCCAAGCATGTTGTGGAAAACACCGTTTGACAGGTTTTTAGAGGAGTACCTTTTCAACAATGCATGACGTGTGTTCAGGTTTTAGTGAACAGCAGTAGTGTGACATTACTAATATTGTATTTGTACATAAATCCAAGAGCCTAAAACACTCCAGTTGGCAAATTGCTGAACTGCTTTCAGTCACTGCCCCAAAATACTAAAATGGCCATTTGACAATCTTTTATGGGGGGAGGGGGGAAACTTAGATTGATTTTAGTTCAATCAGCAAAGCTAAGCGCAGTTGTGTTGACACGGGCGCGTTGTCGACGACAGAGGCGTTACCGGGGGACGACGTCCATCAGACCCCCCGTGGCACCGCGTCAGCCGGGCCGGATGGTCACACTCACCCTCCAACACGGGGTTGGACTGCAGCAGCTGCTCCTTAACCTTGTTCACCTCCTGGCCCTTCCCACACACCGCCGCCACGTATGACATCACCAGCTTACTGGCCTCTGGAATGCAACACACACACACACACACACACACACACACACACACACACAAACATACATTATGACAACCATCTCCCCCTTACATCATCGCCCCTAGAGCCATTGGGTGCAGGGTGGGGTGCATTGGACTGTCTGGAGTGCAGAATGGGAGAGGCCTTGCCGTTTCACACGGCCCACCACTGCCTTGCGTGTTTACTCAGATGGCGACCAATACTGCATCAGGTCGTCATCATTAACAATATAATGAAACTTCAATGGGAGCCAACATAACTCTACAAACATTATACCAGGGTCGTCTCTGAGCTCACAGCAATTCCATTGCAGTTAGTTTAGCACACACACATTGAATGCATCATCAAAGAACTAATTATTTAAATATATCTCAGTTAAGCACAATTACAAACGTAGACTCCATTCTTGTGGAAAATACACTGTAAATCTACCACTGTATTTGGCTGGTTCAAAGTTAAAGTTAAAACCAAGAGTGAGCATAAAAAATCCACAGGCCAACGATGACAGCGATGACAGAGGTTTCTGATAGCGAAATGACACCCTGTCGGGCACGAACAAGCGTGATTCCTACATACTTGGGGTTATCAGTCAGTCTTCACCGTCGGCACAGACACGTGACACATTAGAGACGGGCAGAGGTGGGAGTGGAGACACACACGGGGGCGACAGTCGCTTGGCCCCGCCGATGGGCATCACCCCCCAAACACGCCGAGACACGCTTCACATTCTTACGGCAGGGAGACGATAAGCCAAACAAAAACTCCCCCGCGATAAAAGACATATCAGATGTCTGTTCTTAAAAAGAACAAGGGGTAAAACATTTTTTTTTTACAAATACAGACGCACCTCATTTCATTCAGGCGGGATTTTGACATTTTTGACATCATGTTGAAGAATAAAAATGTATTTATCTTACTTTACCATCTGCCTCAGACGGGACAGATTAAACAACACTCGCCACGGGCAACACAGGCATCTGAGGACATTTCCTGATAAAGTATATTTTGTCCCCCATGGAGAAGCAGGCATGCCATCTCGGGCTGTCCCACATGATAGAAAAGATTATCCCAAATATACATTTGTTGTTCAGGCTTTAATGGAAACTGAAATGTTCTGCACGACTTTTACTCTGAATCTGGTCTCACACTATGTCACTTTGAAGTAATATTTGAAATATTATAAATTTCATTTGCTAAAAGGTTTTCACAGCAGACCAATTCCTGGCTCAGCAGAGGGCTTGTCATTTAACCAGAATATTAATTGTGCAACTGTCATTTAAAAAAACATAAAAAAGTAATCCTCCATTTGTTGTTGTTCCCTAATCCAACTCTAGTGAGATAAAGGCCAGCCACCGATAACATTTTAGACAGTGATATTTTCTTTGGGGAATATACAGAGTGTTTAAAGAGGTTTAGTCTGAGACTCTAGTCAAGACAAGCATAGAGCAGATGTTCGATAACCCTTCATGGGAAGAGAAACAAGACACATAGATGTACACCAGTATCCTTCCAAGCACAAAGGTGAAAACACAACAGGTTGTATAGGAACAGGAGTCAACAGTACAGAACACTAGTATAGTTTATCAAAACATTGTCACAACTGAAGACGGTATTCTGCTGGTCAGTTAGGTCTACTAGTCTTGGCATGTTCAATTAAACATAAGCATAGAGGCCCCAGTTGTTCTGTAGATAGGACAGTGGTACGAGGGATGGCTGTATTCCACATGGTAAGGAACCACACCCTTGAGTATATGAAAGTGTTACAAATGCACACGCCCGATAAAAGGGTGGTGTCGTATATATATTTAACCAAGGATGGTTATAATTTCACAAACCGTTGCACCTTTACTTTTAGAGCACTGGCACCAGTGCATTCTGATTCAAATGAGACATGACAAGTCAAGTTTCAACAAGACCAAATTAGCCTCACTAATAGCCATAATGAATAAAATAAACACAGCAATGCAAACGCAATGGTGCGGATGTCCTCTGCGATCTCAACGGCTGCCACTGGATCGCGTGCCAATACTGAATAATTGAATGTACAATTTCCTAAGGCACATGCAAATGAGATGTAAAACTTAAATCTGGGAGGGATAGTATACATTTCAAATAACTCCAGGACAAGAATGTTACACAACATTTTCTTAAATGTTTTCGAAGCAACACGTGCAAATAATAATCAGGAAAGTTGGACTTGTTTTTTTTTATGTGTCTTAACAGAAGACTAATTGTTTCGTATTGCAAAAGGTGTTTGTTGTTATTTAGTGAAACTGTGGCTTTGGGTACAAACACAAACCTGATCACGGCGCTATCCCGATCTACGCTTGCGGCTTGTTTTCTTATCAAGCCGTGCCCCCATTGGTGTAGCTTCAAACAGGCAGCCGCTTGGCCCGGTAAAAACAAACAAAAAAGGGCCAGCGGCAAGTTTATGGCCTCCGGAGAGCCATTAGCTAGGTGGTTTGTTTATCCCAGGTTAGTTCATCATTATACAAGTCTTATATGACTTCCAAAGCAGGTGACTTACCGGTCTTGCCTGCACCGCTCTCTCCGGTGATGAGGATGCACTGGTCCTTATCCTGGTCCCTAAGCGAACGGTAGGCCTCATCTGCCAGAGCATAGCTGAAACACACGAGGGAATTCATTAAGTACACAGTTATTAATTATCTCGAAGATTGGATTATGGTGCATCCATCGGACAGCTTTAATTAGCTCCATTAGATGGAGAGGGGGGGGGGGGGGGGTTTACAGAGTAGTTGATCCTATTGATCCGTGTGTGTGTGTGTGTGTGTGTGTGTGTGTGTGTGTGTGTGTGTGTGTGTGTGTGTGTGTGTGTGTGTGTGTGTGTGTGTGTGTGTGTGTGTGTGTGTGTGTGTGTGTGTGTGTGTGTGTGTGTGTGTGTGTGTGTGTGTGTGTGTGTGGTGTGTTCCATTGTCACACACATTCCAGTGTAGTGAGAAAATGGGACAAACAGACCCCCCGCTAAACATGAGCCATTGGTTATTGTGTTGCCCTGCATGGGAACCATGCATTCTGATTGTTGGGGGGGGCTGGGTGTCAGGTGTCATATCTCTATGGGGAGATCCTCAGACAATCACGACAGTGATCCGTGACTCAAACAGTAAAAGGAGGAACTAGCTAGTTTGATGCTGCGAGATGACGCCGGGGGATGCAATTATACCACTCCCCTTTGGCAAGCAAATGGTTGGTTTCAGAGGCTTCTGAAGACATGTTCCAGCCTTCTTTGCCAAGAGCCCACAAGACTTCAAATTAGGCTGCGAGGTCTACCATTTTCCCCCCTCGTCTGTACTTTTTTCGACTTTCATTTCTCAGGAATTCTTTCCAAAGCCACAACTAATAATAGCTGTGATTGTTGGGAAATGTAGCATGTCGCTTTCAACTTCTCCCTCCTCCTTCCTGACAGACCTCAGGTCCTGTCCTCCGCTGAGAAGCCGGTGACAGTTGGAGACAAGGATAAGTGGGATTTGGCATCTTTTGTCGCCCCCCCCCTTACCACTACCGGTGTAGTGTAAGGTCATCGTCAATTTAGGACAGAGCTGTCCATGCTAGAGGAGCAGTCACACAGCTGTGAGATTTCAGTGACAAGTAGGTCAAGTGCTCAGAAGAAAAACAGTCTTCCTCACAAACGGGTCCTTCTGATGTGTCCTTGAGCAAGAACCAAACAGAGCCTCGGGGAATTAAGAAACATGATTAGGGTAAGCAGTAAGGTGGCCCATGTAGAGCTAAAGGTCAGAGTTGTTAGACATCACAAGAGCTACACCGGTTGGGAGGTTGAAGAGTTTTTGTTTAATGTGAACTACAGTGCATCACAACGTTAATTCATTTGGAAATATTTATTATGTTTCCATGTGTAACACAAGTACAATGGAATGTTTACTCCCCATTTACTTGCGCATTCAGAATTTCTACAACAATACTATACAATACTATACTATACAATCAACGGCAATGTACTATATAGAACAGTACTAAACACACAGTTAGACATATGAGTGGAGCATGGAGGACATCAAAACGAGGCTGAACGATCATTGACCCCAAATGGGAAGTTGCTGATTGTTGCCAAGCACTCTTCGGGACATGGGAAAGCCAAAGATAGAAGGCCCGACGAATGCCTTCCAGACCACAGCAGGCTGTAGTATTAGAAGGACTAATGGAGCTTTAGGTTCTGCAACGTCACAGCGTTGTTAGCCACAGACCACCAGGCCTGCTCTATAAATGCTAACCCTTTGGTTCTACAACCCAACCGTTCTAGACACACACACACACACACACAGTAGGCAATAATGTTATCTCCTTTTAAGCAAATGTACTGAGCCCAAACAGACCAAGCCGTCAGCCACCAACCGAGGCCCGCTTCAGCCCCCTTCCCCACACCCAGCCTTCCCCCCTGTCCCTCTAAACCCCTGCTTTTGTGTTTCACCAGCGGGACAAAAAGGGGGGGGGGGGTGGGTGCATCACGTAATCACTGAAAAGTGCTGGGCAGCACAGCAGATGTCCGCTTTGTGCGACAGCCTTGTCCTCACAATAAGCAAACATCACGCACACACGCATTATCTTCCCCTCGGAGAGCGGTCGGGCCTGTGCGGGTGAGGCGGGGAGGAGTTAGGGTAATGGGAGGGCCTTGCAGTAGGAGGAGGTCCCCTCTCTACCAGTGAGACGCTATTGGCCACATGGCACTTTGCATGCTCCCCACACGAAAAAAAGAAATGCATAACCACAGCAACGGAGAGCAGGTCATATGAATATGAATGGACAACATTAGAATGTGAATTGATCAGCAAGCTGCTACTGTGTATATTAAGAGGTCCCAGTACAGGCAGGGGGTGTACAATCAGCAGCCACAAATCAGCATGACAAAATGTTATTAAAAGAAAGGGGTAAATAAGCATAAAGAAAACCTTTTTGTATGCACGCTACAAGGTACACAACGACCGTAACTGACAGGAGGCTAGGAGGACAGCAGGTAGACCTTGAAAACACAATTACAGAATTACAATTTGTAGGTCAAAATAATGACAAAGCACCAAACTACTTAAGAGTAAGGGAGAGCTAAACCCTGCCAACGCCCTTGACTTAAAAAAAAACACGTGCATGCATGTGCTGGTGATAGCAGAGAGGAGTCTAGGTGGTGGTGGTGGTGGTGGTGGGGGGGTTACAAGCTCAAACCTGGGGCCTCCAGATGAGGAGTGGCGCCTGGCAGCTGCCCCTCATCATGTCGGCCGAGGCCGGGCTGTAATTTGGATTTTGCTCGTGGCAGCGGTTGAGCCGAAGCCACACACGCAGGGCCATGAGGTAGGCGGCAGAAAATGAGCCCCGGTTGGACTCCCGCAGCTGGGAGCAGCGGAGGAGCAGCGGAGGAGCAGAGCAGCGGAGGAGCAGAGGAGCACTCCTCAGAGGTGCCGGAGTAGGGCTTTGTCACCACTGTCTGAAGGCATGATTTATAGGCCTTAATGAAGTGATAACGTATGAACGGAGCCCGGCGATTAGGAGCTGCAGAGTCAGCGGCGGCGTAGAGAACATCCTCATGATTCTCAGGGCAGGCCCAAATTAAGCAGAAGAAAAACAAAAGAACCGGGGCCAACACTTTTTGCCAACTTATATGAAGAAAAACAACCCAGCTTCCCTTCCCCCATCTTAATATAGATGTAACCGGTCTGTTTGTGTAAAGCGGGTCCGAGGGGCAGCTGTGGTTTGTACAGTAGCTGGTGATCTCATTGTTAAGAGGTCGCTTCTCTGGAGGCTTCAGGAAGTCCGGCTGGTACGCGGATCCTGCAGCCCAGGAAGAAACTCTTTCCTGAGGGCCAGGTGGCAAGGACAATTCAACACAATCTCCCCTTTCACACACAGTTTTTTAGCAAATAATTAACTGTAAAGAACGTGATAACTTGAGGTGAGTTTATCAAAAGGTGCAGTAACTCATTGGGAAGCGAAGAAATAATCAAATGCAAAAATGGATGCTGTTTGTCAAAGTCTGGTTTTGAATAACTCATTCATTAGTACTGATGGGTTTGGACAGCTTACTTTGTTTTACAGAAAGACATAAAAAAAATTAAAAAAAGGAGGAGGAGCAAGCGTCAAACAGGAGATGCCGCCATGTTGAAATGACGGCATCACCATACAGACATTGTAACCTAGAAGATCCATCGCCACGCCGATAGATGGCAGCGTTAAGCTCAAACTGGTCGGGTCTCAGTTTACAATGACATGACACCCACCCACACCCCCACACCCACCCACACACATGGTCGTCTGTGGTGGAAGTAAAGCCAACATCTCAGGGAGGGGAGGCCTGGTTACCAAATGGGACAGGAAAACAATAAATAATCTGGCAGAACAGCAGCACATAAACCGTTGAGTCACAGAAGTGGACTCCCAACAAAACATAGGGTAGCTTTTGTTTGTCGTTCAGTAAAACGGACAGGGGTGTCCGCACCTCTGGCCCTGTATCTCTTCAGCCGACCCCCCATATGACTCTAAGGGGGTTCGGTTTTATTTCACTGCCCAGGAATTGAGTGTTCTGTGGCAGGGGAAAGCACACTTCTGTGGCCGATTCTTGAAAAGAGAAGGAGGGAAACGAGCAGGGGGTGGGGGGGAATAAGGAATTACTTTTCCTGGAAGAAGCGAAGACTTTTAAACGGTAGACAAAGCAGAGTTTATTCTATGAACGTGCAAACATCCGGCACACTTGATGGTTTGGTGAAGAAAGTCAATTTAACTGCAGATGGTGTGAGATGATTCATCTAACAACCCCGCTCCCTTCCAGCCCTTTGAAACAAAAAGCGCTTAAAGTTAAAGAGAATTTGTTGAACAGCGCCATAATTTGTCAAGCCACCAACCCCCACTGCCTGGTTTCTCCGTTAGTAGGGGAATCCAGCAAAGCCCGAAAAATGACAAGCAACCGAGTGTCTTCACAGCACATAGTCCCAGGGCTAGCGGATGCCTTGACCAGCCCGTCTCCATTGGGGGGGGGGGGCAAGCATGCTAACTAATGCCACCCCTCCTGTCCAAAGTCACGTGGATGCACACAACACAGCAGTACAAGTCCTTGAAACAGAACCTGGGGACTTAACATGCACTTGCACATACACTTGGTTTCCTTTACCTTCAGTCTCTCCTACGAGGCTACAGCCTGAGACGAAGAAATGCAGAATCCGTTCATCTGCGCTGTGTGATGAGTTGCATGCACTTTTGATAACCTACAGGGCCTAAATAAATGCCATACTCCGGAACACAAGAAAGCTGAAACATTACAGTAATAAAGGACTCAAGGGAACTGGTATTTTAGCTTTTCAATACAAAAAATATAGATAATTATAATACAGTTGACAAACATGCAAGTCATCCATGACATTTTACTATTGAAATGCATATTGCTCCAGCATTGAAAACCTGAGACAGGATTGTGTACCAAGGTTTACTTTTACATGTCTAAAATGGAGCAGAGACAAATGCCGTATTACCCAGTTGGAGACCACACAACTGGCCCCTCGTACAGACACCACTCAGAGGGCTGAACTATCGTAGGACAAGGTCTCTGGACATCTTGGAGGAAGCAGCGTCCTCGGGACGACCCAGCATCAATTATTGCACAGTCAAAACAAACAACCAGAGGCTTTGTCAGACTAAATGCTGGAGCCATTATGGCTACAACTAATTTCCTCACACCCAAAGATTCACTTGCACCATTTTCCAACCCACTGGAAAGGTAAAGCAAGAAATACCCAGGCAGAAATACCACACAAATGATTGCCTTGGCCATTGTCCCTTAAGAGTAACCAAATGCCAACATGAAACCTCAGCCCCAACACAATCCCGGGGGGAAAAAAACTACTGCGATTGCCATTTCTGATCAAAGTAGTTCCAGGCAAGACGATTTGCAGCATATGACAACTCTACCTACTACTGCTGCTGCCGTGACAAAATGTGTTTAATGTTCACTATGCGACACCTGAAGACTAACACTAAAGACTAAGAAAGCAACAGGATTTATCGTGCGCCAAGTCAAGTTTATTGTCACTTCACAGTTTACACAAGTATAAAGCAGTGAGTGAAAATCTTGTGTGCAATACCTGACGACAGACAGCAGTTATAAAAATAAGATAAAATAGAATAAAAACAGAATAGAATCAAATAAGTTAATAAATATAAATAAAAATGCTATTTATAAAATGCAATATATCGGCACAGAAAAAGAGCAATATGTATATATAAATCAATGTAATAAAATATACATTGTTATATGCTATACGCCCTTGTTCAGCAGCCTGAGGCCTGTGGAAGCTATCTGAGTCTATTTGTACGGCACTTGATACTGCGGTATCGCCTGCCTGACGGTAAAAGTGAATACAGTGGCTGGGGTGGGCATTGTCTTTTATGATGCATTTGGCCTTGGCCACGCACCGCTGGTTGTATATATCCAGGAGGGAGGGGAGCTCACCAACGATATACTGGGCTGTCCGCACCACCCTTTGAAGCGCTCGGCGGGGCGGTGATGGGCGGTGATGACCAGGCGATGATACACCCTGAATGTTCTCAGGAGGCCCATGCTGAATTTCCTCAGACGCCTGAGGAAATACAGGCGTTGTTGGGCCCTTTTCACCACGTGTGTGGTGTGTGTGGACCATGTGAGGTCCTCAGAGATGTGCACGCCAAGGAACTTGAAGCTGCTGACCCTCTCTACTGCAACAACGTCGATGGAGATAGGGCTGTGCTCTCCTCTCTGCTTCCTGTAGTCCACGATCAGCTCCTTGGTCTTCTTGACGTTGAGGGCGAGGCTGTTCTCCTGGCACCACTGCTCCAGCGATCAGACCTCCTCCCTGTAGGCTGTCTCGTCGTCGCCGGCGATCAGGCCCATCCGTCGTGTCGTCAGCAAACTTGATGATGATGTTGGAGCTGTGCATAGCCATGTCGTGGGTGTAGAGGGAGTAGAGGAGAGGGCTCAGCACGCATCCCTGGGGGGATCCCGTGTTGAGGGTCAGCGGCTCTGAGGTGGTGCTGCCCATCCTCGCCGCCTGGCGGCGGTCCAACAGGAGGTCCAGTATCCAGCTGCACGTGGATGGGGGCACGCCTAGACATCTAAGCTTGGCAGGAACTATTGTGTTGAACGCTGAGCTGTAGTCCACAAACAGCATTTGCACATAACAGTTCTTTCCCTCCAGGTGGGAAAGGGCAGTGTGGAGGGCCATGGCAATTGCGTCGTCCGTGGATCTGTTTTGACGATATGCAAATTGCCATGGGTCCAGCGTGGCAGGTAACACAAAGCATTTGCTGACAATCGAGGTGAGGGCTACAGGTCTATAGTCATTCAGGCATGTTACCTTGGGTTGTTTAGGGACAGGCACGATGGTGGACATCTTGAAGACAACAGCCTGGGACAGGGAGAGGTTGAAGATATCTGCAAAGACTCCTGCCAACTGGTCTGCGTATGCTCTGAGGACGCGGCCCGGGATGTCGTCGGGGCCTGCCGCCTTACGGATGTTCAACCGCTTGAAGGTGGGTGCACATCCGCCTCCAAGATGTTCAGCAGGCTGGTCTCCTCAGGCGGCACTGGCTTTGGTGGGCTGCCGTTCACGTCGAACCGAGCAAAAAAAGTATTTAGCTCTCCTGGGAGGGAGGTAGAGGAGTTCTCTACACAACTGGTTCTCCCTCTGAAGTTCGTTATCGTCTGTAGCCCCTGCCACATACCCCTCGCGTCGTGGCTCTTGAATTTCTCCTCCACTCTGTCCATACTCCCGCTTGGCAGGGACGATGGTCTTACGGAGGTCATTGCGGGCTCTCGTATATTCCTCCATATTCCCGGAGCCAAAGGCAGTGTTACGTGCGTGTAGGGCAGCGCGAACATCGCCGTTAATCCACGGTTTAAGGTTGGGGTATATCCAAACCGACTTGGTCAGAACAACGTCATCTATGCACTTCTTGAAGAACCCGGTGACCGACGACGTGTACTCGTTGATGTTATTGTCCGAGGCAAAGCGGAACCAGTCAGCGCGATCAAAACAATCCTGCAGCATAGAGTCCGATTGGTCCGACCAGCATTGGACCTCCCTCACAGCGATCGGTTGCTGCTTCAGTCTCTGCCTATAGGCGGGGAGTAGCTGGATAGAGCGGTGGTCGGATTTGACGAACGATGGGCGGAGGAGGGCCTTGTAGCCATCACGGAAGGGGGTGTAGCAGTGGTCGAGGATCCGCTCACCCCGTGTGTTGCTCGTTATGTGTTGGTAGAACTTCCGGAGAACCTTCTTCAGGTTCGCCTTGTTGAAGTCCCCCACCACGATGAGAGCAGCCTCAGGGTGTGCCGACTCCTGTTCGCTGATAGCCCCAAACAGTTCCTTCAGCGCTGTGTCCGTGTTGGCTTGTGGGGGAATGTAAACAGAGGTCACGGTTACCGCTGTAAACTCCCGAGGTAGCTAGTATGGACGGCACATAAGCATCAGGTACTCCAGTTCCGGGGAACAGAAAGACTTGAGGGGATGTACATGACTTTGGTTGCACCAAGATCTGTTTATCATGAGACATGATACCGGAGAGAGTTTGTTCTGTCCGCCCGGTGGACGGAAAATCCCGTTGGCTCGATAGCTGCGTCGGTAACCCCCTCCGACATCCATGTCTCCGTATGGCAGATGATACAGTTGTCCTTTGTTTCCCGGTGGAATTGAATACGAGCCTGTAGCTCGCCTAACTTATTGTCCAGAGACTGTACATTAGCCAGTAGAATGGTGGGTAGTGGGGGGCGATCGGATCGACATCTCAGCCTGCCTAGCATGCCGGCTTGCTTCCCTCGCTTTTTCCTGCGACGCTTGCGTGTAATCATGCCCAAGATGGTCGGAGATAATCCAGCTGTGACTTTGGGCGGGACGTCCGAGTCGAAAGAATGAAAAAACTCCGGTAAGCGGCGAGCGACTGACGATCTGATCTCCAGAAGTGTGCAAAGGTTATAAATAAACGTGCTGCTAACTTCCTGAACAAAGATAGTCGGGAAAAAAAGAATAACAAAAAACTGCGTCATCGTGCGGGAGCTCGCGACAAGGCAGCCATCTCGTACGGCGCCATACTCCCATCGTGTGCTTCCATACCATGAAGTAATTTGAAGACCATTTACAACCACATTAAGTCCATACAGTCCAAGTCATGGGAAGTAGTGGAAGGAATGTTAATGACAAAAAAAAAACAGCCAAGCGATTTTAACCTAGGTCAGCCTTCCCGACGGGCTATAGAGCTCCTTGTTAGAATAAGTAAATAAACCCCATTCATGATGAACATGAGGATACAAATAGACACATTGGGCACAAGCATTTTGTTTGCGAATTTGTCAAGTCCAAAATCCCTAATTATCGTCTCAAGACTGGATTCAACTTTTGCACCTGATAATTAATAATAATTAACCATAATTAATGACCCATTCCGCTCAATTGTTGCTTTCCAAAAAGTTGTAAAGCCATTCCTTATTACCCATTGTGAAATCTTTGGATTTGTTAATGAGTAATAATGTACATATATATTACGTACATATACATCCTCACAAAGACCAAGAGACCAACAATGCATGTTTCAGAATAATTATAAAATGATGTTTGCAGAATAGTTATGAAATATGTTTTAAAACAGTATACAGGGATAGACCTTGGATCTCAGTTATGGATCCACCGGGTTATGTTTGCTTGGTGAAGATTTTACTCCACTTCCAATGACGTTATCAATTTCTCTCCCATTGGGGCCAGGTCACATGTGGTTATGTAAGCTGTGCACACAGATAGTGGGCTGGCAGCTTTTGTTCAGGCTTTGAATGGAGAAGGTTTTAC
>CM051015.1:11220894-11283394 GCA_027704905.1 Muraenolepis orangiensis | reverse complement strand
TGTTAAGGTGCCTTAATTAATACCTTCATGTCATCCTCCATTCATGTGGGTAGGCGTTTTTTTAAAGGGTTGAAATATGGGTTCCTTTTTTTTTTCCCCCTGAGAGCTTTGAACTCTCCAAACTGTTTCAGGGCTGTTTTTTCCTCTTCTTACAAGTAGTGGCAGCAACTAAATTACAAGCCTACAGTCATTCGTTTGGCTTGAAGAATAAATGCGACAAAAATGAGTTCAGTTCAATCAAATTAAAAGTGAATACTTGAAGCAGCCTGTTTTGATAATTCCGTCGATCTGGACTGTTGAAGTGTCTCTAAGCATCAACAACTTAAGGAGGACAGGCCCACCGCCCACCGTGGGGGTACTTTAATTAACGTCTCACTCGGATGCTCTCTAGAACACCTCTGGTCGGCCCCCCCTATGGAGACTCTGAGCGCTGCTCAGCCACTTCACGGGTGTCAACCAAAACACTGGAGAACATTTTTTTTTTTTTTAACGGTAGCTCCGTGGGAATGAGACGACAAATAAGTTCAATTAAAAAATAATCTCAGAATCATTACTGCTCACTTACCAAATTTCACTCACTGTGATGTCAACCCCCAAGTTAGCACTCGAAATATGTTTTAATATCGTTGGTGTGTAAGGAATCAAAGTCAATGGAATCATTCAAACCAAACTGATCCTGCAAGTCTTCAGACCAGAGGGAGAGAGAGTATTTGTCATTGTTTAACAATTCCCCATTACTTGAATGATATGCAATGATAACACAAATATGATCTATTATTTCTAATATATATATTCTATTATATACAATTAACTAATAGTGGGAATTATCATATTTGTATCCCAATTTTCAACCCTCATCCAAAGACAATTGCAGCTCTTGTGATTTGGATATTGCACCTGGCCATATTGCATTTTCCATAATATTTAAATGACTGATACCTTTGCACACATGGAAGTTGCACTTTGAACAACAGAGTAGCCACTAGTCAAATGTATTGAAATGGCTCAGAGAACAAACAAAACAAAGCCACATATTGACAGGGTCTCGCACTAATAAAATATATGCAGCAAAATAAACTAGTCTGTGGAATATATAGCTGGTGGCACTGCTGGTCTCTACCAGAGTCTAACAGAATATACAAACACTAGGCATGTAGATTGATACTGGGAAGGTAACTATCCAAGTTCATTACATTACAGTCATTTAGCAGATGCTTATGTCCAAAGTGACTTAAAATAGTGTGTTCAACAAAGGCAGGCAGTTCAGTAAGGGTTTTATCCTTGGTTTTGTGAGGCAGACAGCTGAGATTAGAGCTGACAGCATGGCTTGAGTGTTGGGACAGGAAGGAGGGTTTAGTGTTACAAGGGGCCCACCGATGACAACCGACAAAGCCTGGTGCAGATGGTGCGATAAGGGTGGGGGTGGGTCAAGATCAATTTATGGACCATCTTTCCAAACAATCGGCCTCTTGCTGGTGTTTCACTGCCATTTCTGGCACAAAGCTGAGCAAACCGAATCCATATCTTAGAGATGTATCTCAAGATACCCTTTTGCTGAATCACCATATATGTCGGGATAATGTACAAGCTGAGACTGAACATGGAATTAGAAACACCACCAGCTTTGTCAGATCATCACTAGTTGTCAAAGTAAGGCCCATGTCCATGACATGCTCAGAAAGAGCCCAGCGTTGGCATTGCAATGCATTGAGTGTCACAGCTCAACCTAGTGTCTACAGGCAGTCTCAAACGGCTGACCTGGTGCGGGGGCTGGTGCCCATGCTTATCATGGACATGGGGCTAAACGCACATTCCTGGTTGTCTCAGTGTGGAGTGTGTGGTTTAAGAAGCCTCACCTGGCCCAAGTCAGACAGACTTATTAGAGCCTGGGGCTACTGGGTGATGCTGCACACACCTGTGGGTCTTTGGTAATCAAGGCCCACAGGCAAAACCCGCGCACACGCACACACACACACACACACACACACACACACACACACACACACACACACACACACACACACACACACACACACACACACACACACACACACACACACACACACACACACACACACACACACTTCCTCATCACCCTGTGTCTTAGGGAGGAGCCCGAAGTAGCCATTTTAATGGCTTGTGGCAGCGTCGTCTGCTACACTCGGCAATCCTACAATACCACTCATGACAGACATCTCTCCTCTACTCCCTTCAGCTCTGGCCATGAACAATGGCTGAGACAGAGGCGGAGCGATGACTTGAAGACCCTCAGACTAAAACAATGACCTGTAAACATTACATTGTACAGCGTAGCCGGTCTGTCACAAAGACTTCCTTGTTATTATGAACAGTTACCCGACATCTTGTCTTTATATAAAGGATTCGCCACAGCGCTGCTCCATGTTGCTGCCCTTGTTCTGTTTACACAGCTTGTAGGAAGTATTTGAAAACAAAACCCATTGCACAATTTGAGTGACATTGTGGAGGTGGAGGTGGTAGTCGATGATGGTGGGAGTAAAATAATATCTGCATCAGCTAACAATGACTAGAGACGCTAACCTAAACGTTTCCGCCTCGGGGGTCAAGTACCGGACAAGCTCCATGCGCAGAGTTCTACCATCAAGCAGAGCCGTCTTGAATCAATAGCAGAGTGGGGTACACTCCAGCAATTTGGGTAAAGATACTTTTTCCAACAAAATGCACAAAATCCTACAAGCTTTTTCCTCTCCCTGGTAGAACCAGTCCCAGGCAATCCATGCAGGCTAATTGTGAGTGTGCGGGTCTTTTGTTCTAGCTCGGCAGACCGGCGGCGCTGGCCCAGAGAGCGATAGATGCCCCCGCCGTGTGCGACGCAGGTCGCTGAATGGTCCCAGCTGTCACTCACCCCAATCCCTGCATACAGCTCGACCCGGTGCCGCTGGGTGTTTACTCTCTGGCTGTGTAATTAATTACTAGCCTATGTCCAACCTATTAGCCATCCATCTACTGTGTGCAACAAACTGAGGGAGACGGAGCCAAACTACAGCGCTGCCAAGAATTTTTGTCAGTTAGTTGTCAGCTACTAGATGGAAGAAGAGGTGGTTGTGTTGACGACATGGACATGTTTGAATGTCATCCTGTCTTTAAAAAAAACAAAATGGGGTTGTTTACAACCACATCAGTTAATTGACAGGCATTTAGTCTGTTTAACAGTGTGGCTTTTCCAACTAGTCATTATTGCATCGTTATATTTGAGAGACCAAAACAACATTATCAATTAAAAACTGCTACTCATGTCCAACAATGAGTGATAGTTTGCAGATAGTGATGCAGATAGCAGATAGTGATGCAGATAGTTTAGGATTCCAAACAAACAATTCCAAAACTATACCAAAACACAACCACAACCCTATTGTCCTTCTCGGCCCCTCCGGTCTTCAGGAGCCGGCCTTCTATCAATCCCAAAAGTCATAAAGAAATCAGCAGGGAATAGAGCGTTCTCCTACCGTGCGCCCTATTTGTGGAACAGTCTGCCACCTGCAATAAGGGAAGCAGACTCTTTTGAAATATTTAAATCTAAACTTAAAACCTACCTTTTTACATTGTCATTTGGTGCCTAGGAGTGCCCCTCAGCTCTCATTACAGCTAAATCAACCCGTTAGTCAGCACTAACATACCCCTGCTGCCGATAGGTACTAGACTAGAGGTTCTCTACATGTTCCATGTCCACCCTACCCCGTCTAACCATACCGCAGTCTGCTTCTGTTTTCCAGTGTGCTGCTGTGATCCCTACCTGAAGGATACCGGCCAGCACCACACACAAATCATCTTCTCATTTTATATATTTGTATATATTATATGTATATTATTATTATTTTTTATTTTTTGTACATTACTATAAGTCACTTATGGCACCCATTGCACTCCTGAACCATCCCCTTGATCCCCTTCTACTCTGCGTTCCTTCTCAAGATTTCTTCCTACGTAATTAAGGGAGTTTTTTTCTTGCCCTTAGGGGGGCTAGGGTTTGGGGGTGTTGTAAACATGTGGCATGTGAAGCCCTTTGAGACTATAACTGTGATTAAGGGCTATACAAATAAAATTGACTTTGACTTGACTGTGGATATTTGCATTACCACATCCTAAATAGGATCGAGCATACTATTGTACAGGGGTTTGTGCAGCCCATAAGACAACAAATCACTGCCATGTACTCCCAGTATGAATGTCAGTGTGGTGTGAATGTAAACAACAACAACAACAAATCATACAATGTCATACAGAACGAGACCCCACCTCTGATACAGGAGAGTGACAGAGGAGAGGTTAGGGAGCTGGGCACGGGACTCACATGTGTGGACTGAGTTCGTAGAAGTTCCTGTTGCGATACTCCTCCACCTTGTCTGGCGTGAAGATGGGCAGGGACCTGTAGGGGTTCACGGAGATCACCACACTGCCGATGTATGTCTGCAAGTAGGAGAGAGAGAGAGAGAGAGAGAGAAACACAAGAGTCAGGTGGAACCCGTTCAAAGGGATATTATGATCGCGCCACCGAACCACATGCTGGTATACTATATACCCACCCATCGAATATCAAAAACCTGACCACATGCTGGTATACTATAAAACCGTCCGTCGAATATCAAAAATACTGACCAAAAAAGAAGAGAAACTACAGAGGACAGAAATTGCAATATTGCGCAATATTCTGTCATTCCTAAACATCTGGTCCAAGTCAATAATCAAATATCAAAATCGATACAAATCTGGATCCGTCACATTGGATTTGTATTCTGTATTGGTGGATACTCTATATCCATACAGACAAAAATGGACACCGTGTCGCCATATGTACCCATCAGTCAATAAAGGCCGTAAATAAAGACACAGGCAACCCAGGCGCTGCCCCTGCAGTACGGCAGACACCCGGACATAACCGGAGGTGTGAGGAATTTCTGCTTCTGTCAGCGCAAAGCAGCTGAGAATTCCTGAAGCATTGTTCAGGTGTGTGCTCCATGGAGCCGGGGGAAGCGGCAGGGGAAGCCGAGGAACAAAAGGGAAAACCATCAGTGGGATTCCTGTCCATGGCGCCGCCCAGATGACAACCAGAGTGGAGAAGACCCGACAAATGTGTGTTTATCATGAAATATGCAAGAGAAAGTAAAGTCCAATACAGATTCCAGCGTTGTGAATTCGATTTGCCGAAACAATTATTCTACCCAGAGGCAGTGCGCCTACTTGAACTGTTAGGAGTGCTGCTACTATCATAACATTGTCACCAATTTTACACCGTCATACTTTACTGGACTTACGGACACTTTAAATACTTTTGCACTAGCAGCTAGCATATGCAACATACCATCGATCATCCCTACTTAGATCACTCCCTACTTAAGAATTAAGACTGCGGGAGCGAATGGGGAGTTAGCGTTCCACTGTACTTTTACACATAGAAAAATAAAGAATCTTGAATATAATCAGCCACTTTAATTCTGAAAAGCAAATGTGACCAATATATGACTCACTCTCCCCACACAAACAAACGCCCACATAAGATTTTCACCCATTGCTTATACTTGTATAACTTTGATGTGACAATCAACTTGACTTCACACACACACACACACACTTTCAGGCCCATGTGTCAATGGCTGTTGCATAAATGACTCTCACTAGAGAAGAGGCCGACCCCGTTGACCTCAGCTCCCACTGCCCATTGTTCAGAGCCAAATGGCTGGCACCACTAAATGAAACCATTAGGAGGTGGACAGGACAAGGACAACATGGGCATCAGTGCATGTAAATGGACTACAAGTCCATGATGGCCACTTTGTGGTTAGATTTATTTATTTTTTAATGATTGAACACATATTTAAATCGATTTAAAAAAACATTTAAATGCTCTGCAGTCTAATTGAGCTCCATCTTCTCCACCACATTGGGGATAGAAAAGCAGCAAGCCAATGAGATAAGGGCAATGTTCAGCAAACATTATCAGTACTAGTTTGTTTCTTTAAAAGGGAGGCCATTACACACCACCACCTGAAAAGCTAGATCACGTGAAACGTCTAGCAGGGCTATTAAAAAAAAAAAAATTTTAAATAATAATAATCAGACCCCTGTGCCACTGTGAATGAGTCCTATGTGTTAGCTGTGCTTCCACGCAGAGAAGTGAAGTCAGAGAACATATTGGACAAACTACAGAAGGGGGAGAGGGAGAGGGGTATGAGCTCTATGCAGGGGTCTGTAATTACTAGCTGCCCAGGAAAAAGGAAAAATAAACTGACTACCTCATCAACCGCAAAATCCAGACTTTTAACAGCGCGACGAAGAGCTACATTCAGAACCCATTCAGAGAAATATTTTGCCATGAGGCAAGGTCAGACATACAGAGCCATAAAACTTGTGCAGTGGGGGATGGGGAATCTCTTGAGTTTCTATCCAGCTGTGACACATTGTCCCGCGCGAAGGAAATAGTAGCCATGTGCCTTCATGCTATGGAAGCATGTCATACGATACGTGCAAGGGGAGGAAGGTCGAAATACAGCTACATGGATACACTCCACTGATCACGAGGATAAGTGGTTAAGGAATGGTTTTTGGAGAGATGACGGTCACCATTTAAGGGGGGAGACATCTCCCTTCTATGACGTTAAGTCAGTGCACTGTTATTACCAAAGACCATTTAGTCCTCATTAGTTTTAAATTGGTATTTCAATTCTGATTCGCAAATACCACAGTGGATATAAATGATTTGAAGACACTTGCAAGGCACAATAAAGTTGGAACCATGCTACTACATTACCATTGATGGACCAGAGTCAAAGTGAAAATGGCTATAGCATATACTTTTAGAAAAGGAAAACTTGTGGCATCTAGAATGTCATAATCCAGTACCATCCGCCACAGCCGGAAGTGGCCATGGCTTGACAAAGCGTTGACGGAGCTTGCCGAGCCAATCAGAGCCCTTTGTGGTGACATCATTCCACGGGCCCCAGGCCCTTCTGGGCAAATGGGATTGAAAAGCAAAGCTGTAATCATCAACGCTCTGTCTGGAGCAGCCTACATGCAGAGCGCATATAAACCCGCAGAGTGGTATAGCACAAAGCCCGTCGGCAACATGCTGATCTAGGAACCCCAGTTCAGACATAGCCCCGGTCAGCTCACTGCAGTGGGGAAATTGCCCGTCAGGCAAAAGAGCCAGCCACATAGACACAGTCCGTGAGCTCGGGATGTGCCGCTTTGTTTAGAAAAGGAATCCTCTGCATTCCATGGTGATGGGATTTATGGAATGGTTGGTTGGTTGTTGGGTTAGTGTGGTCACCGCTGTTTGTGCCACCGTTTCCTTGAGCATATTTAGTTTGTATTGTTTGTACATTTTTTACATTCGTTACATCATAAATGGAGAGGGGGTAAAAAAAAGTACATGCATATTTCCGTAGGGAGGTTCAAATCGTCCCAAATTGCTATAATATTTGGGATGGGGGACGGACCGAGTGGTGCAGGAACATATAGTAAATGTTTCAGTCAAGATGACGAGACACAAAGCACAGGTGCAGTATGCAGGAACTCACATAGATCTCGTTGTGGTCAAAGCGGTTCCTTAGATTCTCGATGAAGGAATCCTCCGTCAACGGCTCCAGGAGAACCATGTCGCCCACCCCGATCATGTTGTCTAGAAGTGAAGTCTTCACCTCCATGTTGACAGCTTCTTCTCCACCCCTAAAAGGAAAGTGAATGGATATAAAATTAGGCTCATTAATATTTGTAAAAAAAATATTTTTGCATGGGAGGCAGACATAATTTACTTTTTATTCCAACCAAACGGCTGTCTATTAATCCTGGTTGAAAGGCAAATTAGATCTTTGTGAGATAAAAACAAAAAAACTAAATTTAGCCTGCACAAATATACTCCATTGAACCCATGTTTGCTCAGTGGTGGTCTGAGGGAGAAGCAGTTTGATTGGCTGCTTGGTTGCCTTCATACGGCTTGGGCCCGCTGTGGATCTGAGAGAGTCCACTGGGGAATTGCATAACAGAATGTTTGCTCTTGACCTCTGAGTATCTAGCATGGTTGGGGTCTGCTTCTGCATTTAGCGCCAGTTAACAACTCTGAACATTATTCAAAATCCAAGACTACAGCTAACTATTAGCCCATGTATCCAAATCCAAACACTTGTAGGGTAACATTTGAGAATGGCTCACAGCCCGAGGGCCAGAGGGACAAAGACCCTGCTTGGGATGGCAGTTTTCTGGTCTAGTGGTTCCCATCAGGACTGCTCTGGGACCGTAATCCTGGATATAGCATGGGAGATAAAAGGGGGGCCTAGACCCCTTTTAAGGCCTGCATGTGGGGGCTTTGCGACACCACAAAACCCATGACCGTTGTTGTAACAGTGGGGCCTGAAACTCATTCTCAGTCATTGTTCACTGCTGCCTTCACTGGAGAGAAAAAAAACTGTTTTCGATCAGAAAAAGCACTGACATTACTTCAATTGAGACACATGCGGAGCCCTGGTTCTGCTCTTGGATGCTTGTGAGGAAGAATACATGTATGTTTTCTGGTGACTAGTAGTTATCTTGCCTACCCACGTTGAATTCAAGTCGCTTTGAACAAAAGTGTCTGCTAAATGAACGGAATGTAAAGTAAAGTGAGGAAAAGGACTGAGATGTAGAAGAACCTTTATTTTATTTCCAGGTTCAAGATGCACAACATATCTGATATCACACAATGAAAATGAGATATATTTGGAAGTAATTTTAGAAAAAAAAAAAAAAAAAAGGTTTTTAGAAATTGGACCAGAACACCTCAATCCTTTGTCATTTATTAGACTTCTTGGCATTAAACAAAAAGGTCTCATAGGTAGCTGAGGGTTGACCAAATTTGGGTATTTCATAGCTAATAGCTAATAACATAAAAAGGGACAGGTCCACTATCAACTAAAGGCGCATATATATGTGACAGGACTGATCCTGGTCATTACATAGTTGGAGGGGAACTCCTGGGACTGAAGCAGAAAAGGATGAATATCATGGCCCTCATCCCTTTGCCTTATCACTGTCGACACAGATTGGCGTCAAGAGCTCTGAGATGGGATCTTGGAATGTGCCTTCAAATTATGCGAGTTTGCTTAAATTTACTTTATGTTCTTAAAAAAACATAAAGCATTAGTCTTTAGATCTGAAAACGCATTAGCACTCAAGAAGCAACTGGTCTCAGAGAGTTTTGGTAGGAGGACGGTTTAGATTAGGACTTATATTGTCCAAAGGTTCTGTCCAAAACCAGATTACTCCCTGTGACTTGTGTTCCGTTCTACTGGAGGGCACAATGTTATGGGCCCATAAAAAAAGCTTTCCAGTTGTTGGTAGGGGGGGGCCTAGATTCTACTTTCAAAGACATACTCACTCACAGCATGAACACAACCACCTTTGAAAAAATAAAAATAAAAACATTTTTTCTCTTTTCAGTCGATTTTCCAAACAGAAATGCCTAAATCCTTATAGGCCTGAAGCATTTTTCATCTGAAGCACCTAGACAGAGAAACAGCGCACATTCTTCACTGCTAGACTCTACCAATTCATCCCCATGAGCAAAACCACATACAGACAAATAAGGCCGCTCAACATGCTTGACCAGGTTGTCAGAAAAACTTGCATAAAACGTGCATTTATCCTCATATCTCATATATTATAACCTTTCCATTAACCAGCACTGAACGGAAAGGTAGAGAAATAAAGTCCCGCACAATTATTCATGCCTGTCAATATCCACCTGCACACAATCTGTAAATGTCCCCATCAAAACCTGGCTTTAGCAATCATCATCAATCCTAAATCCCTCCCTATAATACAAAGTGATGGACCAGCACTGAAAAAGTATATATATGCCTACCATTCCTATACCTGGTACAGCAAATACCAACAGCAGTAGGCTATTTCAATGTACTTAACCATAGCCATATGCATCTACTGTGTAACTACGAGTTCAGAGAGACTACAGACTAAATAACTGTCTGGGCACAACCCCTGGTCAGTCGTGGGCTCAAAACCCACTAGCACAGATTAGAAGTCAGCTGCCATGCATCCAGTGACACAATCCCATTAATAGAGTGTGTGGCTGCTTCAGCTTCCTGCCTGTCATTTCAAATCCAGCAAAAGAGAAAACCTGACAGCATTGATTAAACGCATACAGGATTACCACCAATGACTGACTGGTATAGAGTTCACAGCAGACCAGTAGAGCATTAGGTCCATTAGGCTAAATTGAATTTCCATGTGTCAATACCGATTATAAAATTAGATGTTGGATACAGGAGATCACATGTATGTTAGCCTGTATGTACAAATAAATGTAGTATTTTGACAAAGATTTGAACTATTAAAACAAATCAAGTGAATGCGAGTTAATTTTACTTCAAAGAAAGAAAAAACACCAACAACATAATTTCAAGAAAGGAGACGCTGATGACACCTCTGTATCTTTCCCAGTGGTGAGACGGCGCGGTGGACACACATATGTCACACACACACACACACACACACTGTCAGGGACATATGTGACACGTGACGTGATCTATAACTCTTACAGATTAATGTTCTGTGTTTATTGAGGGTGCGCTAACCCCCAAAGGCATATGAAATGCCTGCGTTATTGACACAGGAGGGAGTTGGACCAAGAATTACCAAGCGCGTCATACATTATTATTATTAAAGCAACATGATGTCTCCTGTGCCCCGACACTGACCCAGATTATACCATGTTCATCTGGACAACAACAACAACAAATAATTTGCCGATACTGAAGTGGTGCATGCAAGTAATACTAACAATAATAGTGAAAAACAACAATGCAGGGCACAAAGATGTAAACATAACTACAGTCCCAAAGTTGATCATGTCCATTTGTACTGAATAATTAATAAGGGCGCTGTGATGAAAAATGTATTATTATAGGTACAGGATAAGGCCGGACATGTCTGAGCTATTGTGACAGTCAAATTGGAGCCTAAGAGCAGCTTGGAGCCTAAGAGCAGTGTTGTGACAACACTGCAGCGTCGCCCAGAACAAAACAAGAGCTAAACTCAAGCCAGTCATGACATTCAGAATGAGCTGGTGTGGGCCACAACGTCACACACGACAAACAAACATTAACACCCTTTCTGTAGTGCTGAAGGGCAACGGGGCTTTGCCAAACAGCAGGTCAGAACACAGCTTCAGAGCGAAGGGAGCGGGCTAGGCGGCTGCCTGGGACAACTGACCTGGAATCCAAGGGCGTTACATTTAACAAGGTGAAGAAACGGTAGACATCTTCAGCTGGTGGCGATTTACAGAGGGAGCTAACCTTTCCAGCTAATCGTTTAAAGATAGTGGGGAAAGGGCACGACGGAATTGGTATGTGTCGAGTCGTCCACTGTAACTATAGAAAAATCTTGAAGCCCAAAAAATTGGGCTAGTGGAAAAATGTTGAAAGAGCAACCAGACATGTGTAACGGTCAAACCTCGAGGAGAGCACCAACTCTGGCGCATCACAAATGTCTGTCCGGTGAATGCCTTGAAGATGGAAAAGTGACATCCCCCCCGTCTGCCACAAATTCGAACCAATCAGAAACAGCAGTTGCAATAACTTTAAGTTCTTAACAAACAATTCCCCCAATTCACTGGACACAAGGGACCTGTGAGGACAGTGGTGGACATTCCTCAGCATTTGTGAAGGAATATCCGTAATGCAAACTCAATAGAAAACGCACAGCTTATGAACAAATACTTGTCTGTAACAGGCTTGAAAGCTGCAAGCCACAGCAAAGTTTGGAACATTGGGGGTGGAGTCAATTATGGGCAGTGCACTGGTGATCTTTTGCAAAGTTATGTTGTTCCTTTATAGAATATCCTTACCGGGTTACATCTGTCTAGATCTAGTGGATATACTAGAGATAATATTTGAGCAGCAGACTGCTATAATCTCCACAAAGTATGTCCCTCAGACATTAGAACTATAAAAAACACACGCAGCAAGGTAATTCTAATAAACAATTGCACTTGTGTTGTAGGCCAAACCAAAAATAAACCTGGTTGGAATTAAAACCTGACTAAATCCATAATGCGGTGGTACGTTTTCTCTGAGTAACAGTGACAACATGGTTAAGGTTCAGGATGGGGGCCTTAACAAACAGCCATGGATATGGATGATCGTGTAAGTAAGGCCTTTGATAGCTCAAACCTTCAGTGCCTCTAAGGTGGTTGAATTTCTCAAGTGGGAGACGGACACATACAAATATATATATATACATATACAAAGGGCACCGGCAGACAAATTGCCATGGCAAATTGGCAATGGTTGGACGACGCACAATCAGTACAAAGCAACATCGCATTTGTTTGCAAGTGATGTTGTTTAGGAGACAGAACTTATTTGCTCCACCTTTCTTACCGTCACTAATGAGACCATAAAGAACGGGTGGCCATCATCTATCAAATGGGCTTAGGATGTCTGTTATATATTCTACTAGGCATCCGTTATTTACGTCACTATTCTACCTTGCCAAATTGAAATGTTACACCATCTTTCAAAGATGATATGTTTGTTTGATCAGCTGTTCCCATCTGCTGGCCTCCGATGATAAATAAAAGGCAAATCATTTAGTTTTCTTCCAAAAATTGAATCAATACCTGCTCAACCACTTTACTTTAAAAACTTGCTGTGGAGTAGCACAAAAATACAGTAGTCACCAAAATAAAACAAAACAGCCATCCTGAACCTCATGAGTCAGACGGTTTAGAGCTCAACAGAATATGATACCATGTCGTCAGTCACTCTGGCGTTGCCATAATGCAACTCTCCCAGGACTAGTCTAAATGATGACATCATGTGTTAGTTCTTGCAACAAATATCCCATGAGTCTGCTTTGCTGATCTTTGTAAGAAAAAAAGAAAAATACGTATTATTTATATTTATAGCATATCCATCTCACCAAATCCAGCAAAAAACGTTGAAGCATATATATAGTTGTAAAGGTCGAATGCAGTGTAGATAATTTGTTTTAGACAAATCCTTGCTGTAATAACTTTAGTTCCTGATAAGCATATCAGCCATCACATGGAGCCTCACGGTATTCAATGTTGGGTTTGCAGGGCTTGATACAACAAGGGTAGTTTCATGACTACAGCATCACTGCATGCAACAATTGCAGTGTATTGCTCTGAGCAATGGACACCATCAGAATATAATGAAGCAGTAACGTGGAGTTGTGTTTTCCTCAGGGGAAAAAAAAAAGATAGTTGGCGTCACTGAGCAGTTATAAAGACAAACATTCAAAAGTAATGGTCGTTTTGTTTTAGGACGTGTGCATGGATAGTCCACTCATTAGATGATGGGTGCTGCACACAATTCAGTCGATGTTGGGGACCATTGACTCAACAAGCAAATCTAAAGTTTAATGTTGTGCGTTCGACTTTACGAAGTATTTTTGTATACTTATATGAGCTGACAAGGGTTTGATTTATCAGCCCTACCCCAAAAGTACAACAATAAACGGTCCAGTATTGGCACATTGGGGAAGGACATTTTTATTTTAACCTAAAACGAGCGTATTCAAACGCATACTCACTCCACCACAGTCTTTGAATAAACAGCTTTTGTTTCAAGTCTACCTTAAAATCGTCTTGAATGAATGTGATACATACATGCCAACATGTCGACTAACTTAACAAGTAGCATGCATCATCAGCAGCTTGGATGTCTGCCCCCTTTGTGGAAGAGTTGTACTGGTGCTTTGACTCATGTTTCCTCTGCGTCCTCCTGGAGACCAGATGGACGCAGATGTTGCCCATTAACGAGCCAGTCGTAAAAAAAACATTATGGATAATGCAACAAAAAAAACGTCCAAGAGACCATGCACATTCCAGTTTCTTTACGTTTCTTCTTTGTATCGAGGCAAACGTATAGCCCCCAACCCGTTCTTGTGTGCATGCAGACGGAGACAAATGAATGAATCTGGTTCTGAATGAAAGACGTCGTACCCACGACTCACTGTGTGAGTTAAAAGTTAAGTTGAAGCGCGTTTTGTTGACACAAACTGCAACCTGCAAACTAACATAAGTCGGCGAGCAATTGCCCACAGACACTCTGCAACCGTTTAACATGTTTAAAAACGTGCCTTACTTGCCTTTTAAAAAAAAAATCTGAAATGGTTTAGCCTCGTATGCGTATCCGTAAGAATCCGATTGAGTGCGCGTCTGAACCCCCTTTCCGTTCACATTAAACTACGAGTCTGGAGGAGTTTGAACGTGTCTCCCATCCCGGCCCTCAGCACTTTGAATGGAGCATTAAGGGAACAGGAGGCTCGGAGAACTGAGGCACAGGGAGTGGCTCAGGCTGAAGCCGCTTCTGGGATCAACGTCCCTAATCACCTTCTGCATGGGTGGGTGGAGAGAGAGAGAGAGGTGGTGGTGGTGGTGGTGGGGGGGGATTTACATTTTTTCATTGATGCTACATCAGTGGCACACGACGGCACAACACCCCCCTCCTGTGTCATATTTGTAGATAGCACAACAAAGTGAGTCATTTGGCTTCATTGTGATTGCTCAGCGTGGGTCACGTATGCATGGGAAGCTATAGAAGACTGGGAAGTTAACACACATATTCGATTATTGACTATAAGCTGACCGCATGGGGCCAGTATTCCTGCCATCAATTGTGGGGGAAAAAAAGCAACTTAAAGTATTTAGGGAGGATTGCGTCCCATACAAAAGTAATGGATATGGAATAAGGTCCGTAATATACAATCTACGTATATTATAATGCGGTAACTTTGTTATACCAATGAACACATGGTGTTATATTATACGGGAGGGGAATATTGTAAACAATAAATAATAAAATATATATATATGTCTAGGTCTGCCTGAACTGTACTCACGTGTTAATACTAGAAGTGTGGGGTGAAAGGCCGTTGCATGACGCATGCGCAGTGTGACCACCACTTCCTCCATAATCTGGGTCCATCCTAGCGATTGTGTTGTGTGACATTCATTTGCGTTTCGTCGACTGATTTTGGACATAAATAGGTTTTAGGTAAGTTGACGTTTGTTATTGTGTACCACATTTAGTGTTCATAAGTACACACTATTTGCTAAATGCGATTGTATTGCAGTTATAAACGAGTTTATAGGTGGTGGGGTGGTCTTAGACACTCGGCTCGGCCCAGTCTAGTTGCTGGAGCAACACCGAAGCGAGGTCTTCTTTATATATTATGATCACATTATTATTATTATAACAAATTGGTTAGTATATTGGTTAGACGAAAGACAACGTTTCAACAGGATTCAGGCGTACACTTTTAGAAAGGAAATGAGGGGGATTGGATACATGCAACGAATTATCGTGCCTACTGCTTTCACAAACACAAGCACGTTGTCATCTTTTTTTTTATGTTAATACCGCTAGTATATTTTTGTTTAATATGAATTGTTTAAGTAATGTATATATTAGTGGGGCCTTTTGAATCGCTGTGACTTTAAGAGGGCAACTCTTAAAATGGCTCCATCCACTTCAACAACTTTAATATTCCCTTCTTCTACCCAATATATATATATATATATATATATATATATATATATATATATATATATATATACACGCACATTTAGTAAGTCTCTTAACAAGTCACGGTTATCTTTGAGTTGGCTGTACAAAATACTATTTCGGTTATAGGGAAAGTGCTGCGCATGCGCGATGACGATCCAAAGTCTACATGTGAGGCCTATGGCCAGGTGACGGTTGCCACGTGTGTGACGTCATTGAGTTTCTCTTTCTGATGTTGTCCCCCAGGGCGTCTTTTATGAGTACTCAACGCCAGCAGAAGCCTACGCTTACAGGCCAGCGTTTCAAAACGAGAAAAAGAGGTGAGAATACAAAGTTGTTCACAATCAGAACGCCTCTATTGTCATTGTACAAGTACATAAGAAAATTGGCTAGCAATCCTAACAGTCAGTCTTGCACACAACATTTTGGAGAAATAAGAATTATTAAAATAACTAAACGGCAGGTCAAACAGGTGATGGTAACGCTACAGACATTGTGTTGTCAACTCATTAAGATACCGAAAAATCGAACGGCATGTCTTTCTATACATATGGACACCCCCTGCATCGGTTAAATTGAGTTTGGGAATGGGAAGAACAGGCCTATAGTGCCTTGGAACAAGGCATGGTAGTCACCACGAGCAAAAACAACTGGCGATCCTTGATCATGTAGCTGTGAAAGACTTGTGGATGAGAGTGGCCAATAGAAACAGTTCGTGCCATCTCTTAATTCAATATCAGCTCACAGAAGGTCATCTGAAAACCAACCACTTATCAGACTTGCCTTGAATGGGCTGACAGCTCAAGACTATGTCAAGTGCCAACATCTTAATGACACGGCTGGTGCTAATGACGATCAGGCGTTAATTAATTACTTTGGTAATTCAATTTAGCAGTAAATGACAGCACAGCTGGGATGCTGCAGATGCAGATTCATATTCAATTGAGATGCACTTGCGCATATATTGGTCTCAATCATTTAGAAGATTAATATAAATAACCCCATAGTCAGGTGAAGCTGAACAGAGGCTAGCCCAAAAGTTGGGGTGGGAAGACTTTGGTTACAAATGTTTTGAAGATGTAATGATTAGAGCCTTGTGAGACCATCCAGATAGTCAAGTTTGCACTTCACAATGATTATCGGTTTATGTGGCAATTGATTGCAATTGACTAAATGTTGCTCTTGCCTAGACTATCCTGATCTCACGACCAGAATGATATGCATTGCGAAACACGAACTTGACTATCTTGATGGTCTCATGAGGTTTATCCTAATGTAATGTTTAATTCCTACACCACTAATCTTTGTTCTGATAGTGTTGGTCTACTCCCAGCGTCCGCCTTGACGGAATCTTCCTTTCAACAGATGAAAAGGAGAGGTTTGACCCTACCCAGTTCCAGGAAAGTATCGTGCAAGGTCTGAATCAAACTGGCACTGATTTAGAGGCTGTCGCAAAGTTCCTTGACGCCGCTGGTGGCAAGCTCGACTACCGTCGCTATGCTGAGATACTCTTCGACATCCTGGTGGCTGGCGGAATGCTGGGTAATTATTCCAAGGTCGCCGTTTGTGTGTTTTGCTTTTACATTTGAAGTGTGTGAAGTGAACACCAAATCATGTTTTTTGTCTTTTATGATCTTGAACATGGACATGAACATGAACTATGTCGTTTTGCCACTGTTGCTAAAAATATATATAGTAATTCCGGTTTAAACGGGTGTAAAATACTATGTTTTTACAAGAGCCTTTTCGGCTTTGACGAGAGTGAGAAAGGACCCCACACCGCATAGAGGGCTAGCGCTACCGTCTGTGTGGATACACCGCAGAGAGGGGGTAGCTAGCGCTACCGTCTGTGTGGATACGCAGAGCTCCGTCTGAGGAGCAGTTAATGTTGTTGGCTGCACCCGAGAGGGTTAAGCTTCTCGGACACTTCTTGTATAAGCCACAGTGTGTGGCATTTCATATACAACACTCATTATAACGCCCCTATTCAACTCTGCGTACTAGCAAAAAAAGTTAATTAAAGTTAATTAGCTGTGAGCTGTAACCATTGGGATAACATCCCTCTTGCTTCTGAGAACTCTAAGCCCAAAATGCATATTCTCATGAATCTCATGAAGCTGAAACATTTACACTTTAAAGGAAGATTTTAGAATGTTTTTTCCTATAGGAATTATATTTAATTTTGTATTTTTTTAGCCCCAGGTGGTACTTTGTCCGATGATATGACTCGTACAGAGTTCTGTGTCTTCACGGCACAAGAGGACCTAGAGACCATGCAGGCGTATGCACAGGTGAGCAATTCTTTGTGACACCCAACCCCAGCACGTCTGTTTTCTATTTCACTTTCACTTATCTTCACCTCACTGGTAATGCATTGCAGCTCATATAAATGCCACGATTTGCACCTTTTTTTCCCCCCCCCCACTAACCCACTGCTTTCAATGTCCTTCAGGTCTTCAACAAGCTTATCAGGCGTTACAAGTACCTGGAGAAAGGGTTCGAAGAAGAGATTAAAAAGGTTGGTCTATGTTGTGAATGAACTAGAACAAGGTAGAAACCTCAACCTGGAGGCCTAGAGCACTGCTTCTAATCCATTAAAGCAGTGGTATTCTGCAGGGGGTCCTTTAACATAATAATGTAGAAACCAATTTGTGCAGTCATCTTTCCCCTCCCCACGTTTCACTGAAATTCCACCTTCAAATATTTTAAATTTTAATTTTTTTTGTAAAATTGTATATATTATTTTTATGGTATTGTTTTGGAGATGTATACTGCGGGAGGGAATGGGGAGTAAGCAATGTACCTGTTGCAATTGGCCAATACAAATATCTTGTATCTTGTAGTGTTCGCTCCACAGGTCATCGACATCTAGACCCATGCCTAGGAATAATTGTTATCCTGCCACACACCAGGGTCAGCCATTGTACAATGTGCCTGATGCGTTGATTTTGATGTCAACATGGCTTAAGGCCCCGTCACACCATAATGTTCTGGTCAGCGTTCTATGAACGTTCTAATCGTTCAATTTTTCCAGCGTTCTAGGGTGGACACATCTGGCGTGTGACTAACGTGTGACTAACGCATGAATTAGCGTGTGACTAACGCACGAGGAGCGTGTACCAGCGACCAAGTAAGACACCCCTGAAAACTATTAGCGTGTGCTGACGTGTCACTGTGTTCAAACGGGTATAAAACGCGGGGAAATCACAGTGAATTCAGTTGTTCTTGTCACGAGTGGATTGTTCGGTGGGACCCAGAACGCAGACCAAGACCCAGTGGAGCTATAACGGAGCTTTATTTCAAGCAAACAACACAAGAGAGTGATCAGGGACAGTCCAGGGGTCTGGGTACCGGGAGGTCGATCCGCGGAGTAGCGGCAGGTAGTAGACCGGCGAGTAGTCCGGGACGGGAGAGGAGTCTGGGTACCGGGAGGTCGAGTAGCGACGGGTACCAGACAGGCGGATGATCAGGGACGAGCGAGAAGTCTAGATACCGGGAGGTCGGAATAGCGACGGGTACTGGACAGGTAATTATAATTACCGGGGAGCTCGTATAGACCGGCGTAACGCGAGACTGGCGGGTGACGCGGGATAGGCAAAGAATCTGGATCTCCGGGACATCAGCGTGGCAATTCCGTCCAAAATGTACGACGTAACATGAACAAAGTATGACGTACGGCCTAACGCCGGGGTAACGGGAAGCCAGGGTCTATATACCCCAGGTGAGGGGATTAGCAATTGCACGTGGCTTGGCCACGCCCCCTGTCAACCACCGTAACCGTGACAATTGTTGACAGATGTGTGTGCGCCACCAGCGCATGTGGCTTGGCCACGCCCCCTGTTAACCACCGTGACAGTTCTTCTGGATATTGAACAGTGCACATCATGCCGCCAAGAGGAAAAAAGCGTGTGAGGGGGGCTACTGCTGAACTCCATCTCCATGTCGTCTGTACTCCATCTCCAATCTGAAAATAGGCACACAATGTCGGATGAGTGTATGACTATGAGCACTGGTCCTGACCCACACACTCCATCTCCAATCCGAAAATAGGCACACAATGTGGGATGTGTACCAGTGAGTCGTTCACTGCAAAGCAAAGATTGTGAACGATTAATAACAACCAAGTAACGCTAGGGTAACGACTGACTAACAATAGCCGAACGCGTGCAACGTTCGGCGAACGTTAGTACAACTTCCACGAAGGTTCTCCAGCGTTTAACGTTAAACGTTGAAGAACGCTGGTCTCCATGAGAACTTTTGTACATGTTCAAAACTTTATTTTCGGACCAGCGTTCTCCGCCGATCACCGACGATTACCAGCGTTCACACAACGCTCTTCTGGCGCTATGCCAGCGACCACGGACGATTACCAACGTTTCCTCAAACGCTGACCAGAACGTTATGGTGTGACGGGGCCTTTACGACTAATCGTCAAAGATGGATTTATTAAGAAATGAATAAGGCATTATTAGGCCTGGGATCAAAGGTTTTTTAATTGAAAAATATATAGGGGGTCCCTGGCCTGGTTGAAGAGCCCTGCATTAAAGCATTTTTGTGTCTTTGATCAAATGTGGGACTCAAATCTGCCCTAACAAAGAAAACAATGTATTTTGTTTCCGCCTCTGCAGCTGCTGTTGTTTCTTAAGGGATTCACAGAGTCTGAGCGCAACAAGCTGGCCATGCTAACCGGCATCCTACTTGCTAAATGCAACATCTCAGCCTCCATCCTCAAAAGCCTCTTCAATGAGAACCTTGTCAAAGAAGGTAGGCAGTGTCGCAAGCAGGTGAAATCTGCGTATGCAAGGTTCTCAAAAAGTGCTATGCTTAAAAGGCCACGTCAATGTGACTATGTAATGTATTGTGTTTTATTATTGTATATCTTTTTTGGTCCTTTTCTTTGGGCCAATTTTCATAAAGGTAATTATTAGTGTGTGTGCTCATCTCTAAGGGCTCCTATGCCACAGGGTGCTACCAGTGGACAAAAGCCAGAGCCATCGTCATCAGCAAGCACAAACTCTCAGGGATTCCTGCTGAGCATTTTGTGTAATAAGACGCAGTTGATTGGTTTTATGAAAATACATTTTTTGAAACGGTTGCTCAACGTTTGTTATTTTAGAATCAAAACTACATTGTGGCGTTCTGTTGTGATGACACAGGGCGGCCCTGACCTGTTTTTAAAGTGTTTTTTGGGGAACAACAATGATGAACCAACACTAAGCTCCTATCTGCTGCTTGCTAGACTGACTATATTCTTCTTGCTTCAGGATAGCATTGCAGCCTTCATTTGTTGCATGGTAGCGATGGCCGATCTAAGATTCCAAATAAACAAAGTAAACATGTATTTGCGGTGTGCATCTCCTTTCTCAAAGGGATGACACACTCACTATTTTATAAGGACCAACTTCATACAACTTCATACATTAGAAAATAGCCTAACTTATCTATAAGCAATTCATGTGGTTTTCTATTTCCGGTCGCTAGCCTAGGTTTTCATTTAATTGATTTTTGTAATGTGGCAGGTGGTTGGTGCTTGCTCTTTATGTCCTTAGAGTCGTACTCTTGTGGCGTTTTGAAGTCTACAGTCTTCCCCCTTGAGTACTGAATCCGCCACGCTTGACAACCACCCACGGCCTCTGCATGACATTTTCCAGAACCCTCTAATTTGTATTCCTCTTTGTCACCCGACTCTACGGGTAACTTCATTATCACAGTGGAACACTTAACTTCGATGTTGTTCCTTCCCTAAACAATGGAAGCCATTTCCATCCGTCACGCAAGCCTGTTAACAAACATCAAAGGGGCGGTGAACCCAAATTGTTCTTGTATGATCTTCAACACAGTAATCTGTGCTATTTTTATGACTGTTACTAAAATACTATATATCTCTATCTCTATCTTGTATTTTAATGTTAAGTTAATGTGCCATTTTTTTTTACTTTACTTAGTCTGCATTCCTGGCTTGTCTGAACACTCATCAGCAGTTTCCCGTGACTAGTCCACTTCTAAACACCTACGATTGTTGGGACTGAGGCCTGATGAGACGCCTCTCACTGCCATCTTCTTTATCTCCGGTCTAGGTGTTTCGTCAGCCTTCGCTGTGAAGCTCTTCAAATCCTGGCTGAACGAGAGGGACATCAACTCCGTCGCTGCCAGTCTACGAAAGGTCGGCATGGATAACAGGCTAATGGTGAGCATACAAATTCAAATATGATGTCCCAAACGATCCTCAACATGGCATTTGGATGCTGGGGGATGTGCTGCAGCTGTCAAGGATGGGGCGTGTGCCTGCCTGCCTCTTCAAGCCAAACAAATAAATCCTTCGACAGCAGCACTAGATTTACAAGCAATTGGAGTGGCTGATCCTGGGCCCGGTGTGTAATTGTTCAGGACAGTCCTCCCCTCCTCTTGTGGTTCACGCCGTCAAGTGTTGACCTCCCACCCCGCTCTCTCCAGGAGCTGTTCCCCGCCAACAAGCGGAGCTGCGACCACTTCTCCAAGTACTTCACCGACGCCGGGCTCAAGGAGCTGTCCGACTTTGCCAGGAACCAGGAGTCCATCGGGGCCCGCAAGGAGCTGCAAAAGGAGCTCCAAGAGCTGATGTCACGCGGGGAGCCACTCAAAGACGTGAGCTTTACTAGTCTTGTCCGTCTCTTCTCTTCTCTGCTTATCCGACTGCTGTGCCGAACACTCGAGATTGCTTTTTGCTTCCTCGTCCTCTGCCCCCTGTTTGCTCCTGAGCTTGGTGCGTCGTGGATGCCTAGTTATTGCGATCGACCCAACCTGCTCTGAGCCTTATCAGCTCCTTACGAAAACGGTTCTGTTCTCTTCACAGAGCTCATATTCTCTGCTGTTAAAAATGAATGGAGAGCTGCCTACCTTTTTTAATTTAATTTTCTAATTATTATTTTTTGTACTCTTACCATTAACTGTAATTGTTGTTATGAGTAATTTATTCTATAAACGGTGAAACAATGGGCATCGCCATTACAAGTTACCAGAGCCCAAAGTGGCATCTTGAATGTATTTTTTTTTTTTTCACTACACTGGATGATTCTACTTTTTTTTTTTTTGGCCTGCATCATCAATGGCCGCATGTTCTCTCCTGCAGCTCATCGTGTACAGCAAAGATGAGATGAAGAAGAGCAGCATCTCTGAGCAGACCATGATTGGCATGCTGTGGTCCTGCATAATGAGCTCTGTGGAGTGGAACAAGAAAGAGGAGCTTGTAACAGAACAAGCCATCAAACTCTTGAAGGTGAGGCCTCTTGTTATGTATTTATTTATCTATTTTATTAAATGATTGTTCTGCTCAAGGCCCTCCTCTCTCCCTGTCGTGCCGAGGCAAGGCCAATGCCAGACCGTGCTCCGGTATGGTTCTGTTCAGATACAGACGGACTCATTTGCAGGCACACACATTCGTGCCTCTCCAACACTGTGACTACTTGTTTAGTGCCAGCATTTCCCTTGCCCGCATACCTTTTGCTGCTAGACATTTGCTGGTAAGGGAACTCGGACACAAGCATCATACAGGCTTGGGCTATTGTAAATGTAATGTGAAGAGAACCCGTACGCACAGGGCTCGACGGTGATGGCCAAAAACATGTTTCCTAAACTAGCAGTAACTCAACGGACAATTACAATATGAAGAGGTGCAGTGGGTGACTCCACACCCCTTTCCCTTGGTATTCCACTTCGGATAAATAAATGTTGTAATTATGTTGAATAATTAACCGGGTTTTACTGTGCATGTTCTCTTAACACACAAACACATAGCCTATTCAGGATTGAATCACGTAGGGTATCTCCTCCCAATGGGAGCTGTGCTACTCACTGCAAAGGCTTCCAACACAATTCAATGGTCTTCAGATGTCCATTGTGGAATGTGAATCACTGAAATGTCCCCAAGGGTTCTCAAACTGTACCCTCAGGGTCCAGACAAACCTATAGCAATGCCGGAGGGTATTTCAAGGCGCCAAGATGCACCTTAAGCCTGGCTGCTAATGCAAAACTAGAGAGGGGTTCAAGACATTCTTTATATTTTTACAAGTACAATGGAATGCTTACTCCCCAATCACTCCCGCACTGTGAATTGTTCACAACAATAACAGTAGAAGTAAAACTTCACTAAAAATACCAATAGTAATATTCCCAAGTCGAGGACAGACAACCTGCCTAGCTGAGGACTTCTATACTTCAGTATCTCTTGTACAACCCGGTTTGGTCTTTCAATTCATCGTGGGTTTCTAAATGTATATTGGCGTGCAGCAAATTGGAGTGAAGCAGTGCTAAAAATCAATAGCCTATCCTAAATTCATTTGAAGTCCTTTTCTCTTGCAGTGTGTCATGTAATAGCCACACTGGAGGGGGACAATAGAGCTCTGTATGGCCAGAGTAATGGTTCTGAACTGTCCAGTTTCCACCCATGTGCCTTTCATTCGGTTTCAAACGCACAACTCTTTTATTTCTTTATTTTTTAGCAATACAGTCCTCTGCTGAAGGCGTTCACCTCCCAGGGCCTGTCTGAGCTCACCCTGCTGCTGAAGATCCAGGAATACTGCTATGACAACATCCACTTCATGAAGACCTTCCAGAAGATTGTGGTGCTGCTCTACAAAGGTGAGCGAAAGGCCAAACAAACCCAACTTGGTTCCACTTCAATTGACTTGCGTCCAATGCCTTGTCATTGGGGCGGCCCTCTGTCATTGTCAGGAGACAAAAGTAAGTTTAGTGAGAAGAAAGTCTGTGAGAATAAGGGAACCGCACCAGATGGCTCGGGATTATAGCCAAAGCCTCGTCTTGATTGATGCACCGAAGCTGCTGGGCAGTGTTTGTTTTTGTTTTTTCATGTTTTAGTTTTTTTCCAGGCACCTGCACATGCATCTGTGTGTTCTGTTTGGTGTTGTTCTGAATAGATTATTAAGGATGGTTAAGGGGAGAAAAAAAAGGGGAAAAAACGATTTTGATTTCGTGTCTAGCGGATGTGCTGAACGAGGAGGCTATCCTGAAGTGGTACAACGAGACTCACCTGGCCAAAGGGAAGAGCGTGTTCCTCGACCAGATGAAGAAGTTTGTGGAGTGGCTGAAGAGCGCGGAGGAAGGTGAGCGTTTCTGCACGACGAGTTTTCATGAAGGTGGAAACGCCGGTAGGGTCTGACTCATCCTGTTGCCTGCTGCGATATCCTGCCAGGAATCAATAAGCCGCCGCAGGTGTGCCGTTAGGATGACGGTAATGTCAAACAGCATATTGTGGGCTCTTGAATTTGACCCTCGGCGATCATGTTTTCCAGAGTCCGAGTCTGAGGAAGAAGCGGAGGACTAAGGACATCAAGCCACAAGCCACAACACCTCCGTTCATCTTCAACAGTTGTATCTTCTTTTCCCTCTATAGACTGTACATAACCGGAAGCGATAGAATGTTTTGTTACAGAAATTCCCTCCCTGTTTTTATTTTTTTAATTTTTTTACAATGTAGCCCAAACACTATCATGTGGTCTACTTTAATGTAAGGGCTTTCACATCTTGTTCAGTTAAGACATGCATCTACAACATTTGGCTTTGTTTCCTCCACCCCATCGAAACAGGGTTGTTTTTGGTTGTCCTTTTGATTTGATTGCCATCTTAAAAAGTGTTGCCATCCTACTTGGACCTCTGTAAAGGCAGTGTCTTCTCACGTCATTGTATAATTCTGCAAATAAGGTGACAACGGCAAATTGCGGCCACATTTATAAAGCCCTTTTTTATTTATTTATTTATTTTAACAGACGTCTTCCAGTTTTAACTGCAAAGGTGCTGGTGGCAATGCCCCTTATAAAACAAACAAATAGCTTTTTACATCTTCTGTAACATACATTCTAGCTTCTAGATATATTTTATTTCCTTTTACCGTAAATTATGACTTTTTTTCAATTAAAAAGGAAAATAATGGTATTCATCGGTGGTGTATTGTGGCTGAATTATTGTAGCTGGACACCTGGAATTGGTTTCTGATCAAAGTTGCCATTGGTAAAAGCCGATGGCAGAAAGTGCACAATAACAACAGAGCCTCACTGTTTCCTGTGGTTGTCCACCTTCAGTGGTTCATCTATTTGAGTAACGGAGACCGTAGGATAAGCCCTGCGATGTGAGCCGAAAAACAAACCGCCTTTCCAACTGCCACCACGTCTCTGTCTCCCTTTTTTAAATGTTAAATACACCCCCGGAGCAATTTGAGGTGTTATAAAAACAATGGGTACACTCGGACATCTCCCCACCTTCCACTCGGTGTCCTCATTTGTAAAGCAGGTATAAAATTGGTCATAGATATGGCTACTCTGACCCACACCAGGTGAAGTTATGTGGCCCTAAACAATATTGTCTGCTTTAAAATAATAAAAAATAATTTAAGCAGGTGAGTGTGACTGGTCCTAAACTTGGAACATCCTCACTGGTAGACGCAGTCCACAAAGTAAAGTGCATGATAAGGAAGTCAATGTTATGGGTAGGAATAGGGTAGTTATGGGTAGGATAGGAATAAGCCATTCTGCTTACTGGAATAAACAGAGAATATTGTTATAATAACGGTTAACATAACATATCTTCATGCCCTTTTCACATCTTCCAACCGGGCCTAACGCACACAGAATACATGCAAATAGAAAAGCAAGAACATCCTTCTGATACAAAGTCATGCAAAGTTATTTTACACATTTATTTGGTCGTGTCCACAGAGATTGTGTTGCAATCACCTGAAGAATTTCCAACTCGATGAGCTTATAATGAAGTTAATTCCTCTAGAGGTGTATCGACTACGTAGGCTCCCTGCATGAGAAGAGGTGTGGAATGTTAAGTGTCTTCAGAGGGAAGAGATACTGGTCTACACGGTCCCATGTAGAGAGAAGAGATACTGGCCTACACACAGTCCCCTGTAGAGGGAACAGAGATACTGGTCTACACACAGTCCCCTGTAGAGGGAACAGAGATACTGGTCTACACACAGTCCCCTGTAGAGGGAACAGAGATACTGGTCTACACACAGTCCCCTGTAGAGGGAACAGAGATACTGGTCTACACACAGTCCCCTGTAGAGGGAACAGAGATACTGGTCTACACACAGTCCCCTGTAGAGGGAACAGAGATACTGGTCTACACGGTCCCATGTAGAGAGAAGAGATACTGGTCTACACACAGTCCCCTGTAGAGGGAACAGAGATACTGGTCTGCACACAGTCCCCTGTAGAGGGAACAGAGATACTGAGCTACACACAGTCCCCTGTAGAGGCAACAGAGATACTGGTCTGCACACAGTCCCCTGTAGAGGGAACAGAAATACTGAGCTACACACAGTCCCCTGTAGAGGGAACAGAGATACTGAGCTACACACAGTCCCCTGTAGAGGCAACAGAGATACTGATCTACACACAGTCCCCTGTAGAGGGAACAGAGATACTGAGCTACACACAGTCCCCTGTAGAGGCAACAGAGATACTGATCTACACACAGTCTCCTGTAGAGGGAACAGAAATACTGATCTACACAGTCTCCTGTAGAGGCAACAGAGATACTGGTCTACACACGGTCCCCTGTAGAGGGAACAGAGATACTGGTCTACACACAGTCCCCTGTAGAGAGAAGATATACTGGTCTGCACACAGTCCCCTGTAGAGGGAACAGAGATACTGGTCTACACACAGTCCCCTGTAGAGGGAACAGAGATACTGGTCTACACACGGTCCCCTGTAGAGAGAAGAGATACTGGTCTGCACACAGTCCCCTGTAAAGGGAACAGAGATACTGGTCTACACACGGTCCCCTGTAGAGAGAAGAGATACTGGTCTGCACACAGTCCCCTGTAAAGGGAACAGAGATACTGGTCTACACACGGTCCCCTGTAGAGAGAAGAGATACTGGTCTGCACACAGTCCCCTGTAAAGGGAACAGGTACGGGTCTCTTTATTCAGATAATGGGGCCTGACTCCAGATCTTGAGCCATAGCTTTGCTCAAGGGCCCTGGTATGATGTCAGGCGTAACTGACATCATGACGCTACTACAAATTAAGGCAGATTTAAACCTTGGGGTGCCCAGCACAATTAACCCTGTCATGTATAATTATGAAGTAGTTATCCTGATGCGTTTCAATAGCTTATGCAAACGTTTACAAATATTTCATGCACCCTGAGCGGAATGGGCATTCATTTCAGCAGTCAAGGCTCATGTGGAACATACTTTCAATAGATGAATGGAATGTTTATGATCACCATTATATTGTTTAAGATTGGCCACAACAAGAATGCATTGATTTGTCCGTTGCGAGTCGATTGCCCAGTTTGGCCTGTGACTCCTGTGTGTTTGTCCTGTGTGTATTTGCCTGGTGTGAAACTGAATGATGGCCTGAACGCATTAAAAAAACCATGGCTGATGGTTTCACCCTCTGGTTTCACGGAGTACCAATAGATGGCAGTAAATCCTTATAGAGAAATGGGCTGATGAAACCAACCTAGCCTTCAATTCAAACATCGAGAGGAAAAATAAAATGCATGTTATTTCCAGAAAAGTGTAGACAACCTGCGTTTCCCCCTCCTACTCTGTCCCTCCCGGGCAATAGTTTAGCTATATCGTTTTTTGGTGGGTTTTATTTAGGTATTTTCTAGCAGAAAACATTTGTTGAGAGCTGATGGAATCAAGGGGTTATAATAATGCAGCTTTAAGAGGCGAGCATCGCAGGTCTTTTAATTTTCTCGGATGTCATTGTGGACAGCAGTGGCTCCCCCCCCCAGTTCTGTGTAATGTTATTTTAATAATTAATTTAATTAATTAATTCTTTTTAATTTATTTATTTTAGTTAATTAATGCTAAGGCCGTTACATTATGGCCTTAGCATTAAGGCTGGTTAAATTAGGGAAGTTGTTGTAGCAGTAGTTGTAATAAATAGGGTTGGTGTTAGTTGCTACTATTCACCCCAGTAAAAAAAATGCCAAGGCCTTGAAACAGAAGACAGACAGGGATGTCTGAGGATGGAGCTTTGGGTCAGGTGGAGCAGGGAGAGACAATCAGTTCCACTGCTAAATTATTTGGCATATGTCACTCTGCCATACTGCTCTATCAACGGCAGAAAAAACCCCATTGGGGTGGCAGGGGTCCAATCAAAGCCCGCTGCACGGGTTCTTACAGGAAGTCCATGTCAGTATACCCGAATAAGACTGTCAGCATATCACTGCACACCGCAATGAAAAAAACATATGTGCACAGCTTATAAAGAAGTGCCAACCAACATGGGATGCCATGCCATCGTGGCAATGGCTGTATTCTGGGAATGTGGAAACACCTTAAGTCTGGATACAGGATGACGGGTTTCTGCCCTCCATCAAACACACGCGTTCTATGGAGACGAAGGTGAGCCCAGACATAAATGTCCTCCTACTCCTGGACAGACACCCACAGTTATACCTGTACCGTATGGGGTAATATTGTGTTAACTTTGGTTGGAAAAAATACGTTATTTCTTCCAAAAACGTTGAAGTTGGAGCAACTTTGAAAGGAGAACAACCGAGGAGCCCGACTGCGATTGTATTGTAGCTACAGCATGCTGTTTTGCATTCATTTGTACCGTCCACATTACTCAATGACTCAATATTTTTAATTGAAGTTAAACGTAATTAAATAACTTTAAAATGAGTCATACTTGCATTATATATTCCGGAGCCGTTTACGTGATATCTTGAGTCATTACATCTACTCGTATTAATATATATTTTTTTTCCTAAATGAACGATATATGATTCTTTCTTCAACTGTGTGATACATAGCCATGTTTGTATTGAGGTGCCGGAGGCGGTTGGCTTGTATACGGCGGTGGTCATTGTTGCGTGCACTGTGTGCATGTGTCTGACGAATCGGACAATTCAGCGCATCGGGGAGTGACAGTTCTGGGATATTTGTTTGAGGTGTGCTATAGCCAACCTGAACATTTTTCTAAAATAGGCATTGTGGTATGATCAAAATGAGACAATTGATGTGTGAGGTCATTTTTGGTGACAAGTATAAGAATGAAGATAATAAATATTTTGATTTGTATCTATTTTCAGGGGTTGCACTTTATAGACGGTCCCTGCGCACTCGCCTCGCAGCCGGCTGCACACAGAGACCAATAAGACCAATGTTATTTGTCCACCTCGGAATACGGCTCGTTTTGATCAAAAATGAGGTTGTAGCTTTGTACGGTTGCAGAGAGGGGTCGTGTGTATTTTTACAACGTTTCGCTTAAGAGTTATTGACCCCTCCCCCCCCAAATTGAAATTGATATTTCACATTTTAATACAAATGTGTCATCTCAACTTCCAGCAGACCATAACTCGCTCCCTTCTTTCAAAAGTATAATATCCATCTATATCCACCTTCTTCTTTCGTCTTTTCGTTATAAAACGAAAACTGTGTCGCATTGGTGCGGGCTATCCATCCATCCATGTAGCTGTTGAGACTTTTGTTACATCTTGTTTACGTCCAGGTAGATCTGTTGTCTGTGTCTTGAGTGGTGTTATGCCTAACAGGTCCTCAACAGGTAACAGGTCCCCACAGATGTTACTACTCTTCCCTAGCATGCACCAATGGCTGAGCATTGTCTGCTACATAAGCCTAAACCGCATGGCGCATGGCGCTCCCTGAGTAGCTGAATCCTGACGGGGATTTGCTTCTTTTAGTTTTTGCTTTTCACATGGGAAAAACCCTATATTCCAATCTACTTTAAAATACCATCCGTTTGTACGCTGCTGAACTGTGAGTGACTTGAGAGAGGATTCCGGTGGCCCTGTCATGGTTTCAGCTGTAAGGTAGTTTACGTTCGTAACTGGATTGTATACATTTGCTCGACTTTGTGTCAATGCGTGCGATATATGGGTCACCTCTGATTCTTTAGTTGGCGTCTTGAGGCATGAGCCTCCGGGTTCATGGGGGTTTAGGCTGTTAAAAGTTTATTTAGTGTGAGAAAATAACGGTCGTAAAGCTGATGGGATTGAGGTTAAAAATAGCATTCAAATAGGCCTCATTCATGTCTTATCTGCTTCGAGGGACAAGAGTCGCTAGAGTGCTAAAGGTGATTAAAACAGGCGTGAGCAGGCGTCCTACGTTCCTCTGTTAACACGCTCCATGCTGCTGCACTGATTAGTTATTCATTCATGGCAAGCCATGGGGATGGAGCTTGGCCGCTCTCGCTTCCGTCTGTCACATTGAAATCCGTCGAGAAGCAACGGAACACACAAACAACGCATTACTTCCACTTATTTCTGTAAATGTCTTTCCCGGCGGACGGACTTCCTGCCTGGACGGAGTGTAGTGGCACAGCGTGCCAGCCGACGCCAGGGGAGTTGAGAGCAATTATTGTGGATTTCACACTTCGGCTTTGGTCAGTAAACATGACTCACACTGCAATGCAGAACTCAACTGAATTCCGTTGTCAGAAGGTGCAGAACGGGGGAACTATGAAATTAAACGGAGAAAAAAAGCTTGAGACCATTACTGCCTCTCCACCAAAAAATGACTGACTTTTCCACAAAAAAAAGAGACAGCGCCTGGATACAGAGGGGGTCCCGTTCAAGGAAGAAAGAGCTGCTATTGTTATCCACAAATTGCCAGTAGTATGTGTATGTTGCGCATTTCAAGCAGAGTCCACTTGCCTTTGCGGCTTCCTGAGCCATTGCTGCTGCTGTTGTTGTTTTTCTTATGGCGTTCTCAACCTTTTGTCAGGTTTGGAGAGCAAGAAAAGCTTGAAAAACAAATATGAATATGTTGCCTTGGCCAAGTGCTACAGGAGGCTTCTTGGCAGCGGCTAATGTGAATGGCCTTTAGCCCGGCCTCCTGAAGCAGCCACGCGGACACCCCAACTTGGCTGCTGCACAGACAAACTTAGCGCAATGCTAATGAGCAGTTTTCCCCCCAAAAAAAACATCACCCCAGCCCAATGGGGGGGTGGGGAGTTGTAGCCTTGGCGGTGGCCCGTCTCCTACCCTCCTCGGTACAACGGTGTGGAGCCCGGAGCTGAGAATGCTGCCATGCTCATAGTCTGTAAGCTTTGTCTTTAGGGAGTTGCTTAAGGAGCAAGGCGTTGCAGTCCCTAGCTGTGGGGGACATACTATTCTAGAAAAGGCCTTTTCATTTGCCCTACATAGCAGTAGCCCAATAATAAAAGATAAGGCTTTTTATTTTGCCTTAAAGGCCATGGTGGCTTCCAGCTGGTGCCAACTCACATTTGTGTTGCAATAACCCATATGTCTGAGCTCTCCACAGTTGCCAAGAAAGGGAAATTTGTCAGAGCTGGAATTATGTAAATGTTTGAATTTGTCTGAAAATTAATAAATAAATAAATCCAGGGCTGTCTCTAAAGACCTATTTACAGGCATTAAGTTCCTGCAACAGTTCTCAAAAGATATACGTCTGCTATCAAATATAGATAATCTTCGTCGGCGCAGGTAGTGGCAACAAAATGACTGGGCTGTCACAAAGCAGATAGAGTGAAAGAAGGCAAACAGTGTGAATCTCCCGGGAGCCCCGCACTATGTTGTAAGAGGAGAATTAATTGGTTGATGTGGGGGTGGGGGTGGCGGGGGCATGAAGTGTGTACAATGTGCAAAGTGGGTTCAGAGAGCCAAGCAGTCAAACATATCTTCCATACTTAAAGTCTTCCTGGCGTCAGGAGACTACACCATTAGTGTGTGTGTGTGTGTGTGTGTGTGTGTGTGTGTGTGTGTGTGTGTGTGTGTGTGTGTGTGTGTGTGTGTGTGTGTGTGTGTGTGTGTGTGTGTGTGTGTGTGTGTGTGTGTGTGTGTGTGTGTGTGTGTGTGTGTGTGTGTGTGTGTGTGTGTGTGTGTGTGTGTGTGTGTGTGTGTGTGTGTGTGTGTGCTTCTGAAACCCTGGCTGGTGAGAGTCTAGGGGAGGGGATGGAGAGCGAGCAGGAGGGAGAAACCCTGAGTCAACACTGCAGCTCATCACAAACATCATTACTTTCTCTCAGCTTGTCCCCTCTTCTCACCACCCTCAGAGGCCCTGAGCTGCCGTCTCCTGTGTCAAGGTGGTGGTGATGGTGGTGGTGGGCGGCGCGGTGCGGTGTGTGTGGTTTGAAGGGCCGATGGCCCGGTTTGATAAAGAACCTCGAGACGAGGACTCAAGGAGCTTCTGTTTACTCTGGATGTGCTAGGGCTCCTGGGCCACCACAGAGGACCACAGTCCAAGCAAACAGCAGTCTCCCAGGTTCCTATATAGGGTGTGTGTGTGTGTGTGTGTGTGTGTGTGTGTGTGTGTGTGTGTGTGTGTGTGTGTGTGTGTGTGTGTGTGTGTGTGTGTGTGTGTGTGTGTGTGTGTGTGTGTGTGTGTGTGTGTGTGTGTGTGTGTGTGTGTGTGTGTGTGTGTGTGTGTGTGTGTGTGTTGGATATGGAGTTGTTGCATCATTAGCGCATCCTCCTGTTTTGACTCGGTTTCAGAAGGGGCATTCTTAAAAAGGCCACGCTGACACCCTCGGTGACCCTACTCAGACCTCCTTGGGAAAAAAAATTGAGCAAACAAACAGAAAAAGTAGAAATCACATCAGGCCAGCGACAGCCGACCATGTGGTAGCAGCGTCTGTGCGCTATTGGAGTAATGCCTGCTTGCACCATTCAGTTTGTTTTGCGGCGGACATTTTTGATGGTCGCCCACGTCTTGCCTCATATCATTCAGCGCCAGCAGTAGATACCACATCTGGATGTGGACAGCACATCTGGGCACTCCCAATCTGCCATACCTTTCTCTCAATGCAGCTCGCTCACTCCCTCGCTCTTCTCCATAACCGAGGTTACTCGCTCATCAGGGTGCTCTCTGGGGAGACTCATCAAATAGACGTTGTGGAGCTCTACACTTTCATTGCTTTTGAGAGTTATCAGTGCGGTTTGTCACGCCGGCTACACCCAAATGTTTGCGTGCCCAGATGCGTCATCCATATCCAGATGTGCCTCATATATAGAGTCAGCTGCTGGAGTAGATTTTTGATGGCTATTTTGAAAAAAAAAACGGTGACAAAATTAATATCATGCAACATAGCAAAATGTTATTTTACGTTGTAACATAAACGTCTCTTGAGGGTCAATTTATTTTTTGTGTGTTCTCCCTATAGACCAGTGAACAATATAGAGACCTTAGGGTCTTGCAAGGATCAGGTTTGGGACTCAAATGCAGACTCAAACTCAGCTTCAAACAAAAAGGTCTCAACGTATTCTCTTCTGGACAAACTGACGAACAACGCAAGCGACGCGCGGGATTCAACTTTTTGCGGATTAACCAAACATCAAAAATGAATGGTAATCAAACTAAAAGGGGGTAATCATTAACGACACCGCTTACTACGCTGGATTTTTGCAGCAAGGCTGGGACGAGACAAAAGGCCAAACAAAACCTTAAATACACATGGGGCAGCTAATCGGCACAGGTGGTACACAATTAACGATAATGAGGGCCAAGGAAAGACCGACCAGGACATCTGGAAGGAGAGACAAAAAATGCACCGAAAGACAAAAAACGGCGAGAGAACAATTCAAACCGTGACAGTTTTCCTTCTTTCTTTCCTCCTCTATTATCGAATAACCCGTATCAGGGTGAGGGCTTTGTCTAAATGTCAGGTAGCCACTTGAAAAGAGGAAGGATGAATCAATTTCCCCCATTATTTGTCGCAGGCGCAGGTAGGAATATCCGAAAGGCCTAGCCAGGGAACCCGACGAAAAATACATGCGATCGGGGAGACGAGAGAGGTGGGGGATCGGTAACCACCCACCCGCATTTCTTTGATCCCTGTTTCCTTCTTTCATCTTGAGATATATATATATATATATATATATATATATATATATATATATATATATATATATAATATATATTCAGATCAGCAACGACTGTAATTGTGTTCGCTGTTGCTAAATTGAGAGTTCCATCTATGAGGATGGACTTGCATACGTTGGCCCCAATGAGCAATTTAACAACTGCTGAACTGATAATAGTGTGTGTGTGTGTGTGTGTGTGTGTGTGTGTGTGTGTGTGTGTGTGTGTGTGTGTGTGTGTGTGTGTGTGTGTGTGTGTGTGTGTGTGTGTGTGTGTGTGTGTGTGTGTGTGTGTGTGTGTGTGTGTGTGTGTGTGTGTGTGTGTGTGTGTGTGTGTGTGTGTGTGTGTGTGTGTGTGTGGATCAATACAAGTGGAGCTCGGTGAAATCAGGCGGCGTTGCTTCAGCATAGAATGAAGGTAAATATATTCTAATGAAACATTTATTACACGCCGGGCAACATATCGAACTTGACTTGTCCCTCGACGGTTTAAGATGCTCGGCACACAGTACAGATTCAGATTTGGTTTATTTGTCACACGTAAAATGTACAATGTACGTTGCCAGCTCCAAAGATGTGCTCAGAATTACTATAATAAGTATTATTATTAGAAAGAAAAAATAACAAGAATACCAACAAAAATTCACAAATGTACATATTTACACAATTGCACAATATATATGAATATAACAGTATCAACTGTATAAATATAAAGGGAAAAGTGAGGTGTAAAGTGTCGTGTGGTGCAGATAGTCCAGGTGTAAAGGTGTACGACGGCAGCGCTAGTTCCACTGCTGTAGCGTTGGCGTTGGGAGTCTGTAGCCCAGGTTAGCCCCCTGTAGCCCACTTACCTGCAGTATTCCTTTCCTGACGGTTTCCTTCCATTGAGGAGCAAAGCATGTTTGCTCCTAAATATATGCAAATGTTGGATCTCATGTGTATATTCATGGGCTGCTATATGAACGCACTTGTTAGCCCCTGATTATTTTGTACGTTTTGTCACTTCCTGTTACAGATGGCTAGGCAGGCAGTTAATTGAAAAGGTATTCCTATATGTACCGGGAAAACGTTATGTTTAACAGCAGGAAAAAAAGCAGCCTTTCTCATTCACTCAGTCAAAGGTGTATTCAGTCTGGAGAAAGTCAATCCAATATGTAATACAAGTTATATATACATTATAGAGTATATACACAGGAAAGGGAATCGACATTTTGTCTTTCATAGTAGTTTCAAACTGCTAAGTTCATTTGGTCAAAATGTGTTTGAATTATTTCAACTGAATGGGTACATTGTGCCAATGTTTTGCCTCAGCAAACACATGAAGTCTTTCATCCCATATACCTGTATACGCTATTATAGAACAACTTACATGTTTTACACTCATGTTTGGAAAACGAGTAGAAAAGTGGAAACCTGCAATCTAGTTTTGTTTTGTTTTTTTCTTAAAGGATTTGTGTCTCTCCCTTCCTTGTCCTGAACCCTCAATTAGTTTACATGGTTACTTTCACCAACAACGACGACAGCGACGACGACAAAACAACAAAAAACCCTCAAAGAATTACAATATGCCTCTGCCTGGAAGCGCCCTTTGTTCATCGTCGTGTTTTCTATTAAACCCAAACAGACTCCAAACAGCCTCCTCCCCGGTAGATCGACGGCGGCCGTGCCACTGGAGAAGCTGGGCGGCCCAAAACAAAAATTGAAAAAACGATGTCTGAATCTTGTGGGTTTCTTCCACCGCGTGGGGAGATGGCGACAGAGGTGGTGCATTTGAATAAGAAATAAGCGCAGGGTGAAATGATGTGTCGTGAATGAGAACCACCGGGGGTGCGATTGGTGCCTCGGAAACCAAGGCCTGAGTTGGCTTCTACATATATATAAAACAATTTATATATATGTATAATACGGAAATAAACGCACGCACATAGTTAAGTCGACATCACTTAAGTCATTCGGCCATGGTATTACCTCAGAAAAAAATCCATTTGGAACCGTTTTGAATATGCATATATTATGAATATATACAGTATATGTATATCTTATGAATACACACACGCATGCATGCATGCACACACGCGCACACACATTAAAGTGACAATAAGCCAGAGTGGGTGTACTCTGTCAAAGGGTTTATGAGGACACCTACTTCATTCCAAAGGCTGTCAAAAAGTTTCCTGGCTGGCTCTTAACTTAGAAGTGTTGCCCGAAGCTGAAAATTCCAGATATGAGGTAGTTGATTAGGTTGCATTGGTTACCGATAGGAACACCTTTTCAATCAAGCACATGCCTAGCCTCGAATGGCACCCGCAACCTGGAAGTCATCACCAAAGCCCTGCATTAGTCATTTGGTGTAAAACATTTTGCCTGGGCCCCAGGATATCTGATTTGAGAGACACACACACTGTTAACGTCCCTGTAGAACGTTATCATTACAGACCGGATGTACAGGATCATCGTACTCCCGTAAGTGCACCAGAGAGAGAGAGAGAGAGAGAGAGAGAGAGAGAGAGAGAGAGAGAGAGAGAGAGAGAGAGAGAGAGAGAGAGAGAGAGAGAGAGAGAGAGAGAGAGAGAGAGAGAGAGAGAGAGAGAGGAGAGAGAGAGAGAGAGAGAGAGAGAGAGAGAGAGAGAGAGAGAGAGAGAGAGAGAGAGAGAGAGAGAGAGAGAGAGAGAGAGAGAGAGAGAGAGAGAGAGAGAGAGAGAGAGAGAGAGAGGTGGATATCAGATCAGGCCCTCGTCAGGAAAAGAAAATCATTAAAATAGCTTCCGTGACTATAGCAAGATGACCCCTCCCCGTCTCGTTTGAATAAAACATTGTCTTTCTAAAGAGTGCTCCTGGACTGGCATCGGTGAATATATCTACCCTGGACAGAGGTTTAAAAAATGTATGTCGTACTAGCAACTCGTACTAGCCCCCACCTTCCCCCTGTGTGGCTCTGATGCCCATCAGATAGGAGATGGGGAAAATCATGGAATATATGTGAGTCTTTTAATGTCTGAGATGAAACGAAACTCCAGTTTGCAGGAGCCATATAGTGGCCCCAATCCCAGCCCTTATCTAAAATAGATCAATGTTTTTATATATTTCAGTCCATTCAGAATGTGAGTCATTACCAAGGACTTCATATTAAAAATCCTCCCTAAGATAAAAAAAATAATAATCTCTTATTGACATTGCACACAAACCACAAAAAACTCTCTGTTGGTTCACTGGTTCACGCTGCGTTCACTATCCAAAAGAGGAAGATCAGTCAAGATGTAGGCAAATATGACCGCGTTGCTTACTGGAGGGACATCCACTGCCGAGTGCTGCTTGGAGGGTTTATGGGCACCGCATTGTGAAGGGCCATTAGGCATACGCAGAGGCTGCTGTGCTCCTATTCATATTGGAACTGCAGTAGCAATCCTCCAGCCAGCGTGACACGTTTCAAATGGACCATAAGTGCATACGAGAGTGTGAAAAACAGCAAAACATAATGGCAATTGAAATGCAACGGATGTCTCTGGCGACACCGCCAAGCTTCCAGAACTTTATTTTGTTACTATTCTTATTATTTTTGCCGACTTGCATTACCCCTTCACCCAGCTGTTGGACTAAATGTGCCTTCGTTTTTGAGTTCCTTTCTTCCACGGAAATGCCTCAGAAAATCGTATCCATTGTTGACCAAACACATGGAAAGTCGCTTCCTTGTGTCAAATGCTTCTTTAACGTTTCCTGCCTTGAGAGGCTTTGTCGCTGCACTTTGGTGACATTCTCCTGAAGAAAGTTTGCCGCTGAAAGATGAACAAGTTAGGTGCCAGAGGACTCACAGCTTGCTGTCCAAAACAGAACAGCAGGAGTGTAGTCAATGGTTCTCCAATTCCCTTGTATCTCCACACTATTTCATTATTTTAGAAACTCATCAAGGCATCATTACGTGGACTGACATGATAACACAAGAATAAAACAGCAATAGTAATAATAGAACAAATCTGCTACAAAGTCACACTGTCTGTTGTCGGGATCACAACGGAGCAATAATAAAAACGTTCCTAAAAGGATATTTTCCACATTTTGAATCTCATTGCAGCTCGCAACCGCCATCTCTGCCCAGAACCAGTGTCCGTAGCATTGGCCTGTTTGCTAGCTGGTGGTACTTTAGAATAACTACCTCGCTGCTACATTGCTAGCTAGCTAATGTAATAGACTACCCTTGCATGGCAAAGTGGGTTACTACTCCAAGAAGCACCTCATTAAGTTTCCATTGTTTTACCTTTTACAAGGGTTACAGCCACAGCCATAAATGCAAACATTGGTTTTAGTAGTTAAGGTGGGACACTGGTGGCCTTGTGTCCGTGTCTGAATAATAATCGGTAGCCGGTGATTTGATTTGCGACTGTGGGAGTAGGTACACAGAGGATCCCAAAGATGGCAAATCCTCAATTTGCCTATGTTCATGTTATACAAATTGAGATGAATGTAAAAATCATATCATAGTTATTTTCATAGGCTCTCATTGCACACTAATCTTATTCGCAGTGGGCCGGTCACTAGTCTTCTGCTCAGCAAGGGTGTTCCAATATTGACCCCGCGCACTCTCTCCTATCTGCTCAAAGTGGACCCCGTCCATTTCACAGGAGGGCATTTTCATTAGAATGGAAGTTGGAACACAACATTAACACAATTGCCACCTTCTTGCTGTGGAGTCTGTGCTCCCTAAACAGCGGCCGGGTGACTGCCGCGTGAGCTGCGACAGGAAACAACCTTCACAATAAAAAGAACCATGCCAGCAGCCCTTTGTGGAGGACTCCATCTCGGAAGAACAGATGCTTTAATAACCACTTGCCAAGTGACTCGCGCAGAGCGCTAACGCCGCCAGAGCACTAATGTTTTCCCGCCTATATCGCCGACGCGCCGCACGGCTCGTGGGCAGGCTTAATTTATGAGCGCTCCTAACCTTCTAATGATTATAACTGTTGATAAACGATCAAGCCCTGTGCCAGTTTGTAGTAAAGTAAGTAAAGATAGAAAGGCAAAAATGTCCAATTCCAGCACAAACACAAATACAGGTAATGCGCGTGATTGACCTATATACGGTAAGCGTAGTCATAATTATAGCTCATATCATCAATGTGGGAACTTGATTAAGCTGGGTTTGTGTAAGTGCACTGTAAAGCACTATCCTACCAGGTCCTAATTGGCTGATGGCTTTAATTACATTGTGAGTTTCATACTTGACTAATAGCCCTGACCCATAGTTCCAGCCCCTTCTCAACGATCCCCGTCTGACTTTTTGGAGATGTCAGCATTCCCTTAACAATGGAATTCAGTTCAAAAGGCAGCACAACAAACCACTGTACACAGACTGCATGCCAACTATACAGAGAAAGCCACAGACATTTCCAGTCCAAGTTTTATTAATAAAACCCATTAAATAACGATGCAAGTGAACGTTAGGTCAACATGTAATAAAATAAATGTGTCTGCCGTCATTACACTTTTTCTACAACTCATTTATGCATTGAGGTATTATGTATTGGGTTGTATATTTTCCAACTATTTATTTTTAGTTAACAATTATTTATTATACACTATAAACACCATTTGAAGTAATAAAAAGGAAATGACCTCTCACTGCATGAATAACTATAATTTGTTATCTTCCAAGGTGTCCAAGACGTACTTGTGTGCAAGCTTTTTATGTTCTGTGCTACTGGTTCAAATAATAATATTCTTCCTGCTGCCAGAAAAGGCACTTTAAGTGAACGCTTTGATTTTGGAGGTCTGGGTGTTAATGCTTTGACCATATATTTTGCAAACTTTTGCAAAATGATGACATCTTTGTGACCACTCTCTTCAACTACGCATCCACGTCCCCTGTAACCTTTAGAAAATGTAAAACTATGAGCGGAAGTGGTTTAAATAGGTGGCATCTGGTATGGATAAGCATATGCACATTCTGTGGAAAATATTTTATTTTGTTATGTTTTAGTAGTTCTGTGTATGTATGCACTATATACATCGAGCTGATGTGGAAGTGGAAGACATGAATCATTTTTACATTGCCTATGAAATATCTTTGGAAAAACATTTTCAGCTACGCAGCAAGTCATGTAGTCTTGCTTAAAGGGGATTTTCGTACAATTACAATGCGGGTATTATATGCAAATGACCAATGTTTATTTTTGTTCTCCATGTTGCCTGCTCCCAGATCTCTCCGCTACTCTTGTTGCGTCATCCAGCGGACAAAAGTATATACTTACACTGCATATACTACCCACATTTTAATGATACAAAACCAGTTACAAATCTTCAAAGTTCTCCTTTAACTCACACATTTCAATAAGTGTGCAGCAAAATGACCACAGTGGATGGGAGTATATTATTTTCTTAAGCAACCACTAACATATACCTAACCTTGTGTAAAAAAAATAGTAATAATAATTTGCACCTTTTTAGCTGAAACAGCCAAACCAACAACATGTTATAAGTCTACGTTGTGGGGACATCTTTTCAGTCCAAAGCCTCATCTCTGCAATGCTGTATTAACATGCCACACCAAATCTCCCTTTAACACTTAATAATGATATGCTTTTCATTAATTTTCCATTGCTTATGGTGAAGTGTCCAGTTGTGCAATTTGTTCAAGGTCCTTCTGGCTAGGAGACCTTCCCGTTGCCACGGTTAAATCTGGAAGGTTAACATTGTACACAAGGCCAGTTATTCTTTATATTGCCTGGCAATATCATTCACTGGACAATATAGGCTATGAAGATAGCGTAAATGACGCAGAAGCTCAAACAGCCTCACTATAAATGTTGACGGTGTATTAGTAGGTAATTTTAGCAGACAAGCCAAAGAGAATTTAAATTGATTGTGATCTGAGGGGGGAGAAGCATTGTTTTGATGGAAAATAGCTATTTAGTGATTACTCTATTAATGATGACAATCAGAATATAAGTTAGGTAGTGATACCAAACAAACCAAACTGAATAAAAAAATAATAATTAGTGAGATTTGAGGGAGAAGTTTTGTTTGTGTTCCAAGACCCTAACGACCCTTAATTAGGCCCCATTATCATTTGAAATGTCAAAAAGGTCAAAAGTCAGATGCACAGTGGGTAGTTCTACCAAACAAACTAGGAATAGAAATCTATGGAGAGAGAAGCGTTTTGTTATGTAAAGTATATTTACCTGTATGTAATTACAATAAGACATACTATCGTACAGTAAAACGTATTATTATGCACGTAAATCACGTAAATGTTCCAATTGCGAGCCTCATGCATCATGCACCCGGAACGCTTTGAGGTTGTAACTCAAAAGTTTCATATACGACTCACATGGTGTCTGGAAAACGGCATTACTGAATGACACGATAGATCCTTGCACGATGATAACGCTCCCCCCTAAACTCTGATTGGTTATTCACCAGCGCAGGGAGCTCTACTGATTGGTTCACAGAGCCTCTGGCTAGCCCCGCCCTAAGGGAGGATCGTCCTCCCTTACTGCCGTACACACTAATGGGAAAAAACAGGACTCACCGGCCGCTGGGGTCAGAGTCTGACTGTTTTGGATGGATATCAATGGAGGGCTTGGTGAGATCGGATCTATGTACAGTCATTTTCAATTGCGGTAGGGGGTGCTGTTGGTATTTTGACATGGGGAGGATGATTTTTGTGACTTCAAAGTGTTAAAAGACTAATTGTATCACAATTGTCACAAATTAATCTGTTAAATTTATGTGGATTTATTTTTCTCTTGCAACTTAATTTTTCTCTAAAATTTAAGGGAGAAGGTGTCCTCACTTTCCCCAATGGACGAGCCTTCTCTGGTATACGTATATATATATTTTATATATATATATATATATATATATATAGCAAGGCTCTTTACTTTCTCTTCATGTTGTAAAAAGTCCATCAGGATGAATCTGTGAGTGGAAGAGATTGCGTTGTTAACTTTAAAGGGACGGTGGAAACTTGAAGGTGTCATGGCGATGGGGTCCAATAAGCGCCTCGTCCTCTGTGGAGGGCTCCGTGCAGCTGGGTAATCGTCCTGATGTACTGCATACGAGTTCCTATAAACCTGCTAGTCTTATGGATATTATCCGTCTGGTTAGTTTTAACTTTGTGTCATAGTTTCTTATTATTACACCTTTTGGGTATTTTTTCCCCCATCCATGAAGTGAACTGCACATTGCTCATACCAAAAGTGCTATTTTCATTTTGAAAAGAACATTACGTGATATTGAATGTTGAATATTTCTTAGCAGCTAAGCACAGTCTAATTGGCCTTGATCACATACAGTACGTGTCAGGTGAGTACAGTGGTAGCTTTCCAAGTTCATGATGGCAGGCGATACTGCAGTATCAAGTGCCGTACAAATAGACTCAGAGATAGCTTCCACAGTCAGGCCATCAGGCTGCTGAACAAGGGCGTATAGCATATAACAATGTATATTTTATTACATTGATTTATATATACATATTGCTCTTTTTCTATGCCGATATATTGCATTTTATAAATATATATATCTATTTTATCTTATTTTTATAACTGCTGTCTGTCGTCGGGTATTGCACATAAGATTTTCACACCACTGCTTTATACTTGTGAAAACTGTGAAGTGACAATAAACTTGACTTGACCTGACTTGACTTGTCTGTAGTCATGCCAGTGTTTATAGTTAGGCACTGCAGGGACTTTGACACATAGCGCCTTCAGAGGAAAAAGTAGTGGGCAGTAAGGTGGGTTTAGTACCTCGCACTACGTGTAGTTCAACGATCAAGGTGCGCTCTCTGCAATACAGTTGAATGACACACATGTTTTATTATTATTATTTTTTATTAACTTTGTGAAATGATTTAAAATAGTCTATGCCTGGATTATATGTTAACTTTAGGTCATTGATAGGGTAGAGAGATCATTTATTTCTATATTTATACTGAAAGCACAGCTTTGATGATGTGCTTGATCATACCGACAACAGCATTCAAGTTTTTGTAATACTGGCTCGATGTTAAAGAATATTTAATGGTATCTATCTACCCCTTTCTCCTCCGACATTGGCAGTCTACTACTGACGAACACACACACACACACACACACACACACACACAGACAATCCCATACAGATTTGTACGTCTTTCTGACCAGTTATTGTTTGCGATCTGTGGACCGGCGTTCCTTACCATTTGATGTACATCCACGCAGTGCGGCCATTGCAGGGTAGTGAGTATGGGCCTGTCGCTATCAACAGAGACACAGGGATTACAGCGGGTTTACGCTAAGCCTTGCTTTCCATACACTAGGGTCAGGTGTACTGCACTGAATAGTAGAGAGAGGGATCCGCCTGTGTGTGGGGGGGGGGGGTGGGGGGGGGGGGGGTGGGGGGGATATGGATATGGAAGCAAACAGTTACAAAGTACGATATTGATACTCGAGAGGTTCTCTGAAATGTATTTTCTTGCTCTTCTGCATTGCTTTGACAACCTTCCAAAAATAAGTCATTTTTAGACAAATGACTTATATTTCACATGGCACAATTTAATAAATCTAAAGTTTCACTGGCATACTTAGAAATGTAACACTAGCGCGCAGGTTTAAGCATGTCTAACAACTGTCAACCGTGTGAATGAAAGTGCCTTGGTGTTGAGTGACCGTAATCTAACTCGATGGCCATGAGTTCGATATTTGAAGGGAAAAGCAGAAATGTTAGCCAGAGATGTTCTCATTCCCATTAAATTATTTAGCAGATAGCTTTATCCAAAGTGACGTACAAATCAGGCTGATTTGTCGAGAGAGAGGGGCTTTTAAGCACAGGACCAATTGAGGCGCGACTACTGGAGCATCTTAAAAAAATCATTGATCAGGTTTCATCTGATCCCCCCCCCCCCCACACACACACACACACACACACACACACACACACACACACACACACACACACACACACACACACACACACACACACACACACACACACACACACACACACACACACACACACACACACACACACACACACACACACACACACAGGTACACACACTGTAATGGAGTGTGAAAGTGGAGAAGATGAAAAGTAACAGATGAGGAAAAAGGAAGCAGAGCAGGGTTCAAGACTCCAGATCCATTGTAACGATTCCATCATGCCAATATGTATTGCTGTGGACACATTAGCAGCCAGCCTGCCAGCTTGTTAATATGGAGACAGCAGCCCTGCCGGCGGACTCTACAATTACCTTGCTTCCTTTCAGGCGCTTTCTGCCTCATAAATATTTCCCATTTAAAGACGATCGAACACAGAAAAGGGTAAAACAATAAAAGGAAGGGGGAAAAAAAAAGGATCTTCTGGGGAGAAGACATACAGATGGACAGATACAGATAGATAGACAGACAGACCGATGGAGAGAAAGACAGACAGATAGACGGACAGACAGACATAGAGCCAGACGTTCATTCCCGTCAGTCAATCAATTTGCAGAGTTCAGCCACCTGTGTGTGTGTGTGTGTGTGTGTGTGTGTGTGTGTGTGTGTGTGTGTGTGTGTGTGTGTGTGTGTGTGTGTGTGTGTGTGTGTGTGTGTGTGTGTGTGTGTGTGTGTGTGTGTGTGTGTGTGTGTGTGTGTGTGTGTGTGTGTGTGTGTGTGTGTGTGTGTGTGTGTGTGTGTGTGTGTGTGTGTGTGCCACCACAACTCCTCCCCCTCCACTTCAGAATCAGAATCAGAAAGTGGTTTACTGCCATATACGGTTGTAAAAACACGCATTGGAATTTGACACGGGTCCGGAGCAACAGTCTAAATATAAATATAAATATTGTTTGAGTGTATGTGTGGGTGTATGAGGGCTGGGTCCAGTGGGGGGGGGGGGGGGGGTGGGTCGGGGGGAGCATCAACTTGTATCCCATCACTGCTCGACGAGTCCAGAGCCACCACAAATCAGTCAAGCCAAGGGTTCAATCACAAGGGGCAATGACACAACCTCTCATCACTGGTGATGAGAGGTTGCTTCCAGATGCTTCCATCGCAGTCCAATCATAGGCCCCTTTTCCTTTGTTTTGAGTAGATGGTTTGTGCATGCGTTTGGGGGGGGGGGGGGGGTGTGTGTGTGTGTGTGTGTGTGTGTGTGTGTGTGTGTCAGGGGCTGTCTGATGGGTTCAACATACTATGGGTTCAACATACAGTCTAATCAGAGCTGCACCCTGTAGGAGAGGAGAGGAGGAGGAGGAGGGAGGGGGGGGGTGAGTGGGGAGTAAAGAGGAGAGGAAAGGAAGAAAGGAGGAGAGGACAATGAATAGGGGGAAAAGAGAGAAGGGGCCATGTGTGAAGCCCCTCCACGCACGTCTGGACCCCCAGAAAGTTTCCCATCCTGCCTGTCTAAATGGAAATGGCCAGAGTTGTGCTTGCAGCAACGCTTGCAAATCTGCAGCCGGAGGATTGGATGCAGATGGGCCATATTTCCGCTGGGATCACCTTTGTATTCAACGTCCCCGCAGAGTGGCAAAAGCAGTGGAGGCTTTTGAAGATGAAGAAGAAGAAGAACACCTAAACATTTCATATTAGGTCTGAGCCGCTTTTGTGTCCGTTGTCAGCAGGACAGCTAGGCGACAGTGACACATGGAGATAGACACTTCCTAAGTGGTATTAATAGTACAAAGCCCCTTCTGGCATTGTTGTCGCCAAGCCAAGGAGAAGTGTTGGGAGTGCATTTTTGAATATTTGATGAGCGAAAGCCCCGAGGCCTTAAGTCAGTCAGTGTCTCGGCGGCCAGATGGCAGGAGTCAGACCAGGAGATGTTAATTAATGATGGCTCCGTCTGCCTGCTTGTGGCTGGAGAGACAGGTGAGGTGGCTGCGCTACAGAGCTCGCTGGGGAAGGGACAGATACGACTTCCCGGTGCTACGGTGCTAGCTCGGTGCTACGCTTGATCTGCCGGAATCCTTCTCATCTATCGCTCGGTTTCCTTTACCGGTGATAAGAGAGCAGCCCCTCTGATGTGCGTTTCACCGACTGGCATCCAGAGCCAGTGTTTAGGTCAGGTAATGTTACTAGCTATGTCAGGATTCAGGTCATCGCTGAAGCATATCGCAGGGATCAGCTAGGGTTTGAAAACATGGCAATGTTAATGCTATGTCATACAATCTGCCGTCTTCAAGACGGCGGACTCTGCGGTAAAGCGGCGTTAGCGTGGAAGAGAACCATGTCCATCCGTGGCAGCGTCTTGTGCAATAGCCGATCCAGGCATCGACAAAGGCAAGTGCGCGAGTTTGAGTCCTTCCAATGCCTTGATTGGGGAGGTCTCAATAAGTGAGGTAACACTACAATTAGCCCACCTAAGGCCCAGAGGAAATATAAATAATGCAAAGAGCTGATCACAGGAAGGTTACAAGGCTCTCTCGCTCCGTCTGTGATAAAAGCTCCCAGGCACAGAGGAGGTGCTAACCGGAGAGAGGTCTCAGACATGCTGACCTTTCAGTTCTGCGCCAGCAATATTTCCAAGGGCTCTTAAAAGGGATGAATGCAAACTCCCTGGAGATTAATACAAATCAGCCCTTAATGAAAGCATTCCTCAGACTGCGTTGTCCACTCCCATAGAGTGATAAAACTGAACCGCAAGATGCGTTGTTTTAAAACCTCCCTGCACTTTGTCAATAATGCCAACTTTGGTAGCGAGGTGTGGATTACGTGATGAGTTCTCTATATAGTTCGCTATTTGAAGGTTATTCTTATTTGTAAATAGTAAAGAAAAGCCGAACAAGAGCATTAGTTCTGTGGAATATTTCTTTCAAAACCCTTGTACGGCTATCTACAAAAAATATATATAATTCCATGCCCTCCCTCTCTTATACCAGTAATTTGAACGCGACGAAATGTCTGAAATATCAGCGGGAGAGCTCATTGTTGGGTGACACTCAAAGGCATGCGCCTGTGTGACTGCAAATTACTTATGGCTCATGCATACGCATATAAGCTATTTAAACTTGGAGCATGGACTTCAATGTGGCCATACTTGTTAGCAATGAAAATTCACTTGCTATATCACCCTAACGGGGGGGGGGGGGGGTGCAACGGCTCTCTCCGGCTCCTGTGAAAGAACGTTTTTGTGTGACTTAATTCTGTTTATGTTCAACCGTGTTTAAATAAGGGCCTAGACAGAGATGTGGCCATGTGTGCACTGCAGTGTGTGAGTGTTTCATTGGTGACAAAAGGGGTCTTTCTGCACATATCGCTGCCACCCGCTGCTTTACAAACTGTTAATTCTGCCGACCAAGGTCATCGCCGCATAATGCTGCAGGAATTAACCAAGCACGGTACAGAGGCTTGAATGTTATTGTGGACACAACAGACAACGCAATGAAAAACCTGAACAGGCGTATAATTATAACACACACCACTGATACCAAGAGCACAGCCGTGTATGCTTAGAAGCGTTACTTAGTCGTTACAACATCGTTTGCAAGAACAACATCGTTTGCGAGACGTCAAAATGTAAAACAGGCAAACAAAACTTCCTTAAGCACAGTGAGTTTTGAATGACCTTTTAAATATATTGTGGCAATGAGGAAAGATAACATTTGATTTAATATTTGCTTTTCATTAAAGTCTGACGCAATACCTTCTTTATCTTTATACTGACGTCTTGTTTACAAGTCATTTCATCATAAATATGCTGAATAATTAATGTGTGAGTGTGGGAGGCATACACCTCACCCTCTGTATTTCAAGACGAGATCCAAACAAGACCACTGGCAGCTTAGTCTGCTACAACCACCAAACTGGGAATGCCCGGAAAATAAACCAGCTCCTCAACAACATTCATCACACAGGGGGAGTCGGATCTTGCAATATTTCCCCAAACAATTCCATATGGCAGAACAAGCACTCAAGAGGCATAATGCATGCAAAATAATATGCATCCCAGCCTCTTGACAATCCCTCTGGTCCTTCTTTTCCCTTTGTGGATCATCTGCCTCGCTTGTTTGCTCACCTGGAATAGCAGACATATGGAACCAAAGGAATGTTTCCAAAGAAAACTGCTCTGTACAAGTTGTAGCTTCATGCGCCGTTTGCATTGTCTTGAGGGTTGTTCGTGTGAGTTAAACAATTGGAAGTTTGCAGAGGAGGCGAAGAAACTAGCAGGCTTGGCCTGAAAGTGCCGATGAACCTAATGGTGGCAGGCCTGGAGAAAAATGTGTGTTAAACCATTGAGTTGTCAGATTGGCACCTGATATAACATTTTTGGCTGAATTTGAACACGGAACACCCTCATAAAGCAACACGCAGCAGTCTATCATCACAAGGAGACGAGGAGCGGAGATATGTTCCATGCAAGGTCACAGCGAAGAAAATGTGACATTAAAAACAGCTCAGACGTTAATTCATTCTAAATGTGCCATTTATATGCCCGGGGAAGCTTACCTGGCAGTATATGCCTTGCTTTTTGTGTAAAAAAGAGGTCATTCAGAAGTTTGTCTGCCGTTTCATTACCAAACTTTTAGAGGTGTTGCTCCGTTGGAAAGCGTAGACATTAGACATCATCAGAAAAAAAACGTCTCACTACACGGCATGCACCTTCTGGACAGTTTTCATATTAGCGGCACTTTAAAGAAAGCTGAGCGACTAGTTTAATTGTGTCAGTAAAAATGGTGTGGGTTGCCTTTTTGTAGTTGTTTAACTGTAATTGTATGTTTTTTTGTCATATTGATTCGTGTCATTGTCTTATGCTTGATTATTTATATATATTCAAATTATATCTATATATATATTTGAGAGTGTTCATACTGTGTCAATTGTAGGTTTGCCGTTGTTTTTTGTAATATTAATTCCCATTTTAAAATGTGTCCTTGTCTTGTGCTTGGTTCTTTTGTGATGATTATTATTATGATCCTTATTATCTGTATTATTTCACTTTTATTTTGTATTTTTTTATTTTTCACTTTTTATTTTTCTACTTAATAATAAGTCTAAATGTTAATTTTATTGTCTGGACCCAGCAAAAAAAACAAGCTGGCACATGAGCTAGATGGGCGCAGCTAATTGGGATCCAAATAGACAATGAATAGTTATTTTAGGATTTCATTATCGGCTCAAACACCTATTTCATTTCAAAAAGTAGTTTGTTTTCTCAACTTCACCCCACACTTTCCAGTTGTGTAACATTATGCCAGGAAGGATTTAGTAATACCGCAATTTTGTATATAACATAAGAGTATCTATCAGATTCATGAACACTTCTCTCATGACAGTAAAACTGTGACATATATATACTGTATATATATATATATATATATATATATCATTATACACAGTACAATGAAATCTTGTATATTGAAATCTGTTGTGTTCCCAACAGGTAACTATTTGTTCTATGAAGCCAAATCCAGCTTTTGAGCTGCTTGGTCCTTAGAGGAACAACTGCCCTGTGAATCCCCCTCTCTGTCATTGGTTAAAATTCAGGGAACGTTACATACTCCCTACCAGCCAGAATATAGACCCACCCCCATAGTGATTTGTCCCACTCGTGCTTGGCCACTGATAGTGTGGGAGGTCGGGGTAACACACACTGTGAGTGCATGTGCTGCTCCCAGGGGTTAGCAGCAGGGGTGAGGTGTGTGTGTGTGTGTGTGTGTGTGTGTGTGTGTGTGTGTGTGTGTGTGTGTGTGTGTGTGTGTGTGTGTGTGTGTGTGTGTGTGTGTGTGTGTGTGTGTGTGTGTGTGTGTGTGTGTGTGTGTGTGTGTGTGTGTGTGTGTGTGTTAGTATGTGTGTGTGTTAGTATGTGTGCATGCGTGTATGTGTGCTTGTGTGCTTGTGTGTGTTTGAAGATGTGTTAGTATACATGTGTGTGTGTGTGTGTGTTAGTATGTTGTATGTGTTAGGGTGCATGTGTGTTAGTATTTATGTGTGTTAGTATGTATGTGTGTGTTAGTGTGTGTGTGTGTGTGTATAGCAACACTAAGACCACCACTGACCTTGCCCCCCCCCACCCATGAGTTTGCTTGGTGAGAGGTTGCACTCCTCTTGTGAATAACAATGAAGGAGCCCACAAGTAGCAAAGCCAAGAAATGAAGCAGCTGACTTCTCTTATACTGTTGAGTCACTTCTGAATCACTGTGTGAGCGGCCCTCTTCACCCTCTGCTCTCTGCTGTACTCTGTTGTGCTGTTGTGCCTGTGCCACTGTTGTGTGCCCCATTTCCTCCATTAGTATTCACAATCACAATGAATGGATGGCAATCACTGCCACCGGTTCCACTCGGGCCAGGGACCCTATTTTTGCCCTCTTTATCCCACATGGTTTTTTGAAACTCGCCAATCACCGCAATGTTGCAATAGTTCCCGTTATTCCCGTCCACTCTGCCTAAAATATCACGCGCACACCGTTGTTCTCGAGTGACCATCGCATAACCGCTGGGTCTGCGGCCGAGGCCACAACAATACCGTGGACCATGAGACGCCATACAACTTTATTTACGTGTTAGCTTAGCATTTGACCCAATGTATATACTGACCAGATGCGAAACTATAGCCTCACTGTTATGCGCTACTGTTTAGGTGACCTACCCCCTTTCCCCAAATTAAATGTTTTACAAATAAATAGCTTATTCCGTTTATTGTTGTTCATATTATCTTATTCTCTCTCTCAAATCCCAACATTGTTCAGTGGCCAGCTGAATATAAATGCATATGGGATTTCAGATGACAAGAGATTACTATTGCATGTTGATTGATGATTTACTTGTGAAAATATGTGAATTGTGAATCAAGGTGAATATATGTGTACCAATTGACAACAGCGAAACAGCATCATAGAGCCTAGGATCCTAGCTTCCTTTTCACCACAAATCGTAAATGTTTGCAAATTAATGAATTGCTCCATTTCTATTTTTACTTAATTATCTGAATCGAATCTTATTCACCGTGGTCAGTGTCATGGCATGAATGAATGACATGAATTCATACGAAGTTCAGAGGACGACATGTCACATGTTTATTATGTTGAAAATGACAATATGGGGAGATGATCTTGAAATGTCGATGATTCCTTTTATTTAAATCAATACAGAAAACAACTTCAAATTAGATTCAAACTGGAGTTGCTTCAGACTAGTCGGCAGTGGTGCGTCTATAGGCTGTAGGCTTCAAATAGAGAGGTAGACAAAAGAGAAATTGCGTTTACATTCTGCCTCCCGCGCTGTTGAAATGAGTCTGCGGGATGCGCAGTCCCTGATGGCAGTAGATGGACAAGTGGGGGCTGAGTGGGGAGCCTGGGTCCTGCTGGAGTCATGAACTGGGAGCCTCGTTGAATTATCCAAAATGGCTTTTTAGTGAACGTTTCTGAGTGGTTGGGTCTATTTTCTGGGGAAGGAGGGGGGGGGGGGTGGGTGGGTAATGGCCGCCATTGTGGAGAATTGGCTCTTGGTTGTAGGTTATTCATCACAGCAGTGCTGCTGTTCAGCCTTTGAACTGGAATCGATAGCACCTCAGGCACTTAAAAAGTCCAAACTTTTTGGTGTTTTGTAACTAATAATAAAATTATTGTAATGAAATATTTCACTGTTTAAGTGGAAAAATGCACAGCTTAAAACTAATTTATAATTCAGCAGGCTCTAAAAATCTGGAACACACTTGGAAATACAAATAGGGGATCACTTGTTGAACGCTTGACGCTTTGGGAAGGGAAAACCATTAAATATTCAGCGTTTTATTATATAGTGGAATAATTCATGTCAAAATGTGTACAGTTTTTCAATGTGCACACGCCTCCGGGGACTGCCGGTTGCATTTCCATAGAATGGGAATGACAACCACACTGCGGAGAATCTACAAATCAAGAAAGAAATAACAAATAGAAAACATCCTCATCGGTTTACATTTAGAGCAGCGCTTTCGATCCCCATGGAGCCCCGGGAGAGGAGCAGGAGAGGAGCAGGAGAGCAGTAGGTGGGAACACATCTATGCTGCTATAGCCTGTTCATGCCGGCGCACGCTCGCTACATCTATTGCAGGAGAGACACGGGAGAGACACAGTCTCAGACGGTGTTTTGTCCCGGTGGCCGTGGGGTTTCCCCCGCTTCCGTCGTAGATTGGACCTCCTCATTGATGAGCCTGCTGCAGATAGGGGTTTTATTTTTATTTTTTCCCGGAATGGTTCGAGATAGGACGGATTCGCAATCATCTCCGGGCCCCTGAATTCCCCTCACCTTCTGGAACGTGGCCGCTAAAGGATTTTAATATTACATGGACCTTCAGCAGCGCGCGCTGGGGGGGGGGGGGGGGGGGGAGATGAGCTATGCATTATTTTATTATTTTTTGTGGCTCGATTATGGACGCACTGGCTTGTGAAAAAGTATCCAAGCAAGTTTTCCTATTTCTAATTAAAGCGCTGTGAACCTCTGTACTTCGGGGACATTTTCAATGCATTTGCTCCCGCTGTCAATTTGCAGAATGCTTGAGTCACCATGAAGTGACACCATGGGAGCGTCTGGGTGTGTTCCGCCGCGCTGACGCCGCACACTTTGCCTGTGGCATTCATAAACGTGTTTCCGTGATGTGGTCATAATCAATGGGCTTCTTTAGACATTAGTCTCCCGTTGACGCAAACACGGTATAAAACGTGATCCCTCTTCCAGCTCCACCCAAGTATAGCTGAACTGTTTGTGTTGTGTTGTCGGGGTCAAATACGTTTTCATTGAAGCAACGTGTTTTGTGTTCCCTGTGTTTCGTTACGCGACAGCTGAGACAAAAGCATTCACACTTAAGTTGTTCTTTTCTTCAAACATATGCCTCTTATATACATACAGTCATATTGACTATTGACGTCAAACGAGAACATGGGAAATAGTCTTCCCTCCATGAAATTGCATGTATATGTATACATATGTATAGACCCTAAATGTCGATGATTGTATATGAATAACCTTATTAACAGATGCATAATACCTGTGCCCCAAAGCCTCACGTTATGAATGTCTAATCAGAACCAAAAAGGTCAGGCTGAGATTTCAGGCTCGGAGGGGTAAGAAGCGGGCAGCGGTCCAGTTAAACATAAATACCCATTTTGGTCTGTCATTCAGTCATGTGATTTGCTTTCCCCTGCACTATGCCAAAAGCCAGGCAGGATCACTCGTTGGCCCAGCCCTCTATTTATAGAGGTCATGGATATTGATGCAATCAAGGGAGATGACACACATTTTCATATGCTGAATGGTTTTCTTTGCACTGTGGGTATATGAGCACAGATCAGATACCAAGTAGACCATCAAATCTCTCAGCTGAGCTACTGTCAATGATGCCTTCTCTGCTCTGGACAGAGAGGCTTTCTGTCTGTCTGTCTTTTTCTTTCATTTGAATTACTAGAGCTATTCTGTGCTGTCCTCACTGACAGTCATAAGTTCGACTAGACAGCCAGTCAACGACGTGGTCAGGTTGTAACGTTCTAGCTCCGTATTTTGATTGCAGACTCGATCAATGAATCAGGAATGGAACTGAAAAAAAATTGCAAAAGTACAACACAATCAACTAAATGTACTCTATACAATGATAAATTGTATACAAAAGATAGGAGGATGGAGCGTGAGTTTGACCGGAGAATAGGTGCAGCGGGAGCGGTATTGGGTGCCCTTTACCGCACTGTTGTAACCTAAAGAGAGCTGAGCCAGAAGGCAAAGCTCTCGATCTACCGGTCAGTCTTCGTTCCTACCCTCACCTATGGTCATGAACAATGGGTAATGAAGGACGAGATCGCGAATACAAGTGGCCAAAATTAGTTTCCTCAGGAAGGTGGCTGGTATCTCCCTGAGGGATAGGGTGAGAAGCTCAGTCACTCGTGAGAGACTCGGAGTCGAGCAACTGCTCCTTCACGTAGAAAGGAGCCAGTTGAGGTGGTTCGGGCATCTAGTAAGGTTGCTTCCTGGTTGCCTCCCGAGGGAGGTTTTCCAGGCACAAGAGACCACAGATGGGGTGATTACATCTCCACACTGGCCTGGGAACGCCTCGGGATCCCCCAGTCAGAGCTGGTCCATGTTGCCAGGGAGAGGGAAGTTTGGAGTCCCCTGTTGAAGCTGCTACCTCCGCAACCCGACCACGGATAAGCGGTAGAGGATGGATGGATAAACAATTAGAAACACTGTTTATGCAATGAGTTTTGTGTTTATTTGTGTTGCTGTTTAAGTTGTTTAATTGACATGTGTAACAAGATACAAGATGTTTTATTGGCCAATTGCAACAAGTACAATGGAATGCTTACTCCCCATTCCCTACCGCAGTATTAATTCTTAAAACAATTATAAAACAACAACTTAAAAAATACTATATGCAATAAAAAACGGTTAACTGTTAAAGAATGCTGATAACTAACATACCAAATAAACGTCTAATTCTATGATTGTCCAAAATACTTATAATATAAATATAAATATAATATATATACTTAATTGTCAAAATTAACTTCTTAAACATGAGCAACATACAACCAATGCTTCTGCTGGGAAAACAACTGGATGGCACCAGATAGACTTGTGAACTTCTGCTGCCAATTCTAGCCTTCTATTAGACCATATGCTCATTGAACTTCCTACTTCCTGTCTAGACAGAGAGGGAGGCACTAAACTACATGAACAAAAATCATTAAGAAAACTGAAAAAAATGAAATGCAAAACATATTCAGTGAAAACTTAATTTACTGGACAGGGAAACTATACACATTGGACACTGTCTACAGAAACAACTACGAGGAGATGATCAGAGCTTAAGCTGCTACAATCTGGTGAAGAGGATACAAGGAGGACAGTGAAGCTTATAATAATAATGATCATAATAATAAGAATAATTATTATTAGTATTATTCATAGCTGTATCATTTTTAAAGGCAAACGCCTGGGCAAATTTCAAGGAAGACGTACAAAAAGGAAAAGGGGTGGATGGCTGTACTGTTGTTGTTATTGGTGATGCCACTATGGAGGGAGGGGAGGGAGGGAGGGAGGGAGGGGGTGACTTCCTCTCAGTCTGAGAACCTTCTCCTTCTCCGTGTACATTTTCCCTCCGGCTGTCAGGGGGGGGGGGGGGGGGTGATCGAGTGCTGTGCACTTTTAAGAATAGAAAGAAACTCTACAAGATAACAAAAAATAACGCTACAAAATACAAAATAAATACATATAAAACAGTAGAGTTTTACAACACAATCCTTTGGAGATTGCCCCGTGCATCGCTAACCTCCCTCCTTTCGTTTCTCCATTTTGGAATGCTGCAAATATCTCCTTCTTCCCAGGCCTACCTAATGGTGGACATTTATTTGTCATCATTTTGTATCTGCCCATGCAGCACCCTTCTAGCCTATACTAAACTCCAATTTTATAGGTTACCCCTTCCTGTTCCCACGGAGTTATTGTCGGGGGGTCGTCACATCTCACCTGAACCTCTTCCAATGACATTGTGACAAAAGGTTGTATAAATAAAGTTCTCGCCAAAACTTATTCCATATTTCCTTTTTATTGATTGTCAAATCAAAGCTACCTGTATATAGCCTGGCTTTTATAATTATAACAACTTTCACAATGTACAATAATGAACATCATGAAACGCCCCGGATCAGTAACTAGATCCAGTATAAACATCATTATTTTTTCCAAGTATTTACTCGACCCTAATTAAATCGAGAACCTGGTTGTGGCTTTCTATTCATAGGAGCGTTGGCATGTTCCACAAAATAATCACATCACACACCTAGCATCGCTGCAATACCTGCGTCAACTCTAATTAGACATTTAAATGCAGAAATAAGAATATAAATATTTCTGCCAGAAAATATTTTTGGATTATTTATTCACAGAGAGTAGAAGTAACAGAGAAGAATGGCAGAATGTTTCCTCTTACAGTTCAAAATCTGCAGGATTGAATCCTCTCTATTGGTCACATACATGTACACACACAGTGAAATGTGTTTATCTGTGTTTAATTCATCCTAGTATTAGGAGCAGTGGGCAGCTATTTTACATACAGTGCCCGGGGAGCAGTGTAGGGGTCTGATGCCTTGCTCAAGGGTGCCTTACAGTACCCCAGGTGTTTCGGGGACTTGAACCGGCGACCTTTCATTTCCCAAGCAAAGTCTGACTGAGCTATCCTGCCGCCCCAATTTATTTTTTGTTCCTGTATATTCCTTATGGCATTATTTTTCCTCTTACGTTTAACTGACCCCTTACGCCCCCCCCCCTTCATTATTTATTGATTAAATTAAATTTAATTTTATTATTATTATTATTATTATTATTATTATCGGTTACCCCCTCTTTTTACAGTCCCCTAATTACCATGTATTTTCCCGGTAAATCCCTGGTAATTACAGTATAATATGGGTAACAAGCAGGTAAATACAGAGAAACTACAACTGAAATACTACGAAAAACCTACCCAACCTTACCCATCAACTTAACTAAGTACCATGTAGTTGTGACCAGATTAGGTTGGTGATAATTCGGAAGTAATCGCGTAGGCTACTACCTAGGTCCGAGGACACTAGGCAACCAATTCTTAGAAACACCTCCCCTATTCAAGTCGATAAATGGTTTATTTAATTTACCTTATACTTACCTGGTAAATACCCCGACCCGACCCCGGTTTTCCTCTAATAATAATAATAATAATACATTGTATTTTAGGCGCCTTTCATGACACCCAGGACATTCAGGACACTGTACAATTTGTTAAATAAAGAGGCAACATAACTTGATCAAAACACAAAGAAATCATGGAGGACAAGTGAAGTGTACACAAATGAGGTTATCCAGGAGAACCAGATGAAGGGGAGCACTACAGTGAGTAGGCTGATTTGAACAGGTGGGTTTTTAGCTGGGATTTGAATATAGTAATAGTGTCAGACTTGGGGGAGGGAGTTCCAGAGTCTGGGAGCAGTGCAGCTAAAAGCCCGAGCCCCCATGGTGATGAGGTGTGGGGTGGGGACGGTTAGCAGACCAGCAGAGGATGAGCGGAGGGAGTGAGAGGGGGTGTACTCCTAAAGAAGGTCAGCCAGATAGGGGGGGGGGGGGGGGCAGGTTATGTAGGGCTTTGCAGTAGGTTTTACGGGATTGAACAGGGAGCCAATGCAGTTGAATGAGGATGGGGGTGATGTGTTCAGAGGACTTGTTGCGGGTGAAGATCCGGGCTGTAGAGTTCTGTATGATTTGAAGTTTATTGATAAGTTTGGTGGGAATGCCTGAGAGGATGGCGTTACAGTATATAAAATAAAAATAGAATAGAATAAAGTAAAAAATAAAAATGCAATTTATAAAATGCAATATATCAGCACAGAAAAGAGCAATATGTATATATAAATCAATAAAATATACATTGTTATATGCTATACGCCCTTGTTCAGCAGCCTGATGGCCTGACTGTGGAAGCTATCTCGGAGTCTATTTGTACGACACTTGATACTGCAGTATCGCCTGCCTGATGGTAAAAGTGAATACAGTTCGTGGCTGGGGTGGGCAATGTCTTTTATGACGCGTTTGGCCTTGGCCACGCACCGCTGGTTGTATATATCCAGGAGGGAGGGGAGCTCACCTCCAACGATATACTGGGCCGTCCGCTCCACCCTTTGAAGCGCTCTGCACTCGAGTGCGGAGCAGTTCTACTGCAACACCGTCGATGGAGATAGGGCTGTGCTCTCCTCTCTGCTTCCTGAAGTCCACGATCAGCTCCTTGGTCTTCTTGACGTTGAGGGCGAGGCTGTTCTCCTGGCACCACTGCTCCAGCGATCCGACCTCCTCCCTGTAGGCTGTCTCGTCATCGCCGGCGATCGGGCCCATCACTGTCGTGTCGTCAGCAAACTTGATGATGACGTTGGAGCTGTGCATAGCCATGCAGTCGTGGGTGTAGAGGAAGTAGAGGAGAGGGCTCAGCACGCATCCCTGGGGGGCTCCCGTGTTGAGGGTCAGTGGCTCTGAGGTGGTGCTGCCCATCCTCACCACCTGGCGGCGGTCCGACAGGAGGTCCAGTATCCAGCTGCACGTGGATGGGGGCACGCCTAGACTTCTAAGCTTGGTGTCGAGCTTGGCAGGAACTATCGTGTTGAACGCTGAGCTGTAGTCCACAAACAGCATTCGCACATAATAGTTATTTCCCTCCAGGTGGGAAAGGGCAGTGTGGAGGGCCATGGCAGTTGCGTCATGCGTGGATCTGTTTTGACGATATGCAAACATAAAAAAGATATAACACGGAGCAAATAAAGTCCTTGACCAACCTCTCGAAGCATTTGCTGACAATCGAGGTGAGGGCTACAGGTCTATAGTCATTCAGGCATGTTACCTTGGGTTGTTTAGGGACAGGCATGATGGTGGACATCTTGAAGACCGCGGGAACAACAGCCTGGGACAGGGAGAGGTTGAAGATGTCTGCAAAGACTCCTGCCAACTCGTCTGCGCATGCTCTGAGGACGCGGCCCGGGATGTCGTCGGGGCCTGCCGCCTTACAGCCGCTTGAAGGTGCGGCGCACATCCGCCTCCGAGATGTTCAGCAGGCTGGTCTCCTCAGGCGGTGCTGGCTTCGGCGGGCTGCCGTTCATGTCGAACTGAGCAAAAAAAGTATTTAGCTCTCCTGGGAGGGAGGTAGAGGAGTTCTCTACAAAACTGGTTCTCCCTCTGAAGTTCGTTATCGTCTGTAGCCCCTGCCACATACCCCTCGCGTCGTGGCTCTTGAATTTCTCCTCCACTCTGTCCTTATACTCCCGCTTGGCAGTGACGATGGTCTTGCGGAGGTCGTAACGGGCTCTCGTATATTCCTCCATATTCCCGTTAATCCGCGGTTTCTGGTTGGGATAAATCCGAACCGACTTGGTCGGAACAACGTCATCTATGCACTTCTTGATGAACCCGGTAACCGACGACGCCCGGTGGCGGAAAATCCCGTCGGCTCGATAGCTGCGTGGGTAACCCCCTCCGACATCCATGTCTCCGTAAGGCAGATGATATAATTGTCCTTAGTTTCCCGGTGGAATTGAATACGAGCCTGTAGCTCGCTTAACTTATTGTCCAGAGACTGTACATTAGCCAGTAGACTGGTGGGTAGTGGGGGGGGGCGATCGGATCGACATCTCAGCCTGACTAGCACGCCGACTCGCTTCCCTCGCTTCTCCCTGCGAAGCTTGCGTGTAATCGTGCCCAAGATGGTCGGAGATAATCCAGCTGTGACTTCGGGCGGGACGTCCAAGTCGAAAGAATGAAAAAACTCCGGTAGGCGGCGAGCGACTGTCGATTTGATCTCCAGAAGTGTGCAAAAGTTATAAATGAACGTGCTGCTAACTTCCTGAACAAAGGTAGTTGCGATAAAAAGAATAAATAACAAAAAACTGCGTCGTCGTGCGGGAGCTCACGACACGGCAGCCTTCTCGTACGGCGCCATACTCCAAAAACATGAAACGTGTGGACCAGGACTTCAGTGTTTGATTGAGACAGGGATGGGTGGAGTTTGGAGATGTTGCGTATGTGGAAGAAAGCAGTCCGGGTGATGTTATTTATGTGAGGTGCAAATTAGAGGGAGCTGTCCAGGATGACACCAAGGCTCTTAACTTGGTCGGAGAAGTAACCATCAATGAGGTTGGAGGCAGGGGAGGATGGAGTTTTGAAGAGGGTGGATTTGGTGCCAACAAGCAAAGGGGTAAATACCCTGCCCGGCTTTTGCTCTAGGGTCATGGTAAATCTTCTTAAATACTCTTCTTGCAGATGTTTTTACAATTTACACAGAAAATAATCTTAAACTGTTCTGTAAAATTAAGCCTTGTCTGTTTCCATGGTATTACCAGGTTCTTACCGTATCCTTTGTGACTTTCTTTTTCCATGCAATAAACACAATTCCTACCATATATATTCCGCAACGTTACCACGTACAACATGACAATTTACTCCTCATCATAGGCTTTTGAATAATGAAGGAGTGATTCATCACAACACAAGCACATGCATTTCAGCAGGTGCCTATCATTACGTTTGATTAATGCTTTCTCCCTCGGATTGCCATGTGACTTTCTTTTTCCATGCAATAAACACAATTCCTACCATATATATTCCGCAACGTTACCACGTACAACATGACAATTTACTCAGTAAGTAAGCTGAAACTGTACTGTAAAAGGAAGGGTTACCTTAATATCTAACAAAGAGATAGAGACATAATGAATTAATAGACAAACTACAGGGCACTCAGGAGAGCGCATTCCTCCGCCACATCACAACAACCCCCGGGATTCAAATCCGCATCTGCCGCAAAATCCAATCAATTCATCATTATAAGTAATCAAGTAATATACATAAGTAATCGCCAAGTGTTGTCCAATTCCGCACATAGCTATCTGGCTAACGGACAAACGGACAAACAAACGGGCCAAAGCACACACCCCCATCTTCGATGGCGGAGGTAATAACATGTTTTTAAGCATAGTATAAATTTCCCAGTCCGCCAAATGTGTCACCATAAACATGGCCATCAACGTGACCCCCCCGTCCAAATATTGATCCACCTTGTCCCAGATGGTAGGCCTTCGCTACACACACACACACACACACACACACACACACACACACACACACACACACACACACATATACACACGCACACACACACAGTGCTGCTGTGCCTTTAAGACACAAGGCACACCACACTCTTGTTGTGACACACTCTAAATTCCACACAGGTTTTGCGTTGGAGAGAAAGGAAAGAGAACACAAAAGCCAATTCACGGCTGTTCCCCTGATCTACCTATTCCGACAACGAAGGCATCTGCGACTTTTGGGAGCTTTATTGAAGGGGGCGTGTAAAGATTTTACTGTTTGTCTAGTGTGCATTCTCTCACACCCATACCCCACCCCCCCAAGCCCCCCCCCCCCCCCCCCCCACCCCCGGCTTATATCTGCCTGGAGCGAGAGTTGGGGCCTCACGCAGCATGTAATAAGGTGCAGATGAAGAGGTCTGATCAGACATGGAGAGGTGGTGCCAGGCGCTTCTTCATGATGGATGATGTCTGGAGACGCCCCGTATAAACATTGGGAAAATAATCCTCACGTCAAAGCCGCTGTTTCTGGCTGTTTTAGCTTTTTTAGCTTTTTTGTTTGTTTCCGGGGGGAACAAACAAACATTGCGTCTATCCCTCGTTGGGCTCTTGAGTAAGTACATCTCAAAGCACAGTGAGTCATATCAGATGGGCACGTCAGAAAAACACTGAAGCCTCATCATAGGCTTTTGAATAATGAAGGAGTGATTCATCACAACACAAGCACATGCATTTCAGCAGGTGCCTATCATTACGTTTAATTAATGCTTTCTCCCTCGGATTGCCATGTGTGATGTCACAACTAATCACGACCGGCAAACTCAAATTAGTACTTTAAATCGTCGGTCCTCATGATTTATGACTTAAGAGACATAACATCAATAATTAAAGCATCTTAAATGTATGAAATCAGAATCTAAGCCAAAGACCAGCCAACGACAGTAATGGACTGCTTTTATATAGTGCGCTTTTGAAGTCAAGCCTCACATTCACCCATTCATACACACATTCAACTACCACGGCAGAGTCAGCCATGCAAGGAGACAGCCAGCATGTCAGGAGCAGTTAGGGTTAGGGTGTCTTGCTCAAGGACACCTCAACAGTTTTTGCTAGGAGGAGCTGGGGATCGAACATCCGGTTGTGAGTCGACCGCTCTACCTCCTGAGCTATACTGCCGCCTGTGTGTGTGTCTGTCAGTGACGTGCGGTCAGGGGAGGCATCATGAAATGTAAAAAAGATTATAATGATTAAAAACAAATAAATAAATATTTGTCCACTGTGATATAAATTTCACTGTGAAAAAATCATTTTTGTATGATTCCAATCATTCCAATCATTTTTATAGTCAATGTCGCTGAATTAGTGTATTTTCCTGTTCAAATCCGGGGGAAAGACGTGAAGGGAGGCAGCGACGAGCTGAGCCTCCTCTTGGATCGATCCCTCACAAACTGGGCTGAGCGCATTGATGTCACCAATGGCTGTACACACTTTTATTATATGTCCTCACATTCCATAGTCTAGGTCATGTATTTCACGTATGTGGATAACATATTAGTCTTGCTGATCTGACATAACTGTCACGGTTACGGTGGTTGACAGGGGGCGTGGCCAAGCC
>CM051015.1:11198394-11215894 GCA_027704905.1 Muraenolepis orangiensis | reverse complement strand
GAGAGAGAGAGAGAGAGAGAGAGAGAGAGAGAGAGAGAGAGAGAGAGAGAGAGAGAGAGAGAGAGAGAGAGAGAGAGAGAGAGAGAGAGAGAGAGAGAGAGAGAGAGAGAGAGAGAGAGAGAGAGAGAGAGAGAGAGAGAGAGAGAGAGACGAACACCGTAGGGGTTACCACATGTCAAGCAGATGTTGACGCAGACATGATCCTAATTGATTTCAATGATGATGTTTGTATTTTAAGGGCCAGCGATAAAAAAAGATTGTACTTTTGAGTATGGAGTGTGTGGTTTTTGGTTTTGCGAGAGTATGAACGGGACGTGTAATTCCTATTTCGGCTTGCTGTTTTGATTGGTCGTGTTGAGATAAAGGTCTACTTTGAATATCCAAAGAGTTCGAGAGTGAATATGATCACACATCATCATAAATATAAAAAAATGATGCCTGAATAAACAGCACTTTAACTGACAAGCAGGTGCTTTAGCACTCCCTCAAAGATTGGCTGCAGCTTGTCTGAGGCTGATTCGTTTTTCAAATAAAGTTGCGAGACAAGCTGTATTTTTCCCAGCCCCCTGGTTTTGTGAGTCATAGATTACTCCGGAGCGACAGTGGTGTACGGATATCTGGTTGTTCCATGGTTGCGCAGAATCAAGTAACAGTCTTGTCAGACTACTTTTATTCCTTGAGGCTGGACAGTCCAGAGAATATGATTGGAATGATCATCACACACACACACACACACACACACACACACACACACACACACACACACACACACACACACACACACACACACACACACACACACACACACACACACACACACACTGACGCTTTCTCCCTCTCCATCGATCTCTCTTCATAAGAAACTTGATGATGAAACTTGATGATGAAGATGAAACTCATCTCTTCATCTCTCATCGGTCTCAGCCACAATGTTCTCTCCGGCAATGTCCCCCCCCCCCCCCTGTGTTTAGGTGTTTGTGCTCTGGCGGGCCCCTAAACACCATAACACCACAAATATCAAGTAAGTCCTCCTTTTAGGGCCCTTGACATGGGCACCAGCAGACCTGGACCAGTCACTCCTGGAGTCAGCCCTGCACTGTTGTCTTTCAGTGGAGAGCCACAAACACAGGCGCACACACCTAGCTAACTTGCTAACAGTAACTTATTTTCTAAGGAGAACCAAAATTGAAAGTTTTTTCTGCATGTGTGTGCATGTGTGTGCATGTGTGTGTGTGTGTGTGTGTGTGTGTGTGTGTGTGTGTGTGTGTGTGTGTGTGTGTGAGTGTGAATGTGAGTGTTGCATTGGTCTTACTCAACCAACCAAGCTGCCAATTTATCCCATATGTGCCCATTGAGTGAGTGACATTCCACACAGGCTAACAAGATCAGTTGTCAGCGAGCAACACTGCGGCCCTTCTGCTCCCCATCACTCTCCAGCCCTCCACCCGGTCGCTTTGCTCCGTCACGCCACAATGGGACAAGGGGGTGGGGGGGGTGGAGGGGTCTGACCACACACTTTGGCTGGACCCCTTTTATCCTTTGCTGTCCATGTCACCGCACTTTAGTGTGCGGTGAAGAGGTCTTCGATGGGGAAGAGGTCTGGTATACAGCCTCGGACATTAAAAGATTAAAAGCCTTGAAAGTCAACTCTCTCTACTCCAACCTCTGGCGCCCCACGGGGACTCACGTCCCCTGGGCCCCCAGAGGAGGTCATTATGACCAGGATGAGCGGCTCGCGGCCCGCATCGAGACGGACGGCAGAGTGACAGTAGGCAGGAGGAACGAGGAGGGGGAAGAGAAGGAGGAGGACAGGACACAATAGCGGAGACCAATATAAATTGGAACGTGGCGAACTGAAATAGATCGGCGGGAGCAACGTCGTCGAGAGGAAACTTTTGACAGTCGGGATCTTGCTCGTGTCAGCAATACTCTTGGCTGAATAAATATGGACATTTTCTTTTCTCTCATTCTGTCTTTCTCTTTCTCTCTCTCTCTCTCTCCCTCTCTCTCTCTCTTTTTATCGCTCAGTCAGAAACCCCACTGCTGTTTAAATGTTGGATGTCAACAGAGCGCTCGCATCTTTGACACAGCCACAGCAATCTTGTAGTAGATTCTATTTGATTTGTGGATTTCTTCATTCTTTTACCTTGGACCGGGCGTGTTTTGAAACATAACATCCCGCTGAGAGCCGGCGTCGTCATGACAAGCGAGGTTCTGCTTTTCAGGGATGCTGCCAGGAAGGGAAAAAATGCAACTTGGTATTAAGAAAGCACATCAACTGAATGGCTTGATTAAAACAACCCCTCTCAAATTTTCTTTTTCCTTTTTCTCCCGTTTTGAGTCACCGGCGTTGGTATGTTGAGGGAGTTCAGAGAGACAACAACCCTGAGAGAGAACCATGTGTTGGTTGAGTCGTGGGTGAATGGGTTTTTATTCCTGAGACAATGTTCTATACTTCGAGTATAGAACTACTCTACTACTACTATACTATATAGAACTACTACTCTCGAACAAAAGCTTTTTACTTGATTATATTTGATTATATATTATGTACCATATCAAGAGATGTTCAAAAACCCACTGTGTGTGCCACAGTTGCACGTTAATTCCTATGGTCTCAATGCATGCACTGTTTTTTTTTAACCAACATTTTCTGTATACTTGTTACCCTTGTTATTGGATACTTTATACAGTCCTTACATTCCAACAGAAATAAATAGTTTTGAAGGGCACTTCTGAAGGAGAGCCCCAACCTGGAAACATAAACTCCTGGCCCCATCATTCTGCCCAACGCAGGCAGTATTATTGGTTAAAATCACAATGCTCCAAATATTTAACGTTGTTGTATCTTTTTGGGGTTGAAATACCGCGCTCAAGAACGCCGTGCCGGGATTTTACTTCGTCAGTGACCCCCGTGTTCCGTCTTTCTGTTTATGGACTGAAATGAAAGCTGAGAGATGTGCGGGTCATTAAAAAAATTACTTTTTTATCTGCGTAATTAACAAGCATGCATTATTCTCGTCTGAGGAAAGGTCAGGCTGAGCCAGAGACGTCATGTCTTTTAGCTTTACGACGGGCACCTCGGGGTCCGACGCGCAGATGGGATCCTGGTGGGGGAGGGGGGGGGGGGGTGCAGTGTCTATTACCAGAGCCGTCCCTTCTTGCCTCTAGAGTAGACCATTGCATTGCCGCTCCTCCTTCCTTCACAGAAGACAACAGCATCAGGACACCGCTGGGACATGTTTTCCCCGCATGTTTTACCGCAAATTGTTTGATTGTTGAAAAAATTGTGCTGCAGGTCACCCTTGAAAAAGAGATCTTTTGATCTCAAGGGGCTTTCACCTGGTTAAATAAAGGCTACAAACAAATGCTGTGTGAGGGCGATCCAACTGTTATAGGATAGTGTTGTTTATAGTATACACTATAGTCTATATGACATAGTATATAGTGTCGTTTATAATATAGTATTGTATCGTATATAGTGTAGTATAGTATGGTATTGTTATGGAAATTCAGAATGCGGGAGTGAACGGGGAGGAAGCATTGTGCTTGTTCCACTTGTTGCTGCTATGTGATATGTTCTGTTTTTATTATGGAGGCAGCTATGTGTGCAACATCCAAGACTTATTTCCCCAAGGGGACCATACCGTTTATTGTATTGTATTGTACACATGGCTAAATGAAAGAATCTTGAATCTTGAATATCAAAGTGAGTAGCTCTGCTGTCAAGGACTCAATATGCATGTTTTGACTATATAGCAACATCCACAGCAGAACTACATAGTTGGTCTAGACAGTCCAACGAAGCCTAGTTATGGTGAATTCATTAACACTTTTTGCCTCAGGTTGTATCGGAATATCTCTGATGTTTTGGTGCCTTTATATTTTATGGAATACTTATTTTGATGTATCGAGGCAAATTTCTAGGACAAAAAGTCGCCTTATCCAACACGTGTCATCCATACAGGTTCCAAGCTTTGGCTGTATGGAATGTGTTTCATAATGTATCCTTATTTTCTCTGCAAACCTTTGATAGATGGAAGATTAGGAGCGGGGTATCATGCAGTGATCTGGAATTGAACTGTGCTGCAGGGGATTTGGAGGGGGAGATATCTGGAATACAGATTTGACCTACGCCATTTTGCTCTGGCTTTCTTCCCCACACCATCGGGATGATACCACATATTTTATTAACCCCTAATATACTGGTGTTTGTTGCCACTTGATTTCGAAAAAAGATGTCTTTATGAGTAGCAAAGTATGGAAGGAATATGTTCTCATGCACAAGGTGCAGTGTCGAAGACAAATCATTAGAACTATATAAAATCCTACACTACTGATTGGTTTAAGATGCAATATGTTCAGATTAATTTAACAAGTTAGTATTTAGTTATTTAGTTATTTAGTAACCAATGTTTGCGCACACATTATTTTAATTATTTTAATGAAGCTATAGCCACACACTATTGGTGGATCTTGCACATTTGTGTAATGATGTGGTTTGTAAAAGGGTCTGACAGAAGACAGAACAATATGCTAAACACTTCTCTTTTTGACAGGTTTAGTTTGTAGCTTGTCAACCTTCATCAGGAAACAAAGCATGAATTTAGAAGACACGTTGACACTACATCTTCTACGTCGACAAGCATAGACTATCATTTGTGAGAGAAAACTGTCATTCTGTGTCTGGGAGATTTTAGGCAAAGTACAGAATTTCAGGTTTCACAACATGTAAGGATTAGAGAGCTGTAGTGTCGATTATATTTGAGGTATGTACCATATCAAGAGATGTTCAAATACCCACTGTGTATGCCACAGTTGCATATTAATTCCTATGGTCTCAAAGCATGCACTGGTTTTTTTAACCAGCATATTCTGTATACTTCTTTTTTCATACGTTTTTGGATACTTTATACAGTCCTTACATTCCAACAGAAATAAATAGTTTTGAAGGGCATTTCTGGAAGGAGAGTCCAACCTGGAAACATAACACAGGAGAAACACAATTCTCCAAATATTTAACGTTGTATTCAAAAACGCCGTGCCGGGATTTTACTTCGTCAGTGACCCCCGTGTTCCGTTTTTCCATCACACCTGGCCAACCTACATTGTTTCCATCACACCTGGCCTTGTCACTGTCATATCCTTGTATGTTCTATTGAAATCTCGATACACAGTGTCTCTTTTCAAATGGCCTTTGTGGATTTTGATCCAAGAAACCCAAAAACTAAATCCAATCATATTGCGTACAAGCATATACAGCGGGGCTCTAGCGGGCGGCTGAATAAGATGTACTTCACTATTAAAGTGGTCCACCCGTGATGAGCAAACAGTGTCGTCTCGTTGTCGACACATTCCTGTGTTGAGTTGAGTGTTTGAAGCCCAGCCTATCGCTGGCGCCACCCTCAGCTTTTGCGGACGGCCCACTTGGACGCTTCCCTCAAAGTTTGAACTATTTTAACTTTGACCCGGTTGACGTTTGACTTCTCCGAGCCCCAATCAGGTGACTGCTTTGTTTGACACTCGTCAAATGTTTAATGAACTGGGAGTGGAGAACCACTGATGCCCAGTGACTGCCGGCTTCACCGAAGCAGCCCTAGCCCTATTAGAGGGTTTTCAATATGTTACTGTTAATATGTTTTGGATTATCAGTGTTAAGGTTGATCAACATTTCCAAATAACATTGTTTCTTGCTCTATCTATATTCATATTGTAAAGTATTCAAATGGCGGTTATGAAGTTGTTATAGTTACACTTGCAATCAAGAAAGAAAGAATGAAAGGAAGACAATTTTCAAGTAATCACACAAAGGGTGGTTTTTCATCCATCCGTCCGTCTACACGTTGTTTCCCAAGGTCCCCTAATCCATAGCACGCCACTTTGAAATTATTCATGCCATTAAATTGCCAAGTAATTACTCTGGGGTATTGAAGCAAAACTATTCTATAACAATGATATGCTTGGGAAACAGTATGAAGGACAAAAAACAGCCTAATCTGACAGCTCTCATCCGTACTGGTTGGGCTCCACGCTTTGGCTGTCTGTAATGTATTTCCTAATGTATACTTATTTTCTGTACCTTACTAAGGTTTGATAGATAAGGAGCGGGGTAACGTGCAGTGATCTGTAATTTAAGGGATTTGGAGGGGGGGGGGGGGGGGGGGGGGGTAAACCAAGTCACACTGATAGGCACTGGCAAATATTTTCAAGTCACTCTGCATGAAATGGATGATGAGAGATGAGGATACTATACATATAGATAGAGGAATACACACATTCAGTGATGTCTCATTCGACTCAGAACCCAACACTGAAACGGGTATGATTCAATAGTAATAGTAAGTTAACTTTTAACTTTCCCCATCAACCGTGTGTGTGTGTGTGTGTGTGTGTGTGTGTGTGTGTGTGTGTGTGTGTGTGTGTGTGTGTGTGTGTGTGTGTGTGTGTGTGTGTGTGTGTGTGTGTGTGTGTGTGTGTGTGTGTGTGTGTGTGTGTGTGTGTGTGTGTGTGTGTGTGTGCGTGCGTGCGTGCGTGCGTGTGTGTGTTTTGAGCACCCAGTGTGCCGAGGCTCCTAGGTGCTGAAGTCTCTGCCCCGGGTAGAGACTTCAGCACCAAGGACAGCGACATGAACTGGACGAGGTTGTGAAGGATCTCTTTTACTCCGCAGACCTGCTGCAGGTTTGCTGATTAGCCCCACCTGCAGCCACTCCCTAATTAAGCCTCACCTACATGAACCAGAGAGAGAGAGAGAGAGAGAGAGAGAGAGAGAGAGAGAGAGAGAGAGAGAGAGAGAGAGAGAGAGGAGAGAGAGAGAGAGAGAGAGAGAGAGAGAGAGAGAGAGAGAGAGAGAACCATACCTTTTGATGAATACAACTTCTTTGTGTACCCTTACATTGGTGTGAACCTTGTTTGTTTCCAAGTTTAAGTGTGACCTCCCTGAGCAATGATAGGCCAGTAAATCAGGATACTCACATTTGTGATACAGGGTTTGTTGGGTACTTTTTCTTTTTGAAGATGACTTTTTCTGTGTTTCGTCTGCATAAACACAATTTCAATCTAAATCTGGAGGGTGGAATTCTCACAATGAAATGAGTTTCTCTGCATTTAACTCATCGTAGTATTAGGAGCATGGAGCATTAGGAGCACCTGTCATCTCTGCTCTGTGTCATTGTGTTCTGGGTTCTGTAGTGCCCGGAGTCTGTCTTTTTATTTTCTTCCTCCCAACCCCCATCCCCTCAGGAAGCCTTTCGCCTCCTGTCAGGTCATCATTGTAAATAAGAATTTGTTCTTAATTGATTTTCCTGGCTAAATAAAGGTTCTACTAGCAGTGGGTAGCTATTGTATACACAGCGCCCGGGGAGCAGTGTAGGGGTCTGGTGCCTGGCTCAAGGGCGGCTCGGCAGTGCCCAGGGGTTTCGGGAACTTGCATGTTTTTCAAAATATTCCTGTGGGATTCTTTCTGGACTTAATTGACTTAATTTGCTTGCCACAGGCACACCCTGAAACCACATTAATGACCGAGTCTAACTCACCACCATGTTTACAATTGAAACGGTTGCAAAATAATGTGGCCCGGGCTGCTCGTTCTCCTCCGGGGTTTTCCAAAATGAAGCTGTCTGTGTCATCCCGTGTCATCCGTTACGGAGAGAGGTTTCGACTGTCAGAGCAAATTATGTTGAATAGGGGAAATGTGAGACCCAGAGAATGTCAATGAGCTGGGATTGGTGCAGCGTGGCGTCAGCATGATGTGCCCAGAGTGATGGGGGTTTTGAAATAAACATGATCGCAGGTGATCAGGGCCATTAGAGTGTGCTGATATTCACTGGGTCCGAGCTCCAAAGATCGGCTCGCCTTGAATACATTTAATCATTGAGACTACTACGATGTCTGTCCGTCTGTCCGTCTGGTCTGGACTGTCGGGTCTTCAATTAAAAAGAGCTTTATTGGCTAACTAAATACTGTGCATTGCAACAGCAGACATAAGAACACTGGATGTCTCAGGCCTGGTGGGTCCAACGCGCATCTACACCCAGTGAGTCTTTTCTTTTGGATTGCATTTTATTGGCATTTTAAAGGGGATTGTTTTTTTAGCACTTGTGTTCGGATTTTGGATTCTGTGGACAGGACATGGACTGATCTTTATCATTATTATTATTATTATTGCTTCATTTATGATTTCACCCCTGTTTGTCTGTTTGTTTGTTTGTCTGTTACCAAGATAACTCCAAAAGTGACGTATGGAATTGGACAAAACTTGGTGGTTCGATTAATTATTATTGGTTTTTGACGCAGATCCGAATCCAATGGACTTTTTGGGTATGTTCTCTACTGAGGGCCCTCTAGGTTTTGTATGTGCTTCAAGGACACTGATAGTTTCCTTGTTTTGAGCCTGCTTAATGAGCAGCCATTGGCAGAACTTTGTTGTTAACCGTTAAGTTGATTTTATATTAAGCTGACTGTTACAATCTCACCGGAATAATGAGGAAATCCATAAGGCCATCAATTATGATATAAAAGTATTAAAAATACCAAGACTGTCACTGTTAAAAATGTATTCAAATAATTGGTTCAATCATCAGAAGATTAGTTCACCATGCGTCAAAAGGATGGTTAAAAATGTTGACAAACTGAAATCTGTTAGGCGTAGATAATCTGTCCTTCGGTAAACAAGCTACTTTTATTTACCACCGCTTTGCTTTATCTCTCCTAAAAAGTCACTTAATGTCTTAATAAATCATACCAAGCAAGCAATGTTTCGGCCAGTGGTATGAAGATACAAGGGGAATGTCTATATAATAATGATAACAACAATATCATCCATATATATCTTAACAATTTAGCTGGGATGTCTTACACACCGAAACACCTTTAATCCCAGCTAGTTAGAGGCAAGACAGTTTCTAGTACACACAGGTGAGAGAACCGCTTTCATGAAGAACATCTCACCCAAGGATCAGCAGCAACACAGAGATAGGAGAGACTTGCCACCCAAAAAGGGCCATCCATCTTCCACAACCAATACGCTCCATCACTGCTCACAGTCCGGCACAGGCTGTATACTGGGGATTGGCCTCTTCAGCCGCACGCACACACACATGCACACGCATACACGCACGCACACGCCGCACCGCACGCACGCACACACACACACACACACCACACACACACACACACACACACACCACACACACACACACACACACACACACACGTGCATACACTCACACACACACACATTGTAGTCCCCAAGGAGGACACTCCAGATCCAGAGAGATGGTCAAGGAGGATGCTTGAATGTAATTAAAGTAAAGGATGCACATTCGAGAGAGACATGTCGACTTGTCAGAACATGTCAAAATACAGCTCAGCGCGGTCAATTGGTTAAATAGGCAATCAGCATAATATTTATGTCAAGATGGTGTTTTTGGACACCATCTGATTACATCTGTTTACGATGGCTACCAGCCCGTCGCTTACCTGAAGATTCTTAGATTTCAGTAACCGTAGAGCAGCGACGCCTTCGGCCTGTTTTGATCGACTGTCTGGTTGACTCTGTCCCGGGCTGACTGTGTTCCGGGCTGACTGTGTCCCAGTCTGACTGTGTCCCAGGCTGACTGTGTCCCGGGCTGACTGTGTCCCGGGCTGACTGTGTCCCAGGCTGACTGTGTCCCAGGCTGACTGTGTCCCAGGCTGACAATCTTCTAACCTTCCCTGTCCGAACACTTCATGGCGTGAAGTGTGCTGCTTCGTACACAGGACACAGTTTAAAGTCTTACAACCGCACCCACATCTTTCAGTTTGTATATATTTACTGCAGCAGACAGGGTCATCCGACCCCAACCCCCCCCCAACAAAAAGATGTTACATGGGAAGAGAAAACAGGCAATTGAATACAGAAAGCTAGAGATGGCATATTTCACTAACCCAAGCACATCACTGTGTGTCACCCCATAATGTCCGATTTCACGCAACAGTGACATGCCGCGCCAAGTGTATTAAGCACACATACGTACTGTTGCAGATAAGCTATGTCTAACACTGTGAGATAGGAAATTAACACTGTCAAAAACTTTAACGTGTCGCTTCTTGGAGGGGACTGACATAATGGGCGCAAATGTTGGCGCTTTTTTCTTTTTTTGCAGCCACCGTCCTTGTTGTCAGAAGCCGACAGCACAGCAGGCTTTTTTCAAAAGTTTTCATTTGGTACCCAAAATTGCAGCGCCGCAACATTTATTTACGCTGAGACATCACTTATACTGTTTGAGTTTATCTAGCCATAACACACACACACACACAGCTACAGCCATCACTACTGTTGTTATTGTATGGGAATACATCAAATATATAGAAAAGTTAATTATAAAATACCTTGTCACAAACTACTTTTGTGATTGGAAATCCGAGACTGGACTGCAAGAAGCTCAAAACATACTAAATGAATTGCCTAGCATTATCTATATGTATGTTGTCAGTGTTATCTTATATGCAAGAAAGAAGAAACATTTATTTAATTAATGACGTGAGGCTTGGACAGCTGTCATAGAAGTTTTACAGTGTTTTTACATCATTTTACAAATTTTACAACTCCACAACAAAAAAACAGAAGCAAAAAGGGCCTATCCTACAGGCTCCCTTTCACACCTCAAAGTACGGTATCTCAGCTCCTCGTGTTGAATTTGGATTAACTGTCAAACTGGCGCCCGTCGCACCTCTAAGAACATGTTGGGTGAAAGGCCTCAGATTTGCCCATCTGCGTGCCAGACTGTGTGACTCTGAGCATGCAATTTGAATAATGCTACGTCTTTTAGGAAGCTAAGCGGTGATTTAAGGCCGTTTGCTGGAATGCGCGTGTGAAGGTCACATGCTTAAAGTTATCTTGATTAGATTTTCAGATACTCGTGTGCAAAATATTGTTCTATGTTGCAATCTCTTCCTCCTCCATGTTCATGGAAAAATTGTTAATTTGTCATTCTGAATACATCAACCACTTCAATGCATGAAATGTGGGCTGCAACTGACTATGTTCTTTCTTTGTCAATTATCTAGTCTACAAAATCATAAATAATAAAAAAATTTGATCTTAAGTTACGAGAGTCCAAACAGATAAATAGAACTATAAGAAGATAAGTGATTTTGATTAATATCTGAACTGCACGCCCCCCCCAACAAATAAAATTATATTTGACACTTTAAACAGCACATGTTTAGTGTTTTGACTTAAAATGACTACACTGATAAAGGTATGATCAAACTAGAGGGCCACTCAGTAGATTGCATACCTCATAACCATCTGCGCTAAATTCAAATATATATATATTTTTTTATTTGATTTTTTTTTTTAATCAACTGTTTCTTGGCCCATAAGTAATCTAACCACCCAGTTCTCCAATTTCATACATAACTTGAGTTATCTTGCTAACAAACAAACAGACATAAGAACAAACAAACAAACAAACAAAGAAAGGTAAATACATAACCTCTGGTCCATCTTCGATGGCCCGAGGTAAATATACATGTTCTTCTGAATGGTTTTAGGACAGGACGTGTCAAAGTCATGTCATCACATTGACCTACGTTGTCTGGTCTTTGCTCTTCTTCTTCTCACTAAAGGACAATTGTGTCTGACTTGTGAATACACACTTTCTACTATAGTGTCTGCCGTCGGTGGCTTAGCCTCGGGGTCCGCTGCGGTTCAGTTCGCATCTCATTCACCGAGGAAATGCTTCTACACCGCTGAGCACGACAACAGGACCCTTCCCCCCCCCACCCACCACCATCACCACCACCACCACCACCATCACAGTCCCCTCAGAGGGACCGAGAGAAACGAAGCTCGGGGTGACCTCACTCCGGGGCCCTTGAGGTTTTGTTGACGTCAAGTCAGGTATTTATTTTTGGGGGGACTGGATGTTGAATCGTCCAAAGGATTTTTTTTTGTAGCGCTAGGGAGTGCGCTACAAACACAACACACCATAACATCATTCATTATCTGGCTGGTCATTACAACAGTACTTACCAGGGTATGTTAATGAGAGAACAAGAGGCCGTTATCACAAAGGCAAACCGACGCCACTTGGGATTCACATGAGGGATCCCTTTTCTTTTATCACTCAAAAGTGATGACTTATGAGAATGTACAGTACAGTAAGCTATGGAGCACATTTGAATCATGGTTATGTGTGTGCATAGTGGATACAGTCGACGGTTCCAGTCTCAAAGGGCTTCGTAGTCCCTATATAAGCCCTTAGAGGGCCATGGGAAAACAAATATCCCTAAAACCAAGAGGGAAAAGGAAGAAACCTTGAAAAGGAACACAAAGAAACCACCCCTCCTTCCTGTCATGGCTACCAACAATGTATAAAAAGTAAAAAGCAGCAAGTTTAACGAAAAAGCAGCAAAATGCTGGTTTGTACACTGCTCCATCTTAAAACAACCAAGGTGTATGTGCGTTCCCGTTTTAAATGTTCCAGTTTGGAGCATAATGCTTAGAAGTGCTATTGTTTGAGGATATAATTATGTGAGGCAACAACGCGCTTTGGCAGTGTTGATGAATGGGAGTGCAGTTTTTCATTGAGCTCCATTGTGACAGAGGCAGCGCCGGCTGACCCACATAGGACTCCACGGGAAGGTGATGTATGGAGGAGGTGTGAGGAGAGGGAGAGGGAGGGAGAGGGAGAGAGAGAGAGGGAGGGAGGGGGAGAGAGAGAGAGAGGGAGAGGGAGAGAGAGAGAGGGAGGGAGGAGAGGGAGAGAGAGAGAGGGAGGGAGGGGGGAGAGAGAGAGGGAGGGAGGGAGGGAGGGAGGGAGAGAGAGGGAGGAGGGAGGGGGAGAGAGAGAGAGGGAGGGAGGGGGAGAGAGAGAGAGAGGGAGGGAGAGGGAGAGAGAGAGAGGGAGGGAGAGAGAGGGAGAGGGAGAGGGAGAGAGAGAGAGGGAGGGAGAGAGAGGGAGGGAGACGGAGAGGGAGAGAGAGGGAGGGAGACGGAGAGGGAGGGAGAGAGAGAGAGAGAGAGAGAGGGAGGGAGGGAGGGAGAGAGAGAGAGAGAGAGAGAGAGAGAGAGAGAGAGAGAGAGAGAGAGAGAGAGAGAGAGAGAGAGAGAGAGAGAGAGAGAGAGAGAGAGAGAGAGAGGAGAGAGAGAGAGAGAGAGAGAGAGAGAGAGAAAAAGAGGACATGAATTAAAGAAATAATGGACAGGAAGAAAGAGGGTTTTTCTAGGTCTTTCCCTCCCACATTTGAATTTCTTATGTCTCTATTTTGTGTGAGGCACATCTATGAGCACAATCTATGAGGCACATTGTCAAACTTACTCAATCTGAATGCTCATACCAGCCACAAAGGATTCAATTGAACTCAAATAACCTTTTTGTTGGCAACTATTTGTGCCAATCAAGGACGGAACAGGACCTAATAGACATGCAGTGATACCATGAACAGTCAAGCAAAACCAAAAACCCAAAAATAAAAATAAAAAATAAAAAATATATGTATGAGTAGATCTTACAGACGGAACCCTCCAACAATCCAAAAAGAATGAGTGGAAATCTCAATCACAGAAACATAAGTGCTTCCTTGTCGTTTGAAAAACGGCTTTTGCAAAACAATCCACGTCGTAAATGTGGAAACCAGCTCGGAAATGAAAAGCCAATAGCTGAATCACGGATTGACTGCAAGGGGTTGACAACCCAAATACAGCGACTTAGGTGTTAATTAGTAATGTTAGTTAGTTGGGTTTTTGTGGCTGTTGATTTTGCTCTTGTTGATTTGGTTCTTGGTTGACATGAAGGGCGGCAGTAGCAAGGGGATATGTTAAGTCAATTTGAGATCAGCTGGATTGGGCTGGGTCTACCGATGGTTGCTGAGAGTCAATGATACATGATGCCTATAAGGATGTGGGGTAATTGTGGGGATGTGGGGCAGCTACATAGCCAACATGACAAATTGCCTCCCCCATTGTACAGTTCCCCAAGTGAAACACACAACCACCGAGGGGCAGACTCCTGTGGAGGCCATTATTGGCTGTTGACCTTGACTGCGTGCTTGCAATTTGCCGCTCATAAAGCGAGCGGTTGGTCATGGAAATTTGCAAACTTTGAGTACCTCGCCTTTATTGGCACCCTGATCATCGGATACGGCATCTATCCTTGAAGTGCTCTGCCGACACAACACTTGTAACGGGGCTGAATGGAATCCACCGCACTGCAGAAATACATTTTGGTTTGGTAAATCGGTGGAAGAGTAAGCAGCTTACGACCACAGAAATGATACCACATTATTGTGGGTACGACTGTTAGGGAAGCTGTCAGGGAGCCCAGGTGGCTGAGTGCGGCTGCCCCTGAGCAGTGGTGAATGGGTTGTGGGTTGACCTGGGCCTCGAGTGGACGCTGATTCCTGTTGTTTCTTACGCAAGCCACATCGGAGCAGCTATCACAGAGTCTGGATGAGGCCCTCTTTAATGTGGCTTCTCCGCTTTTCATGCTGCCTCTGCTAGGGAGTTAGCCTGAGCCGGGGAATGCGCATATGGTGTACTGGTCGTCGGTTTCCAGGCAACTGACACCGTCGGGAGATGTTGTGCGACGGCTGTTAGCGTGTTGTCAAACTGTTGAAACAGAGGACGCCCTTTTCTTGTTGTTTCCATTTGGAAAACAAAGCACTGGTTCTTAAATCTCAATCTCAATCTAAACCTGGAGGATTGAATTATCTGTATTGGTCACATACATGTACACACACAGTGAAATGTGTTTTTCTGCATTTAACCCATCCTAGAATTAGGAACAGTGGGCAGCTATTTTATATACAGCACCCGGGGAGCAGTGTAAGGGCTTGCTCAAGGGCACCTCGGCAGTGCTCAGGTGTTTCGGGGACTAATACCACGACCTTCCGGTTCCCAAGCAACAACAACAACAGACTGAGCTACTGCCGCCCCAATGCCAGTTCGATGTCCTGCTTATGTTTTGAGTGATGAAAACGTTAATTTCCCTATTGAGCTTACAAACAATTAAAGCTTTAAACTTGGGATGTAATTATTCCATTGATATTAATAATACTAACCGTATAATAATATAGTGTAAATATATTATCTGTAGATATGTCCAATTTCTTAAAATGAAAGCCACACATTTTTGACATTAAACTTTTATTTATATTTTTATCACAGCGCTGTCTTTCAGTGACTATCAATATTTCATTTGTCCACATCAAGCCGCCTTTGGTGCGTGTATTTTTAGATTTGTTATGCCACATTTTCATTGGGTGGCTCCGTCGCGTGGATCCAAACGCAGAGTGTGGCGCCTGGCTGATAACTTGAAAACTCCCTTGATCTGGGCTTGGCTCTACTCTGCTGGCTGCGAGACCGGGACGGCCGTCTCTATTTTGAACAAACCATGGGGGATGCATCTAGTTTGCATTAAACCATTTCTTTCTGACAACCCTCTCTGGGGCTGCTGACAAATCTTAGCTTCCCTCAAGCTGGATGCCGGATAGATGTTGGCCATCCGGGCATAGAAGACAGTCTCGACAGTGTGATAGATATAATATACAGGCAGGACATCCTTTTTGTGTGTGTACAGAGGTACCATTTGGATATTACCTACTGCCTTTTACTGCAGACACATGAGCCCAGAGCCAAAAGGAGGTTGGAATTGTTTTTTTCCAGAGAGGAACGGGAGGGCAGATGTGGATTATCTCAAACCTCCAGCGAAAACGGCCAGATTTAACGATGCTTTTCAAAACCAAATTCACATTTTCCCCTTTTTTTCCGCCTAAATATAAACTTGCGGGCTCCTTTACCTGCCTGTTAATGGTGGAGGCAAACACTTTGGCATTCCTCTGCTGCGGGTGCCGACGGGCAATTATTTAGAGAATGCAATGTTTCTCACGGGTTGGTAGGTGAGGTGCTAATTACCTCAGTGGATTCACACAATGCCTCCACAACTTTCTTATGTTTACCTCAGACCCTGTTATTGGCTAATTAATTATGAATCCGCTCGCAGGTGATCCATCTGTGAGAGGCAACATGTTTGAACCTTCTCTGATCATTTCCCCCCCTCCCCTGAACATCCCCAGACAACGCCGCAGGGAAGTTCTATCCCATGTCACATTGCGACGACTAACTTCCTCCCGGTGTTGCATCTGACCTTAAATGACAAGCGGGGGTGGGGGGAAGGGAGGGGAGGGGGGGTCTCTGAGGTCCGGACATTAATGAGTAAAGGGGTGTTCAAAAACGACGAGGGGCAAATTGGAAATGTTCAATTGACCAGTGACCAGCGTAATAGTTCTGTGGCACAGAAGTGGCATTGCCCTTTTGTGACATGTCTGGAGACACACTATTAAATGTCCTCTGTTTTACCCTCAGGTGCAAGGTTGATTAGCTAGTACAATTCATGTCGAAGACTCAAGGCCAGTGATTGCATGTGATGACACCCAAAGTCTGCAGGGTTTAGCAAAGTGAAAAAAGGAGATAATGGGGGAACTCCATTGAACTTGCAATGTAAATACCTTGTCCAAGCGGCACAGAAGAAGGAAATGAGAACTCTCTCTGCATGCGCCTTGTGTTTTGGTTTGTTGAGACTACTTACTTCTGTTGTACTACTTACTTCTGTCTGTGAGCTGTACCTGGTGCATTTGCTCATTTGATGTCTGGTGTTTGGAGCCACAGAAACAGACTCTGGCCTACAGAGGTGGAGATGCCAGCTTTGAACTGAGTATTCCGTCAGCCACCTGTTAATAGCCGTCAACCATGTTCAAAACTTGTGCTTTGTGATCTGGTCAGTTTAATAAGCAAGTTGAGCTCAGATATATGGATTGGTACGACATTTCAAACACTGCATTGTTTCCGCTCTTGTTCAAGACAAACTCCAACACTAAACGTGTTTCAAATGTTTAGACCAACAACCCATAAACTCTGAAGGCCCACTAACTCACTCTCCATGCTCCCCTTTCTCCCCTGCCTGTCTATCTCCCCCCACAGCTCGTATGTAGCTTCTGAGGTCATCTAGAGTGGGTGTGAACCACGATCAGTAAGGTAGATAAACATCCAGGTGCAGCTGCCTGCCTGCCCCCACTCCCCCCACTCCCCACAGAAACCGTCGCTCTTGCTCATCTGTCGTAGGCCTGGGCCGGCCTCTACAAACATATCAGGTAGAGATGATGTGTCCCTGGAGGCCCGGAGGACGCCTGGGGGAGAGAGGCAGCTCTTCATCACCGAAGACCCACTTCTCTGGCGCTTTCCCCCCCCCATTGTGGGCAGAGGCACACCTGTTAAAGTGGATCGCAGGAGGGGAGGACATTTATGAGAAATATAAAGCTTTTTACTTTTTTTTATATATTATATGTTTTTTTGCAGCCATCATACTGCAAAACCACCAAACAAGAGACTTTACTTTTAGGCTTTTAAAGTCAGTCAACAATCAGTTGCAAGCTTATCTTCTGATCATCTATGTAAAATCTGCATTCTTATTAAAACCACCCCTGCTACCCTAATTAACCTCCTTTTTTACACAGAGAC
>CM051015.1:11188394-11193394 GCA_027704905.1 Muraenolepis orangiensis | reverse complement strand
AACAACAACAACAACAACAACAACAACAGTGACCACCGCTGAGGTCATGGTTCCGCCCTACTCTTCTTGCCAGGCAGCCCTGAGATTAGGTCTGTTATTGGGTGGGAGTGGACACCCGCTGCGACGCGTGAGAGGTGCTAGCGAGAGGTAGCCGCCAGCATCTTTCACCTCATTGTCTGCCAGCATCCGAGGAGAAAAATAGATGTATAACAAGGAGACTTCAACTGTCACATCCAGATGGAGGCGCACACAAACACACAATACACACACACGCACGCACACGCACGCACACACACGCACGCACACACACGCACGCACACGCATATGCACACGCGCGCACACACAGACGCTATTCATGGTCTAGCTGCAATACCCTTGGTTGGGAATGTAACCATCTTAATAAGTAATGGACAAAATGGATAAGAAGTGTTTTAAACAGTGTGTGGAAATACATATCAATCTAAAATTCTCATCTTCTTTGCTTGTTAGCATACTTGCATACACATGCTGCACACACACACACACACACACACACACACACACACACACACACACACACACACACACACACACACACACACACACACACACACACACACACACACCATTGTCTATGGAGCAACCAAGCAACATCTATATGCCGACAGTATCTTTATATTCCATTAACACTGAACACATAATTATGACATGTACTGTTAGGTGTTAACTACGAATCATCAAATTAAAAGTAGATCCTCAAAATGAATATTGGTATTGAAAGGACAAAATGTTGTCTGGTTGTACACCCTCCTGACAGTGTCCCACTGTCAGGACATATAACGCTATTGCGTGATGTGTGTTTTGGACATGCTAAGTGTATTATGACAACATTAATGTGCATATATTCTAGCAGGGATGCCGAGCACATTTAGCCAGAAGCCTTACACATCCCTAGATGGCAGTAGTAAGTTAGGCATCAGCGTGAATTGCCTGCAATGCTAGAGAAGGGGATGGGGGGGTGTGTGTGTGTGTGTGTGTGTGTGTGTGTGAGAGAATTTTTCCTTTTGTCTTTTCCCAAGGGAGAAGGTTGAAGTGTGTTTGCATATTTAAAGAAAAAAAACATCAACAAATATTCATATCAGAACCTTCCTAACTGGAAAAGCTACAGGAATGTGAGGGTTGTTGAACACGATGGTCGGTTTGCGCCCAAATAAAAAGGGTTGTTCACTCTTTGTGGTTTAAAGAGAGAGATATTTAAGTTCAAATTGCTCTGTGTATTTAAATATTTTTTGTGTAGGAACAGGACGTATTTGTGCAAATTCAGGTGCGCTGCTCATTTCCTGTCACACACACACACACACACACACACACACACACACACACACACACACACACACACACACACACACACACACACACACACACACACGTGGAAATCAATTAGCATCATTGTTTAAGAGTGATAGCAACGGTTCCTGTATGTAACAAATGACAGTGTGCTTCCGCTCTAACAGTGGGCGTTGTTTCACAGGAAACGGGAACACATATGAGCCGTGATGGTTTTATTCATGCACCACCCAGTGCGGCTGAAGAATCTTAAATCAATTTGATGGCAGTTTTTCCGCACAGCATGTCATCTGCTGCAAGCCCGTGTGAGCGCATATTAAAAAACAAACATATGCACACTCACACACACGTACACCAAACAACCAGAGCTTTATTTCTTCTTGCTTGAGGCAAAAAATAAAGGGTTTTGTTTTGGGCTGCACCCACCCCTTTCAAAAATAAAAAAATCACAAAACAAAACTAAAAAAGCCACTATTCTTTCTTCAGGAGCAGCGAGGAGTGCGAGGAGGATCCGTGCGGCGAATGGCTTTGTTTGTCCCCGCCACTTGATTAACAAGTCTCCCCCGTCTCTGGGGGTCTAGGGAATGGGCGGGCGCCGCTGGGACCTCATCACTCTGGCGCCACGGCGTGCCACCCCGTACTCCCACAACCACGAGGTGACAGGCCGGATGGGTGGGATTTTCTTCCCCTCTATTCAAAAAAACTGTCATCTCGAAAATGCAGCAAAAGGTCTGTTTTGGGGGCGGGGGGAAAAACAAACATATTTTGTCTGGTTGCTTTGCTGATGGAATTGCTTTTGACATCTCGGGGCCGGAAGAGCGTTGCCTTGGTTTGGCAGGATACACGGTGCTAGCAAAAGGCCAGACCACTAGCTTGTGCGCTTGTTTGGCTCGACGAGATGATGAATCTACAAAAGGGGTTCGGGCAAGGGGTCGGCCGATGAAGTTCTGCCACGATGTGTCGCGGTTCAAAAGCCGCGAAGGCTCGCCGGTCGAAGCGCAAGCTGGTAAATGTTTTTTTTTTAAACGTTCGCAAAATTCCCTTAGGTGGCTTCGCCAGGCCCAAGGACAAAGGTTGCATAGCTCACCCCTACACCTTTCTATATAGAGAGAGAGCGAGGCCCGGTGCTTGGTGCTATACATGGAGATGACCTTGTGTTTGCGGACACCCGGGTTTGTCGTCCGTGTCGCGCTAGTGACAGGCGGACTGGCCCCGGACGCGCAAGCTCCATCATCAGGGTGCTGTGTGTCAGGACCTTGGATACCCCGGTGAGTGACATACACGAGTCACCGCCGGCCTGTTAGGCAGCCCCGGCCTCAGTCATCCCACGAGCCCGGGTCCCGCCAGCGTCGCTGGGCGTACTGTTGATTCTCCCTGACATGGCGGCCTGGGTACAGAGTGAGCATTACTCTTATTGACAGATGCAAGCCCTCGCGGTACAGGGCTGTGCTCATTATTAGCATAAGGGCTTTGGACGTAAGCTGCCGGGGCCAACGTCTACCGCCTGGACGGCTGTTGCTAATAAGGGTTAAGGGTGATGTTGAACCGGCATTGAGGCGGTTGTTGAGGTTGTTGAGCTGATTTTTTTTTGGATCCGCTCACCTCGTTTTTGCCTGTTCTGTCACTGGAGGAAATAAAAAGTCAGACGGACAATTAAATAATGAGCAGTGTTCCTTGGATCGTGGCAGAAAAGCTGCGACAAGGACATTCAGTAGACCAGGCCATTGTTAGGGTGGAAAATGCGGTCTGGGTTCAAAGACATCACTGGCACTGCGAACTCCAGTGAATAGGCTGTTCTCAGTGGAATGAAGCTCCAGACAATGCCGTCCTGTAAATTGGATACAGAATTGGCACGGTAGGAAAAAAGTATTCAATTCAATCCTCGTTGGGCTTCTTCTGACCTTGTAGAAACTCACACACCGCAAAACTAAATTACGTTTGGACGCATTATCATCCCTCCGTGTTAGAAAACGTTTCCGTTTAAAGAACACTTCCTGATCGTGGATTCTGCCTCCTAGACATTGACGATAACAACCTTGTAGCAATATCAATTTAATGAACGTGATGAACCCTAGCAAAGTATTATGTTCCAATTGCAATCAATCTCTTAATACAATAAAATATACATATACATTTTATTTATTTATATATATATATATATATGTATATGTGTGTATATATATGTATATTTATGTTTTAACATACATATCAAAAACATGTCAAAAAGCATCCATTACCATTACCATTGCACACACACAATCACACTCACACGATGTAAAGCGCTTTTGGTGTCTTGCGCTATATAAATCCAATGAATTATTATTATTATTATTATTATCATACAAACATATGTGTAGTTAGCTTTTCCTGCTTTGGACTACACACCCCACCCACAATTGCAAGTAGACTACACCTTGTGACAATTGTCTGGGGAAAACCCCACTCCCCACCCCAAAAAAACCAAACCCCATATTCTATTAGGAGGACTTATAGGCTACCATTAAGTCGGCACATTACTTCCTCTGCTCCATGGAGCTGCTAGTGGTGCAGTGTGGTGTGTGTGTGTGTGTGTGTGTGTGTGGTGTGTGTGTGTGTGTGTGTGTGTGTGGTGTGTGGGGGTGGGTGGGTGGGTGGGAGAGAAACGGTAGTGTAGTGGGGGTTCTGCGTGTGTGCGGGAGTTGGCTAAGGGTTCCAAAAGGTCCAGGGAGAGCACTGAGATGGATGGTGGAGGGGCATTGCAAGCCCTGGGCCTAACCATGGGCTGTCTGCCGTGTGTGTGTGTGTGTGTGTGTGTCTGTCTATCTGTGTGTGTGTGTGTCTGTCTATCTGTGTGTGTGTGTGTGTGTGTGTGTGTGTGTGTGTGTGTGTGTGTGTGTGTGTGTGTGTGTGTGGTTGTCTAGTGTCTCTTGAAAAGGCTGCGGGCTGCCAGTTCACTTCAACACGAATTGGACCCTTCATTTCAACACCTTGTGGGAAATTCTCAAGGATGCTAAGAGCAGTTATCATAGGGTCCAATACTATATATAATACTATACATATAAATACAAAACATATATATACCTTGACCTCGATTGAACCTGGAGGCCAAGCAGTAAAAAAATTGCTATTTTGTAATAACATTTACAGCAACAGGCTATTAGGCTATTGTTATCTCTTCTCACATTGCCTTACTGGATATAATACTATGTTTATAATATATAATATAAATGTATAATAACAGTAATTTACTTGATATACACAATTGAGCAAATAAGCAGCTGTGCATGATTCTGTACAATAAGTGGTCTTCAAATATCTGTACCAGGGGTGATTCTAGGATCTCTAAGGGGACAATTATTATTATTATTATTATTATTATTATTATTATTGTGTAGGCTACTCGCTATAAGGAAAAAAAGGGCCATCCAGGATGTAGATGTTGGGTTATAATGAATATCTTAGTCATTCATGGCTTTTTTTTTTCTCAATTCCAATTCTCAAGAACCAATTGAGTTCAATTGGTTGTTGGACTCCTTCCGGACACTGCTTTCTCTCAAACTATCAGCAGTTGGGATGAAGATTAGAAGACAGTTGGTACAATCAGCCATGCTCTGAACGTTACATATCACTCAAATCTCCTTCCCCTAAACACACTGACATGCACACAGTAAAACATGTCAAAAGGCTTCCCAAAA
>CM051015.1:11048394-11185894 GCA_027704905.1 Muraenolepis orangiensis | reverse complement strand
ATCTCAGAGAGAGAGAGAGAGAGAGAGAGAGAGAGAGAGAGAGAGAGAGAGAGAGAGAGAGAGAGAGAGAGAGAGAGAGAGAGAGAGAGAGAGAGAGAGAGAGAGAGAGAGAGAGAGAGAGAGAGAGAGAGAGAGAGAGAGAGAGAGAGAGAGAGAGAGAGAGAGAGAGAGAGAGAGAGAGAGAGAGAGAGAGAGAGAGAGAGAGCATGTATTTATTTGAGGTTCTAATCAAAATACCCTTGATCTTTAGCAGTGACCACAGCACCAGATAAGCATTGGCTAGTGCATGCAGCTCAAGGTTGTCTATTTAATATAAATATACACCCTGTTTATGAAGAGCCACAGCCATGGATGTTGCTGGAAGGTGTAACCCTTCCACTAATGTAGAGACAGCTTCCTTTAGGAGCTAATTAAGTCAGATCCTATCGTCGTGTGTGTGTGTTTTTCTGTATACGTGTGCTTGTTTTGTGTGTGTGTGTGTGTGTGTGTGGGGGGGGGGGGGGGTGGGTGAGCATGTCCATGGAAGGTTCAGAATCTGATGGGAATGGGAGATAGAGATGCAGATGAAGTTCAAAGAGATAAGTGACCTTGTCCTTTGTTGACCAATTCAGTAGACACTTTGTGTGTGCTGATTCAGACATTGTGTCCTATCTAGTGAACCCTTAAATAACCTCTTAACATATCCTTGGTTATGTATTAGTAATTGCATTTATTTATGAAGTGCCATTCACAAGGTGCTGTACAATGAAATCATGAGAGAAAATAGAAATGGAATGGAATGTTAATAGAAAACAACAATATAGGGACATTAAAACTGCACAGAAGACAATCACATTCTAGTGCCTACGAAACAAGTGGGTTTTTATCGGCTTCTTAAAACGATCCATTATCCATTATTATGAGCAGCCATTCCACGGCTCTACTAAATAAATAAGCATTCAGTCCACTGGAAATTACGATGGTATCTGTATTACTGCCAGAAAAAGGGGAAATTGGTTACTGAATTGCGTTCGTACGTTACAAATCACAACTTTAAGAGGATTATGCAAAGCAAAATTGTCCTTAGAACCCCCTCAACACAAGCTACATTTTGTTGTCAATGATCAAACAACAAAATAGTAGCTTGTATTGACCTCAAGGCTTTCTGTTGGATTTCACCCTGTTTTAAGGGTTGCGTGACATGAAGAGTAGGAGGTCAGGAGACTTTCCATGGAAACTGCTGTAGGTTGTAACTTACTGTTGACCTTCTACGGTGGAAGTCTTGTTTTTCGCTTTTTCAGCTGTCTTAAATCTCTGTCTGGCAGACGTTTACTTCAAGCCGAGCTCACGAGGGACGCCTTTCGAGGCCTGCCACACTTCTGTCCACATCCTGTCCTCACAAAGCAGCCAATGTGTCCACCTCAGCGATACCTGAAACCGCAGGGGCCCACGTGCTGGCCCACACCTACACCCCTCTACTGCTGGATCTTTGTTTTTGTGCTTGGAGAAACCACAGACCAGATCCCAGTTCAAGCATACTTTTTCTTTGAGCGGAGAGGTAGAAGTACAAGGAGTCTGGGAAGGTGAGGGAGCGGAGGACCTGCAGGAAAGCAGCGGTGCCCGCCGCATTGGATGTGAGGCGCTTGGGTTGGAGGAGGTTGTTTTTCTTGGCGTCTAGGTCTATTGAACCTCAGCTATTTTGCTTCTTCTTTTTTTTTTCCTCTCTTTTTTTCTTTTGTACATGGCAAAAGCAAATTATTTTTCAGAGCAGCCAGAAAGGTTTTAGCCTCAGAGCAGATGTGGCTTGTATCTTGGACTGCAGCGAACTCCAGAGGCCACGTTTACATAAAGCCTCATTTTATTTTATTTTAATTTCCACACAAAGCCTCCGCAAATATCAATATCCACCAAAAAACAACCAAAAAACACCTTTTGCATTTATATTTTCTCTCCCGTTGTCTCCCGCTCAGTTATCTATATTTATTCAAATCAGTACCCCTGAGCCGAGCGTTCAGACTGAGCATTTCCACTCAAGTCTTTCATGAGCCACGAAGACAGATGTTGGTGGGAGAACAGCTGGAGTAATGTGACCATCGCAGCCTGGCGACCGGTCAGTCGTGGCGGGGCTACCAATAGCGAGCACTTACATGCATGGAAGGGCAAAAAAGGTGTGAGCGTAGCCCCGGGCGCGGCGCTCAATGGCCCTCCCGGGTGTGTCATTGCATTCACAGGATGTACCCGGGAGGCGCCCGTGCCTCCGCTTCACCAGAACACAATTGATGACCACAGTAACCATTGTATTTTGATTTGTGTCAACTTCGGTAACTCCTCGTGCCTCATCTTAAAGGGCCGCAATTGAATCAGCGATAGATTGGCCGGGATTGCGAAAGCCATTCGCCGTCAATTGACTCTGAGTAATCGATTCCTGGCAGAAGGAGGAGCTCAACTCGCATGATTTGTGGGGTGTTGATTTTCCCATTTGACTTAATTATCTGGGCGTTGTCGTGTAAGACATAAGCCCCTCCCCTTCCCCAGGAAAATATTACAGAATTGAAGATGTGATTAATAAATCAATGACTCTTGCTTCAGATGTGACACAATTTAACCGGCAAAGTGCTGGGCTCAGCCAGATCGTCATGGCTCCTGGAGAAATATGCACATATACATTATTTATGTATTAAAACGCAAAAATGCCATATTATGTGACTGAATGAGGAGCCCCAATCGGAGCGTAAGTGGAAGGGTTAGCGGCCGTTTGGATGTCATAGATGTGGAATCCAAGAGCGCTGCATCTCATGGAAATATGTTGTTCATGTTTTCACTGTTGGCCAGGTGGTCTTCCGATTGGTCAAGGACAAAGTAAGTCAGTAGCTTGAGGTCTTGGGAGTATGAACTGTGTCAGAGAGAGAGAAAGAGAGAGAGAGAGAGAGAGAGAGAGAGAGAGAGAGAGCTTTGAAGAGGCGACCCAGCAGGGTGGGTGGTTAGGGGTTGGATTGTGTGAGTGGGTCCGGGGCTACCGGGCTGCCCGTCAAATTGAGAGGGGTGAACAGCCAGCTGGATGGAGGCAGGACCCCAAGGAGCTGCCCCCTGCATAACACTGTATGCTCAGGACACACACTCACACACACGCTTCTCCACAGAAGCGGAGGGACGGCTTATTTCGAGTCCATCGCGAGGATGCCCTTCTGAAAATGCCAAGGCGAGCTGCTCTTTCTTTGTTTAACTCTTGACCGGTGGTACGGTTGACCCCAGTTCCCCTCCACCGTCCAAACACATTCTCGTAAGCGTTCCAAATAGCCACCATAGTGCAGAGGATGCAGGGCGTGCTATGGCAGAGTGTTTGTTGCCATGGGGATTGGGAATTGGCCATATACAGAAAGAGAGGCAGAGACAAAGGGCTGGAGAGAGAGAGAGAGAGAGAGAGAGAGAGAGAGAGAGAGAGAGAGAGAGAGAGAGAGAGGAGAGAGAGAGAGAGAGAGAGAGAGAGAGAGAGAGAGAGAGAGAGAGAGAGAGAGAGAGAGAGAGAGAGAGAGAGAGAGAGAGAGAGAGAGAGAGAGAGAGAGAGAGAGAGAGAGAGAGAGAGAGCGCGCGCGCTGTTTCAAAACAACATTTGAATAATTTTAAACAGCAACACAAATATATAGGCTTGGAATTAACGTGATTATCTGCCCTCAGTTTCTTAGTTTGATAACCTAACTTAGCGTTTGATTGGCTGACCTTTCAGCTGATGCATTCTGGTCAGAAGTACGACAGATTTCATTGGATAACTGGTTAGTCTGCATGAGTTTAGGCCACCTTAATTGCTTTTCTGCAAAAGCTCTTTTCTCCACTCTGCTGAAAATTCCTCTCCGGTCATGCATGTCCGTGTAACAGCTCCGTCAAATAAAACTGTTTCATTTGTCTCAACCGACGACCAAACGCTAACCACACTTTTTCCCATGTGGTTCCTTATTTTGGAAAATGTATTTTATTTGTTTGTTCTTTGGATTATTGGCACAGTGTTCCCTCGACATGAATCCAGTGGTGGTGTACCAGCACAGCTGTGGATTACTGGCGCCACTGGAATCAGCCATGCAACATAATAAACAGTACATACAGTATACTGCATCCCTCTCAATTGTTACATTTGGAAAAATACTGACAGCAAAATAATAGCAGAACAATAAAAAACACATGATATGATGTGTGATGGCATTAGCTCATGAATGGCTAAATGTCTTAATGTAGGAAGCATAAAGAGAATAAGTAACACAACCAGTGATTTCCTAATAGAAAGTAGCGTACATATTTCATTGTGAAGAACAGAAGCAGCAGTATTTTGAAACCCAGACGATGGGATCGTTACAAGTTGTTTTGTAAATACTGTATTTGCTCTGACATTAATGGACAAGAAATGTTCGCTTGTTTTTTCCTTGTTATATAATGGTGTTATACCGCGGTATGAGACCAATTCTGTTGGAATGCACCAGAGCTCTTCTGGTATCAGTGATCATACTAAAACCCCTCTGCACACGTGCACATCAACCCCGTGCATTATACCGTATTGTACTGAGTATTAGTCGCTCTTATCAAAAAATAATTTGCTTTGGTGTATAGGGTTGCATTTATGTTTTATTTTTGTATATTTACAATTTTTGTTTATGTTTATTTAACAAGAAAAGGTTTTAATTAGCTGGAAACACTTTGGTTATTTAAATTAGCCTAAATAACATAGGCTATATCTTTGCTAGGCATAACAAGCTACATTTAGATTTGGTTACAGATTTAATTAGCCTAAACAACATAGGCTGTATCTTTTCGGAGACATAAAAAGCCACATCAGAATAAAACGTTTCCGACTCATTCTGCATCACTGAATCCACTGAAGTTTTCATCCTCTGTGTTGCTAACTATTCCGCCAACTCTGGTGGAAGATGAAGTAGCATGTTCTCCTATGGGCTGTCGTCAGACTCACCATCAGCATCAGCTCTGATTAGACCGGTCTTTCTGAATCCCAACAGGATACAAGATACAAGATACAAGATATTTATTTGCCATTTGTACATTGGAATACTTGCTCCCCATTCCCTCCCGCAATATACATATATATATCTCAAAAAACAAAAATAAAAATGAACAAAAAAAGGACAGCAAAGTGACTGATAGATGGTATGAACATCTGTTGAATGTGCAAAACGATTTTAAAGCATTTAAAGTGCAGTAGCTGTAATGAATCCAGAAAGTCCAGCAAAGTATGTAAGTGTAATGTTAATGACGGTGTCGGTTGTCTTCTTTTCGGTGGTAGGCTACAGCAGTTTTCAGTTGTCACAAGTGTATACAGTGCCATCTCTTGGCCGTTGTTTGAACGCAGTCAGACAAAAATACAATATATATGTCGCTTTGGAGTATAAGTCGCAGGACCAGTCAGACAGCAAAAAAAATGTATAGTACGGGAAAATACGGGAGACACCTTAGAACCACTGTTGGGAAATCTGAGAAGTGGAACAGCATGAAATGGAATTCTGTGTTTTCCAAGTGAAAGAGTGAATTAGTGCTGGACTAAACGACAAAGGGAAAATCCTTTTGGATTAGTACCCACTGCCTATTGTTTACTTTCTACCAGTGTGCAGGTCTCAACTGGGTTTCCTTGGAAGGCTGGGCACACATGGGCTTCATTGAAGTTGATTAGATTTTAGTGTTGAATGGGTCCAACACTGAATTCAGTTATTTTTCTTCATGCTGTGTTAAATAGTGATATGTGTAATATGCCCAGGGAAATGACGTGCTCAAAAATGGAAAAGTAATTTTGAATTGAATGTTCTCTTGAAACCTGCAAATGGGTCAAATGTCATACGCGAATATAATTGTTTTGTAAGCAGAATGCACATTTTTGATGATATAGTATGATACAGTATCACAACTTTATACACTCATCATTTGTGGTGTGTGGGAGTCTTGACTATAGACTCGTCTTGGACGGAATATATGTTGTGTGCATCGGCATATATTTAGGGAGGGATGTTGATATCACCTTGAAAGCACCCCCACCCCCCCCCCCCCCCCCCCCCCCCCCCCTCCTTCCCCCAATAATAAAAACCGAAAACCATAAAGTCGATCGGTAACTCCTCAGCTCCACTGGAGCCTTCGAGGCTCGTCTTGTTTAATGACCGTTCCGTCAGCAGTCGCGTTGGGCTGGGAAGCGCTGCCATAATAATCGATGGAAGGTGCTCCGCTGTGCCGTGCCACCTTGGCTGTATTTGTGCAAAATGTATGCGTTCAGTATACCATGCATATGCTGCATTCAAACAAATGGGTAGCGGTTAATGGCCGGAAAACAACAGAGCTACCTGTCACCAGCCACTGCCGCATGGGTGCAGTGGGCGGGTCAGGGAGCCACTCCCGGGTGCTGTGTCCCTGCTGGTGGTGGTGGTGGTGGTGGTGGCTGCAACTGAGGGCCAAACTGTTGCCTGCTGAAGCTAGGGCAAGGGGGGGGGGGTGAGAGAGAGAGAGAAGGGGGAGAGGGAGAGAGGGAGCAAGGGGGAGCTGTCCCAGCTGCCACCTGGCACAGACCAAGGGCGCGGGGACCTATCACGCAATGCGGGCTCAGAAAGCCAGAACAGGGGAAGGATTCATGCAGCCTCCCACCACCAGCACTACCAGCCCCACAGCCACCCCTCTCTCTACCCCCTTCCCGCTCTCCCATCCCCCAACGCATCTCATTCAGCAGACACGTCTGCGGCCAGTGGGCAATGCCACGCTCTGCCCCCCACGAAGAGCGAAGATAACCCGGCGTAGCAAGACCGACAGAGACATATTGGAGTGATTCATTTTAACGCACAGCTCCCTAATAGTCCATCATTTTGCCTTTTATGAGTTTGGTCACTTTATGACCAAACCCATACGCTATTACAGCTTTGCACACACATCGAGAGAAGTAAAAAAAAAAAAGATCACCCTGATTTGTTTTTTAAGTTGTACTCACGAGCCATTTCCTTTAAAGAGTTGGAATATATTGCCGCCATTAACCAGATGATCGATACGCAAGAGATGGTTGCCTTAAGCAGAAGATGCAGTGAGGAGCCTTTTGCTCTTCGGTGGAATTATAGTGGGAATGTGTGGTTGCTTGTGGAAATAAACAAAATATTCACATACATACATGAATCAAAAATAAATGTGTGGCATTATGCAAAAATAATCTGTGCGAAAAAAATAAATAAATGCATGTGGCCCACAGAGAAAAATGAGGCAATAATACAGACATTTATAATTATTACTTGATTCCATTAGCGTTCCAACATATGAGAAAGACTGTCGCCTTAGGGTGCCAGGGCCACCCACTCACCCAGTCTGCTGCAACCCCTTCCCTCACCATACGAGGTATATGTAATGAGTCATTCTATGAAACAAGAAGAACAAAAGAGGAAACAAAATCATCGAATCATATATATATATATACATATATACATATATATATATATATGTATATACCTCACATACTGAGAGAGACCATGCAGTCTGGCCGTTTTTACCGTCTTCCTTGGACAGACGTGGAAGTGCTATTTTTTTAGCCATTCTCTCACTCTCTCGGGATCAACGGACAGATGTCTTGCTTTTACTCTCTAAATACTTGGTGCTATTAGTGCTTTACCTCCTGCTCAGTATTTCCCCATTCATCGAACTCCACCACTTACCGATGTAATTGTTTTTATTGCTTCCTATTATCCAAAGTTGTCTGGGTTTCGGTGAAAAACGGTGAAAAACGCTAGCAATTCATTGCAGCAATTCATCGATGAATTGGGAAATAACAGACTGTCTATAGAGTTAGTCTAGCTGTTGCTTTTCTTAAGATTTGTTCAGCAAATTTGACAACTAGACAGCTAGAATTTCAGGTTGCACGTTTTCTCTTAATGCCGCCATTGGGGATCAGCAAATGTGAATGCTTGCCAAAACACAATCAAGCTGCTTCTCAGCATCACTGGCAACCACATACAAAATACAATGTAAACCCGTCTTCTCATTAAGACCAGACTTTTTTTGTTAAAATGGGACTCGCCGTTCAATCAGCTTTTAATTTAAGTTGTACGCTATGTTTACATAGACAAAGGTGTTACTTACTACTGGGTGTTGGGGACATAACTGCCCAAATACAGAAGGGCGCATTTTAAGAATACTTAAATAATTGGTTTATTGTTTGTTTGTTGTTTGCCTAATGCCTAATATTGCTACTATTACTACTACTACTAATATTCAGTCAAAGAGAAAGAAGAAAATAAGAGAAAACTAAGAGCTGTGTGTGTGTGTGTGTGTGTGTGTGTGTGTGTGTGTGTGTGTGTGTGTGTGTGTGTGTGTGTGTGTGTGTGTGTGTGTGTGTGTGTGTGTGTGTGTGTGTGTGTGTGTGTGTGTGTGTGTGTGTGTGTGTGTGTGTGTGTGTGTGTGTGTGTGTGTGTGTGTGTGTGTGTGGGGGGGGGGTCAGTAAATAGTTTCTGATGTTGGGTTGTGAGAGAGATACCTTGTTGGTGTGCTCATAGCTACCAGTGGACGGCATCCATTGTGTCTAATTTGCTCTCACCGCTCTGGTGTAACGTCTCTATATATAGTCCCTTGCGAGCCTCTTCAGACAGCTGGAAGAATGTGCTGCACAGAAAACATTTTAATTGTATATTGAGATAATAACAACTAAATGTGCTGTATTGATTAGTAACTAGTAATTAAACTACATGAGTTTACAGATGATGATACGATGATACGACTGAGTCTTTTGCCCACACACACACACACACACACACACACACACACACACACACACACACACACACACACACACACACACACACACACACACACACACACACACACACACACACACACACACACACGTACACGTGTACAAGTGCCCAGGCACACGCACACACACACAACCACAAATGTGAACTGTTTAGTGGCGTTATGTCCATGTTGTGGCAGGCTGAGGTCGTGGATGAGACAGAAAATTATTGCCATTGTTTCCTTTCTGCTGTGCGACGCAATGATTGCCTTATCAAACCTGCAGCCAGTTTCTCAGAATACTTTGGTAGTGTGGGCTTACCTCCCAATAGTGAAGTAGAGGCTATTGTCCATAACCCGGAAGAGTCTAGAGGAATTTATTTTATATTTTTTTCGAGGCTAAAATATCACTCGGAGATTGTCACTGAACATGAATAATTCATAGGACTTTCATGGCATGGCCCTTTGAAAACCATCACAACACCTCTGTCCCAGTCTATTCAACCTCCCCCCCCCCCCCCCCCCCCCCCCCCACCCACACACACACACACCACACACACACACACACACACACCCCCCCACACACACACACACACACACACACACACACACACACACACACACACACACACACACACACACACACACACACACACACACCACACACACACACACACACACACACACACACACACACACACACACACCACACACACACACACACACACACACACACACACACACACACACACACACACCCTTCCTCACACACACACCCCTCCTCACACATCCAAACCCAGTGCTCTCTTTTGGGTGCGTGTTCCTCTTGGGCCCCCAAGGCCCCAGATGATCCCATCTGAAACACTATTGCCGTGTTACCTTGTGTTAAAATTAGATTGGTGGCGAGCTGTCGTGGGAGTCGTATTCCGTGTGATTCCCTAACATGTTCCTGAGATTCTATTGATCCACACGCCTACCTGGACCACGGCCCCCATCCCCCGATGTGGGGTGTTCGGAGTCCTATTAACTGCGCTGTCATCAATCACAGTTCAGCCCTGTTTGTTTGTTTGTTCGTTTGTTTGAGGTCTTTGATACGATTAGAGCGACAGTGCCCACTCTCGGTGCTTTGGCTTTTGTCTTTTTTTTTCTTCCTCTCCCACTTCTGCTTGCTATTGTTCATCTTCCTCCCCTTCCTCCTTCTCTTATTCTTCATCCTCTTCTTCTTCCTCCTTCTCTTCTTGCTCTTCTTCTTCTGCTTCTTCTTCTCCCTGTTCTTCTTCTTCTTCTTCTTCTTCTTCTTCTTCTTCTTCTTCTTCTTCTTCTTCTTCTTCTTCTTCTTCTTCTTCTTCTTTCCCTTTCCTCCTCCTTCTCCTCTCCCTCCTCATACACACTACACGGCCGCTGCAGGTGGAAAGCGGGGTTTCGGCATGCTTACGATCACTGGAGTCTCCAGCGACGCTTCTCGCTCGGCGTTGGAGAGACCCGAGATTAAGCACTTGGGGGCCCCCCGAACATGTCGGCTGTCATGGGTATCTCTCCCCCTGTCCCTCTGACTGATAAGCGATGCGTGCTCCCGAAACAGCCCCTCGCCAAAACCCGGAAAAAGCTGCCGAAAGCAAAACTCTGTCGTCCCCGCTGACGGACAACCCGACAAGATTGACCGGTTTTAAAAACAATTAGCGTACTGATATCTGTTATGCGCGCATGTAGGCCGATTATGTGTAAACCCCATGATGTATATTGTTGCTAAATACGCACACAAATCTGGCAAATCGAGCTTGATGTGTATTCTATTCAAACGGACGTGATGATGTATTGTACTGACTGCCTTATTTTTCTATTACTGTCATTAAAATCACCGCTGCTGGGCGTCGTGATCCATCCGTTTGACAACCTTGACAACCTTGTGTTTGGTGATCATCAGCCTGTAATTCGAATCTAGAACCATGAACGGGACTGGGATCAATAGACGAGGAGTGGTCCTCCTCAAACACATGGCATCACAGGCCTTGAAGGACTCGAAGACACTCAAGTGTCCTCTACAGAATTCACCATTGAGGCTGGAAGAATGTGTGTGTAGTGTGTGTGTGTGTGTGTGTGTACCTGTGTGTGTGTGTGTGTGTGCGTATGTGTGTGCGCGTAGGTGTGTATGTGTGTGTGAACACAGCCACCATTAGTCTTGTCCTATTGATTGGTGTGTGAAAAGAAGAATCTGGTGATTTAGTAATTTCTCGCCTGGCTTGGCCCCGTTGATACATTCCCACTCAGGCGTGCGAAGGTGTCTTTTTAATGTAAGCCGGCTCCCGGTGGCTAGGAGGAGAGGTGGTGTGTGTGTGTGTGTGTGTGTGTGTGTGTGTGTGTGTGTGTGTGTGTGTGTGTGTGTGTGTGTGTGTGTGTGTGTGTGTGTGTGTGTGTGTGTGTGTGTGTGTGTGTGTGTGTGTGTGTGTGTGTGTGTGTGTGTGTGTGTGTGTGTGTGTGCGCCAGTGCCAGTGTGTGTGCCAGTGTGTGTGGGGGAGTTGCTTGGCTCTCGGACGCGAGTGAGGTTAATGGATTGACTGTAGTGTCTGGAATAGTGGTTCCACAGCGGCCTCTTCTCCCCGGCCTCCGTTGTTTTGTTTGCTGACTTGTCTGTCCGCCGAACCACTATCTTGCCTAAGCAGTTTTTAAACCCTTCTCCCTCCCCCTCCCCCCTTTTCATAATATTAATATTCTTTGGTTACATGAAAATAAAAATACTTTTAAAAGACAGAATTTCAATAGAGCAATGAAGGTGAAGCATCTGAACAGATAGGACACTCCGGATCCCCCGGCGAGCAGACTCTCATTCAAAATGGAGGCCAGCTTTATTTTGAGAAAATTAAGAGGGATGGAAATGATTGTCATTATGTTCATTAATTGCTGCCAAACGACGGAACGTCCCTTTCTTTGCGTCGGAGTGACGTTTACGCTGATGTATAATTACGCCCCATTGTTTAGAACAACAGACCCGCGAGGCGGCGCTTGGAGATGTGCGTGTCGTCCCCGCAAGTTGCGAGTGCAATTTTCTTCTTGTTTGAAACGTCCTGGTGTTGATGTTGCAAACCGAGGGTTGACAATGTTGTTCCTGGCTTCTTCTTTTTTTACCCCACCTTAAATGGTGAACAACATCTGAGGCGCTTTGTGTCTGCGGTAAAGATAGAGATATGAGACTCCTCGGCTGTTCATAGCATCATATCGAGACTCCTACCCTGCACCTCAGACCTGGGAAGGGCTTTGCTCTGTGTTCTCACCTTGTTCTGCGCCGCTTCCTGCCGGGGGCTCTGGGTAATTGGAGGGGTTACACTAATTGGACACCCCGCATCGCCCGTAGTTGTGAACCGTGTTTGAAGTTGTACGTGTGAGTGATCTTGCCATGGTCTTGTTTTGCTCTCAGAGCGCCTGGTGGACTCACACTCTCTCACACTCGTTTTTTCTTGGGCATTTCCAACTTCTCTTTGATTTAAACTCGTTATGCTGTCCCAAATTGTTGCCTATTTGGATTTATTTGTATTAAAATGCATAACAAATACGAATAATGGTATGATTAAAAAATCAATGACCATGTGAAAATGTATCCCGTTCATTTCAGCATATTGATGTCCACTGTGCGATATTAAGTGCACTATGTGCACTTTATTACATGTCAAAATTTCAACATCAAGATACACGATTCATCTCAATCACATTGTGTCAGGATGGCCCAAGCCGGTCATTCATACACGTAATGAATGTGTGGATTTCTTCAACTATTCATGGGAGTAAGTGGAAAACCCTCGGCTCGCTCAGCTCCGCTCGAGAGCAGAAACAAATAGATTGGCCGGTAAAATGATCGAGGCAGTGGGTAAAAAAAATGGTCCACCTGGCTGCCAAATCTGGAGTACTAACAGCATTTCTGAGTGAGATTGTGTCCTCCATGTTATTCCTCCACCACTCCACATGAAGAGGCTTCTTGGGCCTGACTCGGTCTCAGCACTCATTTGCTTATGGTTTTTTATTTCTTGCTATCCTCTTAATTCAAGGGGAGAGAAATCTGCAAACTGCTTCCCCGGCAGTTTGCAATTTGAATGAAAGAAGGCTTGTGCTTTTCTAGAAGTTGTTCAAACCTTTAAAAATACCCTAGACTCCTATATCCTTGCCAACAGCCTCATTAAATGGCAGTCACTGAAGTCCATACAATTTGATATGCATATATGCTGACACTTGCATATTGGAGGCCGATCTGCATATGGGGCAAAGAAATATTTCAAAGACGCATTTTGAACAAGAGACCAGATAGGTGTTGTGTTGTGTTGTGTGTACCAGGGGCTGTTTTGTTGCCTTGTGTGTGTACCAGGGGCTGTTTTGTTGCGTTGTGTGTGTGTGTATGAGTGGTTGTTGCGTTGTGTGTACCAGGGGCTGTTGTGTTGCGTTGTGTGTGTGTGTACTAGTGGTTGTGGCATTGTGTGTACCAGGGGCTGTTGTGTTGCGTTGTGTCAAACTAGTGGTTGTTGTGTTTTGTGTACCAGGGGCTGTTGTGTTGCATTGTGTGTATACCAGGGGCTGGTGTGTGTGTGTGTGTGTGTGTGTGTGTGTGTGTGTGTGTGTGTGTGTGTGTGTGTGTGTGTGTGTGTGTGTGTGTGTGTGTGTGTGTGTGTGTGTGTGTGTGTGTGTGTGTGTGTGTGTGTGTGTGTGTGTGTGTGTGTGTGTGTGTGTGTGTACTAGGGGTTGTTGCATTGTGTGTACCAGGGGCTGTTGTGTTGTGTTGTGTGTACCAGGGGCTGATCGTTTTGCCACCCTCCTGCCGTCTGCAATCGATCAAAGAATTACATGGTTGGCTGACAACCTGACGGCTAGAGGTCAACTTGTTTACCCGCCTATTTCCGCCTTTCACGTTATTTTGTCAACAAGCACTATTAATATAAAAAAAAAAGGATCTTTCAAATAACTGTCAGTGTGTGTGTGTGTGTGTGTGTGTGTGTGTGTGTGTGTGTGTGTGTGTGTGTGTGTGTGTGTGTGTGTGTGTGTGTGTGTGGTGTGTGTGTGTGTGTGTGTGTGTGTGTGTGTGTGTGTGTGTGTGGTGTGTGTGTGTGTGTGTGTGTGTGTGTTTAGCAGGCTATGTCTGGCTCCGGAAGTTGCTGCATTATAATTGTGAAGCCAGAATGCAGGGTGTTAATTGCATAGCCAACGACGATGATTCCCTGGAACAAGTCATTCAAGCCACCCAACGTGCGTGCCGCGCACCGCGTGTAATCCCGCTCCGTATGTCTCCCCGGCAAGGCGCCCGAGGAATATTTTGGCAGGTAGCACGGGCAAACAACGCAAACAACACTTTACCTTTAAAAAAAAAGAGACGCATTGCATTAAGAGACTCAATCCAGATACACAGAATAGCTGTCATTCTTGGCACCTGACAAAATATTCAAATGAGAAAAACAACACCTGCAAACCTGTTGACTTGTGAAGTATTGCCGCTACTTCAGTTAGCGTACGTGTAAAATCTGCACAATAAGCAAATGTACACCTATGAAAAATCACACTACCCCCCCCCCCCCCCACTCTCCCCCAGCACCCCCACCCCCCACCCCCCAACCTCCCGCCCACACACACACACACACACACACACACACACACACACACACACACACACACACACACACACACACACACACACACACACACTAAGGCTATATTTGTTCTTCTCTTGCCGCACACTAAACTAAACCGAAGAGTTTCAACAGCCGGGCAACAGCATCAAGCAAAACAACATTCTATTGCATACATTTAAACATCTGAAATAAAATGTATGTTCAGCAGAAAGTTCACACACCACCTTTCTGTTCTGATTAAATCATGTCGAAGGATGCACTCGCTGTATAATATCCCGCCCAGCGTTAGCATGTGGTGGTAGGATGAAAGCACCGCGTAAAGAAGGAAGATGACAGATTTTTATAACTCATCACTTAAATTATCCCTTTAAGACTGCCCACAGAGACATACCTTGTGGGGCGCTAAATAGAAATGAAAGCCAGTCCAGGTATTAAGGCTTAATCACCCAATATATTTTATTTTTCTAAGCATACGGCAGAACAACCTAACACCGGTATATATGTATGCAAGGTGTGTTTTGAACTGGCGAATAGAAAGACCTCGACTTCACAAACTGGGGGTGCGTCAGTGTGTGCCATCTTGTTGACATTGCGCCTGCTTGACGAGAGTGTCCTCAAGTGCTCTCTTCAGCCGCGCTGAAAGCTAATTCATTAGAGGAATAGCATCTGGAAGGGATGACATGTCTTAGGAACCTGAATGTGGACAAGACAGCGTTCCTCCTGGTGCTACTCTCTCTCTCTCTCTCTCTCTCTCTCTCTCTCTCTCTCTCTCTCTCTCTCTCTCTCTCTCTCTCTCTCTCTCTCTCTCTCTCTCTCTCTCTCTCTCTCTCTCTCTCTCTCTCTCTGACCCAGGGCCTCATTATTCTCCAGCCACTGTCTCTGACTCCAAACTCTCGATCTCGGGTGGTTTGAGACAAAGGAATATCGGAATTTCGCCTTTTTTTCTGGCGAGGAAGAAGCCGAAAGTCACGATGAAGACGGCTGCCGGCAAGGAGGTTTTTTTGGGCCAGCCACCCACCCTTCCTGACCCCACCCAACCTCTCTCCCCCCCTCCAGTGCCAATCCCATCCCCGACTCTTCCATGTTGTTCTAGCCGTGTGCCAGTGAGTCTTCCTGGCAGGGCCTACGAGGTCGCGGCTGAGCATCTGTCTACCCGAGCAGCTTGGCACGACCATGCAGCCCGGCATTTTTTCTCGCCAGTTACACTGTCCCTCAGGGCAGTGCGGGAAATGGTGTCTCATCCCCCCCCCCCCATATTTACATACGGATGCGGATGCGGAGGGTTCCGTACGTACACAAGTCCCTTGTGACACTCAACCTGGTATTCAAGATACGGAAGTGTTTCGGTCTGGTTTTTGATAATTGCCAATTGTGAATATTTTAGATTGGATTAGATTCAAATGTATTACAGTACAGTACAGTACAGCGAAAATAATTTGCCATCTAACCAGAGTGCAACCGTTACAGTAAAGTGCATGGTGATATATCATTTACAGTTTACAGTTTCTAAAAGACAGTATACTAGGTATAAAAACTGTTACAAGGTTACTTATAGAGTATGTATGTAGGTATATATATATATATACAGGTAAGTATACAAGTATTTAATTTAGGTAGTGATCAAGGATATGCAATTATGAAAAACAGGATAAATATATAAAAATGTAGGAATATTGGATGTAATCAAAACAACAATAGAGGTTTCATTATTTTACCTCCACAGAATATGGAGAAATATGAAATGTAACCAATTAAAGATTGAAGCTCTTCCATCCCATTGTCAGCAGAGGAGACATAAGAAGCAGGTGGAATACGTGATGGTCAGGCTCTATGGCTCACAGAGTGACGGCAGGCTCTATGGCTCACAGAGTGACGGCAGGCTCTATGGCTCACAGAGTGACGGCAGGTTGTTGTTTTCCCCCCTCCCCCCTAGAACTCAGAGTAAGCGCTGCGTTTCCTCTGTGATGGACCAGTGAAGCAGTTCGTTCACCCATCTAAAACTCACGTTTTGAATGCACATTCAAAGCTGGACGAGAGTGCCATTTTTGGGGATTTGTCTTCAATCCGTGGAAATACATGTATACTCTGCAGGGTTGTAATTGTATAGTTTTATTGTTTAACTTGCCCAGAGCAGTGGCAGTAGTGCGATAAACAAGTATATAATTTACATTTTTGGGGGGTTTTCAATTAACACTTGGAGAAGGCTGTGAATCATGCCGCCTGGTTGCCATGGAGGTGATCTTACTGTGCAGGATTAATCTGCATATATCTAGAAGAGCTTCACGCAGGCCTGCTCGTAACAAGGTTATGATGACGTGTGTGTGTGTGTGTGTGTGTGTGTGTGTGTGTGTGTGTGTGTGTGTGTGTGTGTGTGTGTGTGTGTGTGTGTGTGTGTGTGTGTGTGTGTGTGTGTGTGTGTGTGTGTGTGTGTGTGTGTGTGTGTGTGTGTGTGTGTGTGTGCACAAGTGTGTGTATAGGAGGGCACCTCAACTTGATCTTGATCCCGATTGCCCCTGCTGAGGGGCCCGGCAGACGTGTATCTTTCAAAGTGACAGAACCCGGGTTATGAAAGAGCCGGGAGCCCATTTGAAACAACCTTTGTGTGTAAAAAGGTGCGTTGCCCCTGCCAGCTTTAGCTCCCCCGACCCCCAACCCCCGACCCCTTACCCCCACCGTACCCCCGGCCTACCCCACCCCCAGGGGACCCGAGGGCCACTTCCACAACTCTAAAGCCTTTATTTTAATTTTCCGAGTGAGATCTGCTGCCCAGGGCGAACACATGCTCTTCATTATAACCCAATTTTTTCTTTTTACCAGGCCTCTCCAACCCCCCCCCCCCCCCCCCACATCTCTCTGACCTCATGACTTTGTACTCACAAAAGCTCATCTTTATTTCACGCACTCCTTCACTCTTGAATGCAGTTGGTTGGGGTCTTTTCGTACATTGTTACACACTCCTGAAAGGTATGAAAGATTCTCAATGGGGAGCGTGAGGGGCGGGGCGGGGAGCCCATATGAACCAATATCAAAAAGTCTCAAGCTCCTCTTTTCACTTTGGTATTACGTCATCTGAGATCGGTTCATGTTTTGGCCTTGGGGCATCCTTCATCTTTTTTGGCAGTTAGAGAAAAAACTAAAGCATCTAATTCCCCAAACGACTGACCCCCACGGCAATAAACCATAACATGGAGACCAGCTGAGCCATGAGGCTGTTGATGAATAAACTAAACAACACAAAAATGTAATGAAAAACTCTGTTGAGCTTGACCAGAGAAAATATTGTACAGCATATGGACATGGCAGTCCATGTTCTGTAATAGTGTGTGTGTGTGCATGTGTGCGTGTGTGTGTGTGTGTGTGTGTGTGTGTGTGCATGTGTGTGTGCGTGTATGCGTGTGTGAACAACACACAGCAATATATTGTGTGATGAATCAAACCACCTAGAACCAGCAAAATCCCATATGTGTTCATTAAAATATTGAACGTCACGCGTGTATCTTACACTCTGAAAATATGATATTTTTTATGATGGTTGTGTTACCCTAACCCTATTTCATATTTCACCGAGGCACCTCCACCTGTGGTGCTGTTACTATGGGCAACAGTAGTCATTTGAGGGGAAATGGAAGTGTCACCCTCTCTGGGAGATAGAATGTGATGGTGGTGCTTAACAAGGTTTTTTGCTTTTCAAAATTCTTTAGAATATTCATATTTCCATCAGCAGTTTTTGTTCAAGTCGTAGAACGAATGATCCAACCTTGGAACAAGATGCTGTGTTTTGAATGAGACTCTTGGCAAAATGTGAAGAATGATTAAGCACTTTTTTCTTTTACAATTTCTTCCTGTGTGCTTTTTTTTTATGTTATGCAAGTGGCTGGGAGTGCGCACACATTTGCATCACTGAAATGTGTGTGTGTGTGTGTGTGTGTGTGCGTGCAGGCGTGTGTGGGTTTTTGCCTGCATGCACATTATATCTCCCTTTCATAAGCTCTTTGCTGAGGCTTTTTCTGATCAGCAGAGTAAGGTGTGAAGCCGACCATTACCCTCCTTAATCTCACCCCAAGTCAGACTGCGGGTTGAGGCGCAAATTGGCAGGCACAAACTGTAAACTGGTTAAATAGACGGTGTCCAGAAAACCCCGCCGAAGGCAGCGTGTTAAAGCGACGCAACATTCAAAGTAGTTGGATACTGCCAAGACCATATTTAAAATGTTCATAGTGGCCAAAAGTGGGCGATAACTAGTAGCAGCAACATTGTGTGGCTTGGATCTTCACGGTGACTGGGCAGTTTTGAAAAACGAGCAGTGCAACACCAACGTCAAACATCGCACACCATTTGATCATGTGTGTCGTGCATGTGGGTGCATGTCACACTTTGTGGCGAGCATTGGTTAATCAAACAAAAGTCAAACAAAATATTCATGTTGTTTCTTCAAACACGCGAAAAAACTTGTCTGTTCATCTTGGTTTGAAAAACAAAAGCAACCCAGGCATAGGCGTCTGTGATTTGAAAGACAACACACACTACAATAGTGTGCACAGACCAAAAACCGTCTATTGGGGACGTTTCATCGAGGATTCATCGCTTGTCCTTAAAGGCTTTTAACATGCCTGTTCTTTTCTTCGAAGGCTTTGATTTCGGGCCCACTCTGTATCCGGGCAGAATATTGTCAGTAGTATGTCAGCGGAGAATGGTTAGAAATATGGTCTGTTTTGGGAGATGACTGAACGTCAGTGGCGGCGAAAGATTTTGTGCTCTGTGAATGTAACCGAACCACAGCACGACCGTGACTAATGTGCAGATTGGCCCAGTGGTGATGCCCCGTGCGGTGGGCTCTGAGCCAACATACAGATAGGCACGTTAAATGATTAGATTACCTCGACCCATGATTTATTTAAACATCTGGAGGACGCTGAAACAATGGCTCATATGAAATAGAACACATGGCCTGCAATGGCCCTGATTAAGCCCTATATCTGGCATCGACAGAACCAATTCTTCAATGGTGTTGGTCGAACGTACCGACCGGCAAGCTGAGGATGGAGGACTTCCTGTGTTGCTGTTGCTGGAGCATAGTGGAGGAAATTAAATCACACACACACACACACACACACACACACACACACACCACACACACCACACCACACACACACACACACACACACACACACACACACACACACACACACACACACACACACATCCTTAAACTATGCACATTTGTTGTTTAGGATACATTTCTTGATTTATTTTTGGGATTTGTGTCTCCCTGCAAGTGTTCATTTGTTTCAGGTGGTTGAGGCTGGGATTGAATCAAAGCCGATGTGCCTCTCCGGCACTAACGCAACTGATGTGTCATCAGTAGTTTGAAACATGCTTTATTTTATTTCATCAAGTAGATGCCAGTGCAACTCTACAACAACACAAACTTAATTCATGCAAATTGCATGACATTGTTTTTTGTGACAGGAGAATGAGATATTACTGTCCCACCCATATTAATAACAGAACAGCTCACCTTTTCCTCGCATTGTTTGTATCTGATTAGGTTCCTTAAAGTGACGACATGTTGGATTTCACATGCATAAATCGCTTTGAATTGGCAATTTATGAAAAGGTTGTAATTAAACTTGAGAAATTAGACCTTTTCCGACTCCTCCTTCATTGCCTGTATAACAGCCTGTATGCTGAGTTATATTATATTTGTAACCTGGACGTTTTTTTCCCGGGAAAAACTAAGGAAGTGATTGTCTATAACTCACGGTTATTTGTGATTAGAACTGACATTATCTTATGATTGTTATTGTCTTAACCCACGGAGATCGCACACCAGTGCTCTCAATGCGTAAGCTCGTGCAGGCTGCAGTTCACTTACTGGCCAAAGAGGTCAGTAATGAGATAGAACTTCTGATTGTTAAGTACATATATATATATATGGTTGAATATAAACTTTCTTGTGTGTGTGTGTGTGTAGCATTGTGTGCCCAATTGTTCATCAAGTGTTTCTTTTTGTGTGTGATCATGACAGACTCTGCTCTCCAGATCCATGGCCTGAACATTTAATTGGAGTTTTTTTGTTTGTTGGCATTGATTGGAGTGTCCATGAGATCTATGTCAAACCCCTGCGGTAGTCGCTGGTAAACTGGCAGCAGCTGCCTTTATGCATGTTGTTACATTGGAGCAGGTTGTTACGGAATGGCAGCTGGTACCAAGAAGGAACACGGAGCAGGTGGCAAGAGGAGGAGGAGGAGGAGAGCCTTTCGTTGACATTGACCGAGGGGAGAGCGCATATTAATCAGCTTGAGAGATAACACTTCAGCCTGGCGCTCGCTCTCTCTCCTCTCTCTTGCTCTTTCTCTCTCTCTCTCTCTCTCTCTCTCTCTCTCTCTCTCTCTCTCTCTCTCTCTCTCTCTCTCTCTCTCTCTCTCTCTCTCTCTCTCTCTCTTTCGCGCTCTCTCTCTATCTCTCTCTCTCTCTCTTGCTCTCTCTCTCTCTTGCTCTCTTGTTCGCTCTCTCGCTCCTCAACAGGCCAACAATAGTTCCTATCTCCTCAAAGCTGTCCAACTCCCCTCACACTACCTTGGCCCCGGTTTGGCCCAGAGTGCCAAGTAAAACACGATATTATTGCTCCTCGGGCTGGAATACCAAAACACTCTTATTATTAGCTCTGCGGTGTGTGTGTTTTGATAACCCCACTTGAAAAGCCTGCGTACACATATTAGCTTGTGCTCCACACCCAGCTGCGGTCCTGAATCGTTTTCATCCAGCCCCCCCGATCCAGTGGATGCACACATGGCCCGGCAGAGCTACTGAACTGCTAGAAGTGCTGCCACTTTCACTTTCATAACATTATCATTAACATTACACTTACATACTTTCTGGACTCATCACAGTTACTGCACTGTACTGCACTGTATTCACGATGCTGCTGCACTACTGGCACTTTAAAATGCGTTTAAATATTTTTGTACATTCAACACATGTACATATCATTTAAGTCACTTGTTTATTTTTATTGTATATATTATTTAAATTTTTATGGCGGTTGTTGTGAAGATGTATACTGAGGGAGGGGAATGGGGAGTAAGCGTTCCTATGTACTTTGTTACAAATGGCCAATACAAATATATTGTGTCTTGTATCTTGTATGAAAGGTCTGGTCAGTCTGAATGGAAAGCAACGGTCATTGTGTCAGCAGTGCTCCGCCGCGTTCCACCCCCGCTGTCTTCACCTGACCGTTGCGGTCACGCCACAAATGCCTTTAACCGCAGATGATTGCATGTTAGTTAAGCTATATCCTCTCATTTGCACTGTGTGTGTATGTGTGTATGTATGTGTGTGTGTGTGTGCTACAGAAGGCAAGTGATGTGAAAACATACTTTATATTTGTGCCTTATTAAAACTTGGATCTACTGAAAATGTATCTTTAACAAGGAAACCGCAGTATGGTGGAGACTTGTGTTTAATCGCGTGTACGCGCATCGAATTGTCCATGTGTGCTGAAGTCTCTGTTTATGTGTATGAATGTGTATGTGCATATGTTCATAATTGTGAGCATCGTCTTGCCCTTTGCCCGCACGGATGTATGCATCCCCTGGGAGAAAGCGTGCGCGTGTGTTGCCTGTGGGCATTCTCTCTCTCTCTCTCTCTCGTTCTCTCGTTCTCTCGTTCTCTCTCGTTCTCTCGTTCTCTCGTTCTCTCTCGTTCTCTCGTTCTCTCTCTCTCGTTCTCTCTCTCTCTCGCTCTCGCTCTCTCTCGGCGGGAGCGGCGTGGGGTCGACAAGTGAGGCGTTCTGCTCCCCCCTCTTCAGTGGACCGCCGACTTCTCCCAGGCGCCCCTTCATAGACAGGCCTCTCGGGCCCATGACCTTATTCTCTGACATTTGCAGCCATTAATCTGCCGAGAGTGCGCCGTGATGGAGTGCCTCTACCGCGTTACACTCTGCTCTTGTCACCCTGTTTTCGTGGGCAGGGAGGAGGGTGGGGGGTGGAGGGGGAGAGGTGGAGGGGGGTGGCGGGGCCACGGCACCCTCCGGCGCTGCCGTTGGGGTGGGGGTGTACAAACTGACCGAAGTAGCTTTGATTCGGTCAACTCCCAATAGGTCGCCGCCGCCGGGTTATTGGCATGTTGTCGATCAGAGCTCATACTGGGGCTGTTGTTTTGTTCTGTGTTATGTTGTGTTGGTCGTCATAGCCATCGCACCGCGGGACATATGGCGATGGAGCTCAAAGCTGCTGGGTGCCGTCAAGAGTGGTCTGACCATGACAATGACAATACTACAAAACATTCATTTCAATGTAAGAAATGAAGAAAGGTGAAAGTAGATACTGTTGCCACCTGGTTGCTTGGACCATCTTCTAGTTGTACCAATGCTGGTGAGACGGATGTTCTGCTAGTTATAATGCTGGTGAGACGGATGTTCTGCTAGTTATAATGCTGGTGAGACGGATGTTCTGCTAGTTATAATGCTGGTGAGACGGATGTTCTGCTAGTTATAATGCTGGTGTGAGAGACGTTCGAGCGCTCACAGTTGGTGAGGCTGTGTTCTACTAGTTCTTATGCTGCTGAGGCTGTGTTCTACTAGTTCTTATGCTGCTGAGGCTGTGTTCTACTAGTTCTTATGCTGCTGAGGCTGTGTTCTACTAGTTCTTATGCTGCTGAGGCTGTGTTCTACTAGTTCTTATGCTGCTGAGGCTGTGTTCTACTAGTTCTTATGCTGCTGAGGCTGTGTTCTACTAGTTCTTATGCTGCTGAGGCTGTGTTCTACTAGTTCTTATGCTGCTGAGGCTGTGTTCTACTAGTTCTTATGCTGCTGAGGCTGTGTTCTACTAGTTCTTATGCTGGTGAGGCTGTGTTCTACCCTTAGTTAATGACCATCTTCCTTCTTTGGTAATGCAAACGTCTATGGACACGGATGCTCTGCGTAACGGTCTGCCGGCTCTCCCTCCCTCCCTTCTCTTCTCTTCTCTGGGAGTACGACTGGATTTATAAGGAGCGCCGTGTGATCCATCATCCTGTGCAGAAGCCCTGGGACTCTGGGAGGCGACCGGGGAATACAGCGGTAACCTGGGAATACAGGCTGGGTTGGGTGCCCATCAGATGGCTCTGGGTATATTAGGGTGTAAAATGTTAGTCCCTGTCACCGGAGCAGGGGGCTCGCCGGGAAGCTGCGGGTGTTTACAGCGGGGGGGGGGGGACCCCAGTCCGTCTGCGTTGTTTTTATCTGGGCCAGTAATAACACTTTATGGATCTGTTGACGGACTGTCCGGGCGAGTCGTTAACACCCGCCGCTTCCTTTATCACGCCGTGCGCCCCGAGATTGCATTTATGTTTTGTTTTCTGTTCAGCGGGTATTATGGCCAACGGGCACTGCCCGGCCATTCCTGGCAATATGTTCTCCTGATGAATTGGCAAATCAACGCCGTCCACGAGAAACACTTCAATCCTGGACGTAAGCGCTGTGCCTTCGCATGGAACATTTGTTTTAGCAGCTGCAGCTGTTGCCACAGTCTATGATAACAGGCTGGCAGCGGATCACCTGGCGGATATGTGGAAATACGGGAAAACACCACGGCGTGGATTTGAGTGCATTTGTCATGCGTTGATTCACACGTGGCCTCCGTGTTCTCTCTTTTGATAATTGATAATTATGATTACTTTGTTTTAATGGTGATGGTTATTATAATTATTAAGTGGGGATGGCACATTATTCTGTTTTGATATTGTCAAAGGGCCACCGTAGTGCTTTACCACGGCTTGTTTATCTTGCAGAACAAAACAACACAGCACTCTTGACTGGGTCATTACTCTGCGTGTCAAAATCAACAGAAGGTAAAAAAAAAGCCCAAATGCGACTTTTCTGGGTTTACTATTTTTTTCAGCATTCCGCCTCCTGAGATGATGCGGAGGCCCCTGTGAGCCTGAAGCCGAATTAATAATGAACAAAGTCGATAGCACTGTGTCCCTTTCTCTAAAGAACCACCTTGAAATGACTTTGCTTCAGGTGTTGCAGGTATTCAGTCCACAAATGGAGGGGGAAAAAAAGGGTTCCACACGTTTACTGTTTAACTGAGGATTGTGGAATGGTAGTCATGTCAGATGTCAGGTCTGAGCGTTTCTATATCACAGTCCGACAGTGTGAAAAGCTTCCCATTGTACTCAAGGAGCTGGGTAATTTTCTGAATAATTAAACTTGTGTCACACAACAGTGACCCAGTTCTATCCATCGCTCCCTTTCTAGAGAGCAAGCGGTTCAAAGGAAACACTTCTGTCAAATATCTCGGTTCCATTCATCGTCCAAGTTTCTTTTTTTTCTTTTTTCTTTCTCCACTCCCTGACGTTTCAATTTCGACACGGGAGTGCTTGTAAATTACTTCTGTAATTGTTCCGCGTCATATTTTGTTTTTCTCCCCCCTGTTCTGTTCTAATGCATAAAATATGCATAGGCTGAGTAGTATTTAAAGACACATTGATCAATACTCACGCCTAGCTTCATGAGAACACTCTGACGAGATGCCTCGTCAATCTAGAAGAGTAGGTTGGCAGGCAGCAAGGTGTGATGGAGTGAGGCCCTGAACGACGAGGAATGCAGGCGAGGCTGACATCGACAGCGCTGTGCACATTGCTTCATTTGTTTTTTGGCTACCAATTCATACCAACTGGAAATACGACACAAACTCAACATCTCCTCAATTCGTGGCTTATATAAGAGACATGTTTTGTATGTAAATCGGTGATAATGTTAATTTTTTATCGTAACTAGCCTTGAGTTGCTGTGAATGGAAAGGACTGAAGGACTGAGTGAAAGAACTGTTTTAAAACAGGATGTCTGGTATTCTTCTTCTTTTCTCCTTTTCTTTCTTAGCAATTTATTTCTATATTGACAGGAATTGCGAAATAAACCTGCATAACAAAATTAAACTATTTGGGCTTCACTAGTTCAGCCATGAACAAATCTGCAAGCCTTAGGAAGACCTAGTTTGTACGAGAAAAATAAGTCAAATCCGGGCAAGAAAAATAGCCCATAATATGCTTCACCCGTCAAGTCAAGTCAAGTCAAGTTTATTGTCACTTCACAGTTTACAGTTTAGTATAAAGCAGTGATGTGAAATTCTTGTGTGCAATACCCGACGACAGACAGCAGTTATAGAATAAGATAAAATAAAAATAGATAAAAATAGATAAAAATAGAATAAAAAATAGAATAAAAAATAGAATAAGGAATATAAAATAAAAATAAAAAATGCAATTTATAAAATGCAAAAATCAGCACAGAAAAGAGCAATATATATATATAAATCAATGTAATAAAATATACATTGTTATATGTTATACGCCCTTGTTCAGCAGCCTGATGGCCTGACTGTGGAAGCTATCTCTAAGCCTATTTGTACGACACTTGATACTGCGGTATCGCCTGCCTGACGGTAATAGTGAGTAAAGTTCGTGGCTGGGGTGGGCAATGTCTTTTATAATTCTTTTGGCCTTGGCCACGCACCGCTGGTTGTAAATGTCCAGGAGGGAGGGGAGCTCACCTCCAACGATATACTGGGCCGTCCGCACCACCCTTTGAAGCGCTCTGCGCTCGAGTGCCGTGCAGTTCCCGTACCAGGCGGTGATACACCCTGTCAGAACACTCTCGATGGTGCCGTTGTAGAATGTTCTCAGGATGCGGGGGCCCATGCTGAATTTCTTCAGACGCCTGAGAAAATACAGGCGTTGTTGGGCCTTTTTCACCACGTGTGTGGTGTGCGTGGACCATGTGAGGTCCTCGGAGATGTGCACGCCGAGGAACTTGAAGCTGCTGACCCTCTCTACTGCAACGCCGTCGATGGAGATAGGGCTGTGCTCTCCCCTCTGCCTCCTGAAGTCCACGATCAGCTCCTTGGTCTTCTTGACGTTGATATTCATGGTATATGGTACATGGTATATTCATGGTATATTCATGGTGCAAGAAACACCTCCCGATGATGGCAGAGTTCAGTTCGATGGCACCTCATGGCACTTAATGAAAACTGGACTGAGATGATGAGCCAATTTTCTTTTGGGTGCGTCTGTATGGTTCATTATCTCTGTTCCAGCATTAGCATAAGTACTTTATGTTTAAAGTACATAAACATAGTTTACAGTTCCACAGTTCTGCAACTCGTACTGTATTTGTGCTACGGTGTATAGCTACAACACACACCCCTCTCCCCCCTCCTCGTTCCTTAATGTAATCTGACGCTTTTTGCGACTCTCCTCTCCCTATATTTCTCTCTACATTCCATTTACACTAATATTATTTTCTCTCCTGTGGTGTGGGCGGAAAAAAACCCAACAATCATGATTTCATCTCCATACCGTTGGAACTGGCACACTATAATGGAGGTTAAAAAAAGGCCCACACAGCTAGGTGAAAGGTGAGGAGGGGTAAAAAGAGATGGCAGGAGTCTCAGAATGATAGCAATATGGTGCGACAGCCTGTAAAAATGCCAAAAGCCGATTGGCTGCAGACACTCGTCTTGACTCGAGGTTCATTTGTTCAATAACAGCTCCTGGCCAGACGAGGGAACTCACTGAATATAGCTCGATCGCAACTCATTACGCGACACTCAACTAATTTTGGATGAAGGTGCATTGCGGGAGAGCTGAGCGAGCTGAACTGCACAACCATTTCAAAGCGGTTCACCTGGCCAACCGCCGCCATCGTTTTTGTTCGCAAACCCACCGTTTTATCTGTGCACAAACACAGACAAATTTGATCTAGTTTGAAGTACATGGGAGCCTCTAGGCCAGAAATACACGAGGAGAGAATCTGGTAAATTTCCCCTCTGAGTTGCCCCTCTGGGAAGCGCAGCTCGCTTCTCTGATCCAATCTTTTCAGACGGGATGGGGATGGGTTCCCATCCAGGGTCTCTGTAGCAGGGCGAGGGGATGGCGTTATCTGCTGCAACATCTCGTCTCTACAACAACCAATAGCAATAACGCTAAGTCCTCCCTGGTAATCTGTTAGCAGCCTAATGGCCAGGGCTCTGGCCTTGGTGCTGAAGTGACAGAGTGGCGCAGGCCTCTCCAGTAGCTGTCCCAGGTGCTGGCCTTAGTATGGATAGTGGTGTTGATTGTGTGTTTTTCTTTAGTTGGCAGAAAAGTCTGTGATTCCTTTGATTTCAGTTGTGAAATAGGCCAGTGTGTATTTATACCTGCATGCGGTCGGAATACGTGCTGGCTTGCGGCGGCTTGCAGACCAATTATATGAAGTGCTTACGCAATCTAGCCTCGCATCACAGCGGACTACTAATCAAATATGGAAAATCTAATCTCATCGTCCCATGTACACGTTCATCAGGGCCGAGCAGGGATGTATGAAATAGGCTTGATGTAATGCATCAATCTCCGGCTTATTGCGACCAACTGGCTGTGTCTTTGAAGATCGCCAGAGAAAACGAATGTTATGTCCAAATTCAGCAAAGTTTGACACGACGGATGATGTAAACTGATTGATTACATTAGAAATTTGATTGAGCAGTAGAGCAAGAGGCCAGAGTTCCATTTCATTGGGAACACAGAGTTATGTTCACCCTTGATAGATAATGCTAGCTGAAACGTCAAGGACAAAAGTAGTCTAATTACGCTGCCCTGCTTTTTTGATCCTCAGACCTGACTACGTTGTGCCCAGAGCAAATGTCTATATTTTATATTTTATTATATTGCAGCTCTGTTCAACGAAATGCCATTTACAGTTATCCAAAGGTTGGGCCTTTCAAACACACCTACACACACACACACACACACACACACACACACACACCACACACACACACACACACACACACACACACACACACACACACACACACACACACACACACACACACACACTGCAGATCCCTATTGATGCTCTGGTGTCTTCCTTTTTAATCTATACCGCCACACTGCCTTGGTTTGCTAAGCACAAGTTGAACCAAGGACAGAGGCCGAATAACAGACCCTCACCGTTTAAAAATGCCAACAGCATCATAAAAACAATAATTACTTACTTGGACCCGCGTTGCTTTTCTGGACCAAGAGCAGCGTATAGCCATCAGCATTTGTGTGCATCACAGATGCCTTTAGTTTTAGAACTCTGCCTTTAGTTTTAGAACTCTAAACTTTGATCTGAAAAACCACCCTCACAACAAGGTTTCATTAATGTTCTTTATATTATTTAAACCGGGTTATATTTTATAACTAAAAGGCTTTCTCCTTCATGAAGGAACCATATACTCAGAGACATGACACAGAAGAACATCAACGGCACGTGAAAGAAAGCGGTGACGACTGAGTCAATAACGTGCTGGGCACCACACCAGGGTGCGAGTGGAATAACTTCAGCAGAGAATCTATTTTTGCCACATAAGCAGATTTTGCACATGGAACCGTCTGTTTGAATTGATTATAGCTAGACATCAACTCGTCAACACGTATACAGCAGGCTGTTGTGTCGAGTGGCCCAGCTGTCTTCAGGTATTGACAAGCAGTGCTTTACTCCAGGCGCCATTGTTGCTGTGGAGATCTCTTGCATCTTTGTAAAATGATGCTATGCAGTAATTACGACGAGATTTAACATCCTCCTCATCCAGACTTACCCTCTTAGCAGCGTGCTAACAAATCTCTCTGTTCTTTTTCATTTTTTTCTTTCTTTCCGCTCATTAAAACTAAAATACTTTGGTTGCCTTCAGCAACGCTAAGGTCTATATTTGTGGGAGCGGAGAATTTTTACTATATTGGTGTTTTTCTTTTCCTTTGGTCGAATGCAGTCGAAGGATTGTGTATGTGAGGTAGTCAGCCAGCCCGCTTTGGCGGGTTGGCTCGGGTTATCATAGTATGGCTCAAACGAAAAAGATGTGTTCATGATTCCACCTACACAGCTCTATTGGCCTGACTTTGGCATTGCTGCACAGAAGAGACCTCCAGAGGGAGAGAAAGTGCACAGTGTTTCAGCAGCTTGGGTTTCATGCCTCAGGACAGAGCGTAAAGCTTGGCGCTCAGGCCTACTTCTGTCCCCCTAAGGGCCAGAAACCTGTAACCTTCTGATTTAATGGTTATATTAATTTACAGAATTACATGGAAAGGGGTTTAAGAGATAAAGTTCACGACCCCCACTCTTGACAGGAGTAGAGGAAAATAATTGGTATTGTATCCAAAGATACAATAGAAATTATAGAAATTATTAGCATCTCATTTGGACACATAGGTCAATTGTTTTGTCTGTTTCTTGCTTTATTTCTTGCTTTGCTTTTTGAGGTCCGAGAGACTGTTTTACTGTTTTATACATTGTGTATCGTAGCAGTTGACCTTGCCACACCCTGACCAAAGGCTGTCACAGATTTTGCCACGATTTTAGGGCGATTTTTCTCATTGCAGACAACATTCCCACATCGTAGCAAACTCCTAGGTCGTAGTCAACCCTCTGTAGTCTTGGATCGCTCAGTGTGACAGATTCAAAGATGGCCTACGACGTGTGATCTGAGGCTCCGACGAATATCTGTCAGTGTCAGAAAATGTGAGTCGCTAGCGTAGTGTTACAGTAAGAGCCCAGTGACTGACCAATAGGAAAGCGGCTGGCAATGACGGCATACTGGCAGAGGGTTTGCTCTGGCTCTGGCTCGGGACCGGGACACCGACACTCGGTTGGTTCTCTCTTTGGAGAACCGACTGCCCCTTCCTTCAAATCCAGGAACAGGTCCAGATCCTTTTTGGTTTCTTCTTCTTCTTTTTTTTCGACATATAAAACATTGCCGCAATCACAGCTTGCTGCGAATCCATGATTAAAACTAGCCTAGTGCTACAAGGCATTATTTCTGGTGAAACACTGTTGCCATTATGTCTCGTGGACATCTCGCACTCGTCGGCAAATTACGCTGCAAATCTTCTTCTTGATCGTCGTAGTCTCACTAAAATAAATCGTGTGACAACAGAACGACTGAAAATCGTACATCGTACGTCTGGCCAAGCTGATCAAGTTTGTCTTGATCGCACAGTGTGACCTGTCACAATCGTACAAGACTGGATCCGCCTGTGGCAGCCTTTGCTGGGCTCCTCCGACACACAAAACACAGGTAGATGTTGTACCAACCAGTTGATGGGAGAGTTCGCTAAATGTTACAGGCAGAGCATGCTGATATGTCCGACCTCTCTCTCTGTGTGGTGATGGCTTTATCCTGCGTGCCTTGATTGGCCAATGCACCACAGGTGTGCACCAGCCTATACCAGCCACCAACCACACACACACACACACACACACACACACACACACACACACACTCCACATGTTAATCATATTAATACAAGGTTTTTATGAATTGGTATCTTACTAGTCATTGTAAAATGAAGAACTATTTAGTATTTATTTAAAAGTCTATTCAACTCATTTTTTCAAACATGGTAGAATGATTGGTACAGGCATATACAAGCAACGTTATATCTGGTGTATTTTGTAATTGTTTTTTTTTGGGGGGGGGGGGTTTGTACACAAAAGAAGAAAATTTATTATAAAAATGTTAAGCTAAAGGCCTGGACCGGTCAAGGAGAGAATATCATAAAAGAGGTGAATCTAGAGTGATTGAGGGAGGTGAAGCTCATGATGGCTTATCAAGCGCTGACTTACTGCTTCCCCTAGCTCTCTGGGGAGTAAGCTTCCTCCGCTGGGGTTTCTCTCCGGCGGTTTCTCTCCAGGGGGGGAATAAGCTGTGCTTTCTCAGCCCAGCCTTCTGATCTCCCACTAGAATGGAGAACCGATCTATCCTGAGTCCCCTGCTGTAATAGTCTTCCGTTCCGTAGCCATCTTTCTGTTTTTGCCGCTTATTGTGTGGCGCAATTACCTTAAATCCTTAATCGCTTATCTTACTGAAATTAGCCTTCATCGGTATTCCGGAGACATTGTGGTGGTCGACAGTAAAAAGAGGAGTACGTTTCTCTTTGCCGGGACCTCAATGACAACGACGACACGTCCCCTAGAATTACTGAGCTGGCGGGAGGCTTCAGGCGGTGGGGGGGGGGGAGAAAGAGAAGTGCATAAGCAAAAAAGAAAATGATTGGCAGAGGTAGTGACAATTAAACTGTCGCTGCAAAGCAAAAGAGAGAATGTGAATGTCAACCTTTTCCTCTTTGTGTGTGTGAGTGCGATCCCCCTCTAGGCTTGCATAGAAACGTGTTTTATTTTTATTTTAACTTTTGTTGGTTGCCGCCGTGGGTAATTACGCCATCGCAGCACGCCGGCGAACTGCTGTCCATCTAATTGGAGGGACTAAGGAGTGGTTTTAGTGAGGACGGAGGAAATATACTAGGGATACACTAGCTAGGCTCTGGTAATAAGATTTCACCCCAGGCCACAATTTTAATAGTCAAGGCTAGCTTTTGCCGTCGAGGTTCCTTCTCATTTCGTAGGCGAGACGTTGCCTTTGTGCTGGCCTTACGCAATATGGATGAGAGACTTTGTAGCTTGGTCATTAACATCGCAGTATTTTATTTTTTTTAAACCTGCCGCAATTATCCTTTCTGGGTTTTCTTTTGTCTATATGAGCCGCAGTCCTCAGATCAGCACACGTCACTGACTCAAACCACATGGGCCGTTTTCCCTGGACGCCAAGTCTTTTTTATTTTATTTTTTGGATTAAAACGCAACAGATGATTGAATCAGGTTGCAGACATTGTATGGTAACATTATATTTCTTGCCCCGAGGAAACTCACCAAAAAAATCACACCCACAAATCGTATTCATTTTGATCCCACCACCAAATGACATGCTAAATTATGCATAACTTTTTAATTGGCTTGTGCATGGTAGAGGTATGGGGTTGTCTTTTTTTTGTGTGTGTGTGTGTGTGTGTGTGTGTGTGTGTGTGTGTGTGTGAGACACATGGAAGGTAAGGTGACACGGAGGCAGGGCTGGACATGTTCCAGGGGCTGTGTTTCACCACAGCGGGGGGCTTAGTGGCTGCCTGCCTCTCTCCCTCTGCCCCCCGTCACCCCACTCTGCCTCTTTGGGAGCAGGGAATTTACCCTCTGGCCAATATGCAGAACATCTAACCTACTTCACATTCTCGCTGCACTCATCCATCCTGTATAAATACGACCAATATAGTTGACCTCCTTGAAATGGAGTTGTCAGAGAAGGACACTGCTTTGACCCCTAATCCTAATGTTTGAACTATTAAATTTGGAGCGACGGGGGCTGAGGCTTATCTGACTAGAGGTGCGACTACGGTCTCAAAGCTGAAGGGGCGGCCCGCGGTTTGTATATTAGCGGTGAAGACAAGAGCAATATGGCACTTGGTTACTCACCACATAAGGAAATGAACCATGAGGTACGATTCCTCCCCACATGCTGACATGAACAATAGCACGCACGTGCCTGCTGAATTCAACGACAAGGACATCGAGCGAAAGTAAAGGGACTTTAAGCCAGCGCATGTGTGAGTGCGTGTATTGCGTCTTAAGCACTAGCTCACGTGGCGGTGAGAGCGATTCTTGAGGCGTCGAGACCCTTTTTGTTGTGTTTGAGGCAATATGGTTCCCATGTGGTTCACGCAGATCTGCCTATCTTAATAGCTTTCTCAAATATGTATTTGTGATCTTTTTTTTTCCATCATTGTTTCTTCATTCAAACACATGGTTCTGTTTGAATGCAAGTGGCTTTGTTTTACGGTCAATGTATGCATATTTTGATCCTCTCCCATGCCTCTTCCATTAGCATTGGTCCTATATTCCCATGCATTCCTTATGTGTGCTCTGCTATGCATCACTAATACAATGATAATACAGAACACGTACAGCACACACATACTTTAAATGACTAGTGCTACATGTTTGCTACATTCTACCATGGACCATGGAATATTAACGGGAAGGGTTATGATGATTCAAAATAATTTACTGTCAAATAGGTTCTGGCCAATGTTTATACTAAACCTCGGCCTTGCGTAAGCAACAAACAAATACAGTGCTGTTGAATTAGCGTAAATAAAAAAAAATCCATCTTTAGACCTTTTTTCTGAACGAGAAGCAAAGACCGAGCCCTTATCTGTTTAAAGAGAGATAGCCGCGCCCAGGGAGATAGCCTTGTGTACTCGTCGGACCGCATGTGAATGTGGTCCCCTTTAAAGAAGAAAAAAAAAAAGAAGAAAATCTAATGAGTCATCAATCAAGTCTGTATAAACCATACCGAAAGCTATCGAATTTGCAAAGAAGGACACTGATATGGGCCGTATTAAGCTGCAGTTACCGTGCTTATTACGCTCCCTCCTTGGGCTAATGGTCCATTAGCTTTCTTTACTGCATAATGTGCCTCGGGTGCAGCGGTAGCCTGGCACGCTGACTCCATATTCATGACAATGTGGCCAGGACTCCCGAGGCCAGTAAATTTACCCCGAAAATAGACAGTTACCTTTATCGCCAGGGGGCTAGACGATGGCCAATGTGTTTGCTCACTGAATTCCTCAAAAATTCCCGACAGCAGCAGCGGTGATCGCGATAGGCCAATATTATAAGGCCACAATACGAAGAGATGGCTGCGTCTTTAACTGTCCGTCTCCTATAGATTAGGAGCTGATCAAATGAAACGTAATGTATGGGGGGGCGAGAAAGAGGTGAAACACTTGGAAAGTGTACCAGAACACTACAGCAACCTTTTCAACACTTAGTATTAAATTCCTTTTCTCTGACACAATTCCATTTCTTTCCATTCAGCATGAGCCGTCGTTTGAACGTTGCAGCCAGCTAATCTAATTCCACTGTAGCACCAATATAATCTTTAATAAAAAATAAAAAAATAGATAGATTTATTTGACAACTGTTCTTTTGGCTGGCTAAAACTTTTAATGCCACAAGGAGACAGATGTAACGTTTCCTTATTTATATTGTTTTACAGTGGAGAGGTTTCTCGCTTAGTAGACAGGTGATAGCGTTCGCCTTTGTGCTTGTCATTTGGAATGTCAGCACCGAGAATACAATAGAACTACACTTGTTTTTTATCCTTGTCGGAAATGTTTTGCACATTAACTGCAAACTGTTTAGGTTTTTTTCTTTATTCAGTTTGTCTTCAATGAGATCAAACAACTTTCCAACGACATTTCAAACGCATAGTCATGCCAACCACATAGTCACCTATATGATGTTACATACGGTTCTGGTATTAGTCATAACGTCTGCAATAATGGGCTTATCTTAAGTTGATGAAATAGGAATTATAATGAGATTCAAATCACCTTTCAAATGTATTCGATAAAGCAGTGGTTCCCAACCTGGGGGGCGCGCCCCCCATGGGGGGGCGCCAAAGATCGCAGGGGGGGCGCCAGGCCTCAGATGATTTGAGGCCTAATATCATATTTCGATTATTTTTTTTTTTTACATATAATTGTAACGCAATACATGATTGTCGCTAAAAGCCTTGTCTCTACATTACAATAAAATATAGAAATTTATTGATAAATTAATTTTAATAAAAATTCTACAAATTAATCTGATACTCCTCCGATTCGCGCCAACATTGACGTTACTGTGTCAGCTTCCGTGGTAGTAACAGTTTGCTGTGCTTGCTAGCTAGCGACCAACTTCATAAGGTGAATATTTTGTCTAAAAATGTCTGAAAAACGTAAAGGAGATGACAGCTCATCTGCAATCAAAAAGAAAATGAGGACCTACCTAGAGAGCTATCTTAACTTAGGTTTCATGGAGGGAACGGACAAAACCCGCCCAGAGTGTGTGATATGCAGAGAGAAGCTAGCCAACGACGGGGGGGGGGGGGGGGGGGCGCAAATTCCAACAGGAGTCATTTGGGGGGGCTCTGGGTGAAAAAGGTTGGGAACCCCTGCGATAAAGGTCCAAAAGTCCAACTTCCTTTTTAAAACCATACTCATAACACTTGCCGTTATGCCGAGTACAGCTAGAGTAATTACACACATTTGCCATATATGCTCATGAAGTGAAGTCACGCATGTGTAATATAGCGCTTATCTCAAATATAGCCTTCGTCAGCCTCCTGCAGTCACGCCGTTCCAGTGTTCTTATTGGGCCTGACTGTACATTGTGGGGAAACGGCTTTAAGCGTTCACTTCAGTGACACTGGCTGTCCTAATGAGTCTCTCATGAAAGCCGGCACGCGGTCTGTGTGCCTTGCCGACCACCGCGGAATCGCAGGGACGCAGTGAAAGATGTGGTGCCAAGGTTCAACGGTGGCAACCTCCCCGCCTGCCTGTACCCCAGGTCTCTCTCTCTCTCTCTCTCTCTCTCTCTCTCTCTCTCTCTCTCTCTCTCTCTCTCTCTCTCTCTCTCTCTCTCTCTCTCTCTCTCTCTCTCTCTCTCTCTTCCCCCCCCCCCCCCCCAGCCCTCTGTGTGTTCTTAAGCAATGCATGATGGGAAGACCATCTGACGACTGGGCAATTTTTTCCACAGCAAAACGACCTCAATCAAACTGCATGTAACAAAACTCAGAAGCGAGAAAAATAAATGAAGGGTAAAAAAAAGTAGAAAGAAAGTGTAAACGCCTCTTCACTCACTTGTCACGCCGTCTGCTGTGTGGCATACAGCCTCTGGGGAGACACTTCAATTTGAGGCTGTTGCTCTGAGTGGGAGATTTTTTTAATTTACTTTTTACTATTTTTTTTGTGCCTCACTCACACAGGCCATGGTGTGTCACTGTGGTAATATGAGGTGATAATGCTTTTTGGCCCGTCATTCCTCAAAACATTTGAGAGGAATATGAGGGCATTGAGGGCATTGAGAGGAATCCAAACAGGTATGTGTCTTTGCCTGCATTAGTTAGTTAAAGATGTGTTTTAGCGACCTCTTTGTATACAGCATGCTATTAAAAACGCAGTGTCATCCTAATCTTTGTTTTTTTTTGTCAAATACGTTTTGTATGTATTGACTCTTTGACATGGACACCATTATTTTGGTCGCTAAGTGCCATTTATCATCACGCAGGCAACACATGGCAACAGAAACAGAAATATTCAATCTTTAGTACTGAAGGGAGGGTTTTTTTTGGGATGGAATATACCAAGATTAATCACAAACAAATTCCCATTAATGTCCTAATGTCTCAATGTCTTAATGTTCAACGTTTACCGCTGCACAGAATAACTTAATAAACCGAATGTGATGTATTCGAGTGTGGGTCTGGGGGGGGGGGGTTGCCTGTTTGTGTCTTTGTGTGGAGCAGTGATTAGGGCTATGTTTCACATAGACACGAGACTGGGTGGTGTGTGTGTGTGTGTGTGTGGTTGGGTGGGCAGGCGTGCGGGCGGTTTGGTGGTTAAGATGCGATGCCACAAAGCAGCGTCTCTGAAGCTGAGCATGCCAGCGGCCGCACCCTCTGGGCACTGGAACGCCTGCTTCCAGAGCCCCCTGGGGAGATGGGCTCGGAGGCCCCCGTCGCTTTGTACTTCTTCTAATGCGCTGACGCAACGTGACTCGAGCCGCTCCGTGCGGGGTCTTCTGCACTACCGCCACCGCTAATGGAGGGATCTGCTCTCTGGAAGTGTGTGTCGTTCTCCCTCTGAACATACCTCTGACTGTAACAAAGCCCCAGCCAATTAGACAACACACAACATGTCAATGCATTATTTCTCTATCATCTCACCACAAAGATCTATGGAGTATATTCTTATGAGTGTTACTGCTCTCGTTGCAACAAAGACACAACAACAACAACAACAACACTAGTCAAACAAAATGAACACAAGCAGAACCAGCCAGGAGCCAGAACCAGCTTCTCTGACCATGGTCTTAGATTTGTATTCACTGGCAGGAAACCACTCGCTTCAAGCCCTTTCCGCCGTTTGATTTCTTTATGCTTAAGTACTTTTTATCTTTCTTTTTTTAAACCTGGGTGAACTGCAAAAGATTGCCGGCTGATGGGCGCAGGGTGAGGGAGGCATTTCAGAAAAGCACTGGACTGAGAGCATGTTTACTGGCTCCGTCGGAAACATTAGGAACTAACTCTTTTTGTCATCTCCATCTCAGAGCAGTGCGGCGGAGATTGGTGCGCCCCGGTTCCTATGGGCCCACTGGGCCGTACAAATGCCTTGTGATGAAGGGGCACATTTTTAATCTGTCGGATGGGACCCGGGGCAAAATTACCATGGACCAAATTACAAACACATTACTCCGGATAGGCTGAGCTCGTAAAGCACAAGCTTTGTCTCGCTGGTTGGCTTATTTTCATAAGTGTCCATTACTTTGAGTCTAGAAAACACGGACTAACCGACAAACCGCTAGCCTACTTCCAGATTTACAACGGAAAAATGGCACTCGTGTGTGTTATTCTAACACATCGAGAGAAGTCTGAGAAAGGACCAACACATGCATTCCTGTCAAGCTTTTAAAACTCGCATTATGATTTTTCAAGAAGAACTTGAAGATCCGTATTATGTAGACGGCAACTAAAGACATTAAGTTATTATGAGGTGCATTTGAAGCAAAGATGCACAAAGCGTCTCAATGGACGACTGTCACTCAATCTCGGTCTAACGTTCCAGACAGAGACACAAAGAGATGGAGACTTCCTGCGGTGTCGATAAAACACGTCGGCCCCTGACACACGGCCCACGATCCACGCCGTCTGGCGAGGCCTCTACTTTAGCCGGCGCTCCCGAGACACGACCCCCTCCCCACTGCCCCGCCCCCCCCCCCCCCCCCTCCTCCTCACTCGACCCCTGCATTTGATGGGTTTATCCTCCTCCCCGGAGGTGGATGTAGTGCTAGGGAACTGCAGCTGTGTTGTTGGCACATCACTTTATTCTGCCGATTGCTTGGGAGTGCTGCGCTCGCCGCCGGCACCATCACCGCTGCCCGCCTGCTGCCCGCCGCCCGCGGTCCGCGCCACAGCCGGGCGCCGTGTATCTGTTGGAGCGGGTCAGGGCTGAACAAATAAAAACGCTTCGGCAGGTAGTGTTTCCTCAAACTGTCAAGGGCAAGAGAATTACACAAGCGTGTCCCAGAATATTGAAACAGGAAGGAGGGGAGACGGTGGCGGAGGGGGGTGTATTGCGTTGGTCGCCGATGTACTCCGCCGTGGTATACCGCAAATTTAAATGAAGTGGTATAATTAAAACAATCTGTGGCACATCAAGGATAAATCAAATCAGGGAGGACAAAAAGCTAGTTCTCCGAGCACAACATAAAATGAGAAAAGCGACAGCGTTTTTTTTTCAATTGCTTTCCTCATTAGGCCCACACTACCTTTCGTGCGGCACGCGGTTATGTATGACCTTCAGGTGAAAGCTAATCATCCTTGGCTAATTAACAATCTACCTGAATAAACAATATGGGCTCTTCCCCCCCCCCCCCCATCCCCCATCCCCCTCCCTCGCAGGCGGCACCACAGTCCAAACATTAATCAGAAGAACAGGGCTGTGGGTAGTTGCAATTACTTAGATAGCAGTAATTGATGTCGTAAGTAAGCCTACGGGGGGACTGTTTTGCTAGAACGGGCGTACTTGGCGACTACTTATTGGCGTGTAGATATTACGATCTCTTACTCTTGTCGTGGTGACTGTTCCTACGAGTCACCGCCCATCCACCGCTTGTGACATTGACAATTCGTCGCAGCGTCAGTGTGATGTCCGTTTCATAAAGCAGCGGGACATTTCTTTTTGTGGCTAGAGATAAAACGAACAGATGAACAGAAATGTAGGGCAGTAAAGAATATGATGTGGAAGCAAATGGCTTCCCACATGCTAAACTGCCTAAATGAGTACGGGAACTGTGCAAAATGAAGAGGGGACGGCTGACGTTTCTCAGGTAGATGGTTTATGTCACTGTTCCAGATGGAAGGACATTAAAGAAAGAATTAACCAGATGTTAAACGTAAAAATTAAAAAAAGGGTTGATGATTATTTGAGGTTTGCTCACTAGAGAAGTTGAGCTAACTAGATCAAATACGGGCAAGAGGGCGGCCTTTGTGTTGCAAATGTTTTGGTCAGTTGATGTTTTTCTGATAAGATCAGAGTTTGACATTTTATGTGATGGAGCCGGAGAGGGTTCAGGGACGATTGAATAACCTGCAATAAATGTTTATTTTGAAAAATGAGGCCACAATTTTATATATGATCAAGGTTAGGTTGGTAAATAACCTTTATGATGAAGAAATGATGCATTCTTTGATATCAAATTCAATAAGGGACAGCCTCAGCAACACACAGCACGAATCATATCCGCAATTCAAAACATTGTAGCGTGATTAAGTCATGCTACAATGTTTTTTATAAAGAATAATAAGAACTAATTTTAGCTTATGCAATAAAGAATAAATAACCTAGCCTATTTTAAGTGCAGAACTTATGTATCCCCCCCTTCAGTGGAGTAATTACACAAACACTCCATGATTGCTTTCTTTTTTTGGACTTCATACCTTCCTCTGAATGCCGAGTTGCTTTTTCCATCTGGAGCCTCCACTTCAGAAATTGTTCTTTGACGCTTATTTGTATTCTCCGCCACTGCTTCTGTTGTACTCCATCACTATGGTCTCCCCCCCCCCCCCACCCTTCCTTTTTTTTCATAAAAACAAGTTTACATCACGTTACGACTTGTTTACACTTGCCAGGGAAACTGAAGGTTGTCGTAAAATACATAATAAATAAATATCTAAAAAGTGTAAAAGTAAACATCTTGTAAAGCTTACAGTGGCCGTTTTAAAGCTTTTTTTGGGCTGGATGACGTCAAACGCATACCTTGAATGTCAGCACTGACATTCAAGAACTAGGGAATACGGAGAGCTTTTTCTGATGGCCATAGGCCATAGGCCTGCATTGTGTGAACTTATTTGGCGTGGGCTTTATATGTAAAAGTACCACACTCCAGCTTTAGTCTATCTGAAGTCCAAAAATATGTGATTCTATGATCCACCAGCCACGAGTACTACTTCCGCCTTAGATTATAACTATAAAATAAGATAAAGAAATGCATTAGCACAAAGGTGATTGGGAGGTAAACAAACATACACAAAACAACAAAAACCTACATCTAAATAAAACACACAGCTATAATGGGAAATCTGGACAAGATAATAATAACTACTAATCCCTAACTCTATTGACCGTAAAAAACTGCTCTATTGACCATATTAAACCCTAACTCTATTGACTGTACTAAACCCTAACTCTATTGACTGTACTAAACCATAACTATATTGACCGTATTAAACCAAAACTCTATGGACCGCATTAAACCCTAACTCTATATTCACCGTATTAAACCATCACTCTATTGACCGCATTAAACCAAATGTATATTGACCGTAATAAACCCTAACTCTATTGACTGTAATAAACCCTAACTCTATTGACTGTACTAAACCATTACTATATTGACCGTACTAAACCAAATGTCTATTGACCGTACTAAATCCTAACTCTATTGACCCTACTAAACCCTAACTCTATTGACTGTAATAAACCCTAACCCTGTTGACGTATTAAATCCTAACTCTAACCCTAAAGTGCGCTCTGGAGATGCTGAGTTAGCATTGTTGTTGGTTCACTGGACGGGTCGGATCTCTCCTGGAACTCTCCAGCTCGAGTCCCAGATTTCCCAGAGTATTTTGTGCCATCGGATTGGGCCTAATGAGGAGACACTACCTTTTCCTAGTTTATTACTAGCTGGATATACCGTTACACAAGGCCTCTTCTCCATTCTGGATTAACTCGAACTGACACAAACCAGGCATTATAATGACACATGTTGTATGTTAAATGATCTGCAAAACAAATTATTGATTTAATTTATTCACATAAATTAATCAACAAAAGAGCATGCATTCATTGAACTTTGAATTTAAACTTAATGTTAACTAATCAAAAAAGTAGAGTGGAAAGAGAGAGGGATAGGGGGAGGGGAAGATAGAAATAGAGAGAGAGAAGGGAACACATAGGAAGTGTGTGGGGGTTTTATACTTTCCTTAGGATGTTCTCTGGACTATTGTATGACCCCCACAATAGCAGAGAGGGGTGAGCCAAAGATGGAGAGGGAAAGGGAGACACAACAAAATGGAGGCTCTATAATTTCGAATAGGATTCAAGTAACACCTTTTTCTCCATTTTTTTTTTCATCCTCGTTAGGATTCATTTTTATCGTATGTATTATTGTATGTGGAAGAGAGTGCATCTCGTGAATGCATGGAGGTGGGGCCTGGAGGATTACCCTGTCCCCAATGTTGTAAGATCAAACTCAGATCAGAATTGGAATCTGAATCACAATGCCTTCATTGTCATCGTACACAATTGTCTAGCAGTCTTCAAGACAAACGATACACAATATCGATTATGAAGAAATTAACTTAACTAAACAAAATAAACAATGTTATCAAATGTTTTGAGTGTGTCTTTTGTAGTGAACAAAGTTAATCTTAGGGATGGCAGTATGTGGGTAAGGGTATGCTGTGGAGTGTTAGGTGGGATAAATATCTTATCAGGCCCAGATCAGGGAAAGGGTTATGCAAAGCAGTGTAGCCCGAAATGACTACAACATGCAGTGGGTTGTTAACACATACTGTATAGTTTGCAACAGCTAGAAGCGGATTTGGTCTTGAACAACCAGTGGTGGAAATTCAGGAAGTGATTTCATCAGTAGAAATCTGTTATTTTGTTTTTTTATTTTTGCATCTTCTTAATTTGATCTAATGCCTTCAAGGTTAAGGTAAGAAAATAGCACTGTCTCTCACAGCCAAAACACAACTAGGCACCATTTTGCAAAGATAAGTTAACATAATTTCCATTGTCATATTATTCACCTAAATTATTCACTGATATGAAGCACAGCTCGCTAACATTGGTACATAGCATACCTCTGCCAAAGAGTAGTACACCAATTGTTTTATGTTGCAATGTGGTCTACTGTTTTAAACCAGAGCCTGTCAAAATATTAGAATCCACCTCAGCAAAGCATGCCAAAAAATAAACAAAAAATAATAAAAGATCTGTTTATTAGACTACCTTGCGGTCGACGAAAAATGTCTCTCTCAAACACACAACTAGTTGGCTAGGAATGCACAATCCAATCAAATCCTGAAGGATCAAGTCCATGCCTCTTACAATTTTGTATTATCCCGTTTCAATCCTACTGTTTTTGACGCGCATCTTAAAATACCATCACAGGAGTACACTTTGCATGCCTGAATGCCATTTCACTATTGGGTCACTGTGGAATCGCATGAACCTTGCCCAAAGCTGTCGCGCAAGAGATGGAGAACAGAGATGAATGTTGAGTGTATGAATGTGCTATTTGGAGTTGTTTGCTGTCAGTGTGTAATTAGGTAGGGTCTCCATCGGGCCATTCCAGTGAAGGGACATCACTTGATTACTACCATTAATCACGTCTGTGCGGAGAGGGGCTGACGATGAACACTACAGAGCCCCTCACGGCTGTGTGCTTTCTCCTCAACGCTTCATTTCAACAGACAATTTGACAAAGGCCACCCTAACCAAAACCATCATTCAAAACCCATACCAAAACCATCATTCACTGTCTGAAGGGGTGCTTAAACGCTAAGCGATGGGTCACGTGAGCTTTTTTATTTTTAAACCACACTGTGGAGCGGTGCGCTTGTTGTGTCACACATCTGTGACATTCGTCAGATTCTTTTTTTTTCTCAGGTGTCTCGGTTTTCCAGGAGGAGTTAGAGTGTGAAACTTGCTGCATGCATTACCTCCTCCACACCCAGAGCTCTCTGTACATGTGCAAGACATTTTACCCTTGAAGCTACATTTACCTTGTTTAAGTCTGGAGCGCTGGAGTGCTTTCATCTTACCCCAATCGCCAGGTATGCAGGTGCAGCACTGTACGTTTTAGGAGCTTAGTGTACGGGTAAATGCGTGACGTGTTTGTGAGTAGCTGTGGTGTCATTTTGTATTGCAAGGATTCAATCCCGTCTGGTGTGGCTGAGTGCACGGGATGAGGCCACGCTAATGCGGGGCCAACAGATTCCCTCACATAGGAGCCACTCTACCCTCATTTCTGTTTTCATAGTCTCTTCTCTGTACACTTTTTATTCAACAGAAAGGGCTTTATATTTCCCTCTATGAGTAGATTATGGTGGCCTATGTTTTTTTTATGTAATAAAAAGTGAACTGTGGCATCAGGTCATGTAGAAATGTATGTTTTAATAAGGCATGTACATATTATAATTTTTTTGCACTTGATTTGCCCACCTTGGTTTCCAGTTGTTTATTTTGAAAGGCTGTCTGTTCTGTCAGGGAAGAGTATATCAATTATTACTATCAATTATGTAGAGGTAAATCTCATGACAGACTAGTTGTAAAATGGCTGTTCTGTTAAAGTATAGTATTTTATATCTGTTGTAGTATGTTTATTAGATGGTGGTGTTTTCAACAGACAAATTAAGGTTTCAGGATGATTTAGTTTTCAGATTTTATTTTAAATATCTATTTTAAATAGCCATCCACTGTTGGTAGCAACAAGTGGCACTAAAGCCACATTACACGTCCATAGATTCAAGATTCAATACTTTATTACCATGCTTAATTTTTTAGGGATTTGCCTCGGTATGCTTTATTTATTATGCTGACACTCATTTCAACAAGATAAGTTACATTTAGCAAGTTCACTTGTGCGTAATTGGGGCTACTCTCAGCAAATTCAAAATAAATAAATAATGTATTTGGCTCAGGGTAGGGCGGTCAAAGGCCTAAAAAAGAACCATGGTTAAAGTTAATTTGAAGCCAGAGTGAAGTAAGTGTGAAAGAAAAGCAAAAATAATAAAATAAAGCAGGGCAAGTGGAAAATATAACAGGTTTTCAAGGCACCAGGTGGGAAAACATTACCAGGAGGGAATTGAGTCAGAGTCACCTTGCTTGAGGCTGGGTGGGTGTGCGTATGTGGGTGGGTGGGGGTGGTTGGCAAATGCATGCAACTTCGACAGTAACCTGGTGTTGGCATTGAGGACATGGGCCCAGTGACTCATGTTGGCCCGTGGCCACCAGAGTCTCTCACCTTCAGACATCCATTTGCCCGTTGGGGAAAAGACACTTTGACTGCCGGTGGTCACGGTCTCGGCCTGATGCACAGAGCAGGTGGTGAGAACATGCTGCCAAGGGAGGCGTCTGTGTTTTTGGGCTACAGACCCTTTTTAATGAGTGTGAAGATCTTATCTGGAAAGTCCTAGAACTGAATAGCTGTCGTTCACTGAGCTGATTTTTAATTACAGATTGCCCTTTGACAAATGTTGTGCTGTAGAGCAGTGTGTGTGTGTGTGTGTGGGGGGGGGGGGGGTGGGAATATTGGAATGTATCCCTGATCATTAACTCTGGATTTATTACCAGATGGTAATCTAACCAAGGCCTGGAAACATGAAGAAAAAAATCAACAACAGTGTTGTTTTGTGGTGTTTTACGACTTACCTTTAACTGTATTATTTTATCTTTAGGATAAGTCAATATATTAGCTTTGGGAACAGGTTATATCTTGTGTATAACAGCAACATATTACCAAACAGCAAATATATATATATATAGATTTTGTATATATTTTTTTATTTGTAGTGCTTGACACAAAAGACGCAATAGATATCAATCTCCGCTGTTCTTCGAGCTTCTAGCTCAATGAATTGCATGTGGCAGAGTATTGGGTGTGTGTGTGCGTGTGGTAGAGGTGGGGTTATTAATTGAGAACATCAATAACAACAACAACAAGGGTTGTTGTTTTTTTTCTCTCTAGAGAAAAACATTCATCATTTGAAGTTTGTGTTAGACCGGCCGGCAGGGGAAAAATAGGACAGGTTTTGGCCGTAGTTCGCTGGGACTTGCTACACTCGAAATCTCACCAATGTGACAAAGGGCCACAACACCTGCGCATCACATTAGTGTGAAATTACTACAGAATGTCACAGCCTGTGGTCATGTGTACAGAGCAAAAATTAGATCCCATCCCTATATTTTGTGTGTTTTTTTTTTTATGTTTTTCTCCCGTCCTGTAAATATGGCCCATCGTTTTTTGCAAAGTAAAAGCGTTGGAGCAGTGTTGATACCTTCACTCCCACTAGGCACGTTGTAACATGTTAAATATCAGTAGAATTACTGTGACGGTCTGCCAAATACATTCCTAGGCTTTTTCTTAAGGCAAGGAATCAGAACTAAGAACCTTAATAAAATATGTTATGCTTTTCCTGTTATGCTTTTACCAACGACTAATCCAGTGTGAGCCGGATTTATTTGGAGTCTATCTTTGACTCATTGTGTCTTACTAGAAATGCAAACTAGAAATACTAGTTCTTCTTCTGCCGATGCGATGACTTGACGAACAATCAAATCATTCCCTTTCATTTTAAATCCATGATAAAAACATTTTTCATCTGCCTAGAAATGTTCATGGCAATCTCATATCTTACTGAATCTCATACCTTTTAACACACAAACCTTTTTTTACATTTTCATGTTACATGGCACTGTTATACTTTGATTATGACTGAATAGGAAATGTCTAGCAGTGACAATTAGCTAGCTAACTTCAGCATTCCGATTCCCTAATGGAATGTTGATTTATAGTCACAAAAATTAGGCATCCTTTGAATTGAACCACAAGGACACTTCAATGACTGACTATTGCTGGTGAATTATTTATTTATTTAATACAGAACCCATTTAATGGCATTATCTCTGGTTTATCTCATATTTTCCCTTTGTCTAGCTGGTGTAGGATTGTGGTGTTGGTAACATTACAACAGATATCTTTAAATGTGTTACGGTGTAGCCCTTTAAGACTGAGCTAGTTTGATGAATTGCTCAGATACTTCCAATGTTGAACTGCTTCCTTTCTCCGTCTTCTAAAAAGTAAACACTGCAGAGTTGGTTTTGTAGGTATAGATTGAACTCAATTCACTTACTCATCGTCCAATTATAACTTGTTTCTCCCTGTTCGTTTTGCATGGTGGATTATTGCAGTTTTGCATACTGAAGTGTTACAGCCACATACAGTATTTCAATGCCAGCCACGGTACATAAACAGCAGAGCTTTTGGCAAAAATAAATATAAAAAGTCAGCATGAGCTCCAGAGGAAGACTATGAGGGCTGGAAACGTGTTGTTAATGTTCCGTTGGTTAACCACTGGAAGGTGTTTTTTTGGTGAGGTAGCATAATACGTGAGGTCATGCCCACCTTGTTACACGCCACCTGTTTGCTGACGTTGGGTGTGTGTGTGTGTGTGTGTGTGTGTGTGTGTGTGTGTGTGTGTGTGTGTGTGTGTGTGTGTGTGTGTGTGTGTGTGTGTGTGTGTGTGTGTGTGTGTGTGTGTGTGTGTGTGTGTGTGTGTGTGTGTGTGTGTGTGTGTGTGTGTGTGTGTGTGTACAGGTGTTCCATCTTAACTAAGAATACACATTTGCACAGAAGTCACCAAGACGGTTGGTTTATGAGTTGTGGAACAAGTTTTTACATCTTGCTACAAAGCAGGTCTTTATCCAACTGCACGCCTGAAATACCCTATTAATTATGTATACGGTGAACAATGTGCTCACATTTATTTGCCTCAGGATGATCTCACATAGTGACCTTTTTAATCTTGAAAAACATTTTTTTGAATCTCTCAATTAAGAACTGGTTTTCTTTGTGTGTACCTTCCCCATAAGAGTCATGTTTCCATGGCAGCACTCAACTTCGACAAATTCACATGGTCTTTTTGTGTCTGCATCGAACACCTCTCTCCACTCTCTGTCTGGGAGGATGAGAGAAATGGCAGCCGTTATTTCAGCCTCAGACAACAGCCACAAGCTTATGGTGTGCTCCCGAAGAGACAGCAGAGGCAACACTCTGTGAAAACACCCCTTTGCTTTCATTTCACATGGCTGACAGAAAAGCTCCGAACAGTTTGAGGCCAGAGAAAGTCAGTGTTTGCTATGAGAGGACCACAAAGTGGAAAAGGCCAATATACTACATCTGAATCCATTTTGGTTTCAATGAGTATTGATAGTGAATTTGAGATGATGTTTTGATACTTTTTTACCTCGTACATCTGAGTGTACGAGGTTGTTCGTACACTCAGATGTGTTTTTGGCGAAGGCCATGGAAATAAAAGGCCAGGTATGAATCCAAAAATAACTATTAACACTGGTATGTCTCCATGGTCAAAGTTTTTGCAGCCCTGTGTGTTTTTTTTATTTTTATGTCCTTGTGTCAACAAAGGCTGTTGCAATATTGCAATACTGCGGTGTTGCGATGTGTTAATCTAGGTTACTTTTGCCAACTGCCATGGTATAATCCAAATGTAAACATATGCATATTAATGTAAAAAAAATAAAGCTAGGTTTGAACTGGCATATCTAACATGAAGATAAAAATAATTACTTTCTCAAATACTTTCTAAATAAAAAAAATTCTCTCTTCTCGCATTTCTGCCGATATGTAGGCTAAATCGCGGAAGCACGCCATGTACAATTGTTCGAAATATGCGTATAAGAATTAGACCATGCTTTTAATTGGCCTAATCAACCAACGCTAAACAACGCCTGGCTTCCCCAAAATACGTTGACGTAATTGCTTACATCGACGAATCACAGTAGCCCTAGAAGTAAAAGCCTAATTTTCATTATTTATAGATTCAGTCTTAATCATAATAATCTGATTCAGTAATTTAAGGGCTGGGGTTTGAAAATGTGTCAGCCTTTATGGCGTATAAAGAGAAACCGTTCATTAGGTGCTTCTGTTGTTTCATCTGGCTGCCATTTCTAATGAATACGGAGACACAGTACAAAGCCCTATTTCTTTGAAACACCTGTCAGGCTTGAAAGCTTGAAAGCCTGCCCTTATTGATCTTGAATTGCTATCATTTGTCTCGGAAGAAGAAGGAGAAGACAGGGCTAAAATTCTGGGATGGAAGAGACAAAATGGTACCATTGACATTAAATGTAATGCCATAGGCTGTAATGCCATAGTCTTAGATTTTCGGAAAACAAAAATAAAAAATCAATCTCTATATTAGAACACAACCGCACGCAGTATATGATTAGTGAGTTGAACAAATATGATGAGCTAATACGAATCGATGAGGAAATATTTTGACCTTCATGACCTGGGGTATTCGTGGCCCTTCTATGTGCTTGATGGATTGCTTTTGATGGGTGAAGCAGGCTGATTTAGATGCAATAGTGTGTAGTGTGGCTTGTCTCTAGCACTATCATTCTTATGTTGTTTTCTTTGCTTTTTTTATGTTTTGGAAAATCTAAAACTGACTCACCACCACTGGTTTTGTTTTGTGGTCACTGCAGTTAGGATGTGTAAACCAGTTACAGATGGACACATGCATGAACTATGTTCAGATCTCTCTGTCGTATATTGTGTCTTTATTGTTCTCTATCGTATAGAGGCAGTGTATCCCACCACATGACATATGTACCATATTGTCCCTGGGGATAGGCATTCCTAAATAATAGTGCGTGCGTTTTGCAATTTTCTTAGCCTTCCGATTCTTGCAATATATCACGCTTTCCAACGGCAGCAAATATAATAGACCATCAGAAGAAAATTATGTAAAATGAACAGGGCATGAAATGGTTTACACTATGGCTTGAGAGTGTAATATAATTTAAAATGCACAATAAAAGTTTGTTCATGCAATATTGAGCAAGGTAATGTTGTAATTATATGCAAGGGTTTGATGGATTATCCCTTTAATTTGGACATAGCAAATTTAGCAGACTGCTGCTTCCACAAATCTTGCAGAAATGACAAGTTAGTTTATATCCATGTGAGAAAGCTGCCATGCTTTCTCTTTTAGAGGCTTGTATGATGAATATCAGATAATTCACTTTTCTCTCCTTCAGTTACATAGGCATCATATTATCAATTATTTAAGATTGAAAATACAAATGTTGTTCAAAGTGTGTGTCTCTCTCTGTCTCTCTCTCTCCCCTAAACATACATATACATACTATGTTGTTAACGGTGTGGGTGGGTGATGGTTCACACCAGAAGTTATTGATGCTGGCGCGCATAATGTGCGCTGTGGTACCTGCAATTTAAAATCCTTCTTAGTTCCAAAAATTTCAATTATTTATTTCAATTATCTTGGGGAGGGGGGGGGGGGGGGCACTATCGAATCGATAGCGGCACTCAAAAGAATCGCGGTGCCCTAAACAAATGTTAACTTTGTTTATCGGCTCGGGCCCCGGGCCCTGTTCTCACTCTCTCGCTGTCTCTCTGTAATCACGGCACACTGTACACAGGCTATTAGTGGATTCCGTGTTTGCGTTGTTATTTTAGTACAGCTGCGAAAGGTCATGCAGTGGGTGCTTTACGTCCCGATGTGTTAGCCAGTTCATCCCTCTGCCTCTGCTTGCATTAGGGAGAAGGAAGCTATTTGGATTGATGGTACTGGTGCTGGCTTCATCAGGAGCTGTGCTTTGCTGACAGCTATGTTAATTAGCTGTAAAAAGGTCATATACCAGGTAATGAAGTGAATCGCAGAATGGCCACTGCAGTTAGACACTGTTGCTGGTCATTTGGACCACGAATACCAAATTGCTGTTTCTCACAATTGTGTTGCGGGTATTTGTATATAATGATAAATGATTCAGAAATCATTCACAGTTTATGTTTTACTAAACAAATTTTAAATGTTCACGATTAGTTTGCTGCCTTTGCCTGACACAAGAAATACTAGTCGGTTAATGGGTATCTTTGGGATTTTTCAACCAGGACCCAATTTCCCCATAATTTAGTAACTAATGGCCAATGTGCAGGAGCGCTTCAAGCATTAGCCATGAAACATCTGCAATTGTCTGCAATTTAAACCTTTGGGGCAATGTTCAATGTTCATCCTCTAAAAATGGTTGTTTTGCCACTGACAGGCTGAGACTGTTGTGTCTGACACTATACTACTCTAACATTATGGTAAAGATCCCTACAGAGAAAATAAATAAATAAACGTTGTTCTCTACCTTTTACCTTGATCCGGTCTATTTGTTATTGTGTCTCACCAAGTCTAACTGTGAAATCTTAGAATCCTCATCCACATTGTTGATATGTGATATGTAAATATTCAGCCTTGACTGAACATATTTTAGATTACACTAAGCTACACGTTCTGTAGCTCTGTATTCAAAACACACAACTCTTGCCGGCACTCCTCTCACTCAACTGTTGTTTCTCCTCTTCCTGCAGCAACTCACAACAAAATAAAAACATTGATAAAAGACAATGAATTAGCCTAAAACATGTTCTAATCAACACTCATTCATTGAAAATGCGAAGGTAGCAGGCAAACTACGATGACCACTTTTAGAATGAGTAGCCTATGAAGCTGGGGAAACGTTTCACACAGAACCTCTTTGGTAGCAGACTCTGCTGCAGCCGCAATGTTATTTTTAAATCTGTAAGGTCCAAAATTGATCAAAAAATCAAGCAATTACGTTAAAGATCAAACAACACACGTCGATGAAGAATATTGATGACAACACGTGTTCAGTGTCAACGTCATCAATGCTGATGACGCTGTACACACGTCCAATAATAATTATTTTCTGACTAATAATTGAAATTGCAATTACATTTAATCTGGTTCACAATGCTCCACAGCGCTCCACACACCCAGGCAGTAACTGCGGTCAGGCGCGCTGCTGTTTGCGATCAGTTGATCTTTCCATGACTTAATTGAAATACCTTGTTATAATAGAATAATAACCATAAATGTATGAACAAGCTTGCGCTTCGGCTGAATAATTAAGTTCTGTTAAGCTGTGCACACACTTGTTTGCGTTATTTACATTACATTGTATTAAATTCTTATTAAACTGTTTTTTTCCCCCACCTAATATCAACTCAAGTAGTCCAATGTGGAACACATTTGCAGACTGCAATGATGCATGTCGCAAAATGCTTTTTAGCCTAATTTAGGACTTTCTTATAAAAATAATATAAAGATTTTTAGAACCAAAATTTACATAGCTCTTATTATACACACAATATATTTGCTAGTCGACTAGTGAAAAATTTATGGAAATACCCATCCATAAAACAAATGTATTATGTTTTTTGTGTACTTGCTACATGGTGGTCTTATGCTATTTATATCTAATTGTAAAAGATAAATCTTTACAATCCACCAAAATCACCTCTCATCTTTGCCGTGTCAAGAAAATACCGGCGCTGTGTTTACATTAATTTGGGGCTAAAGCTGTTTTGTAGAAGCTTGAAGGGCTTGTCAATCATCTCTAACTGTAGATTCAATATATATTATATAATATATCTATATATTATTTATATATAATCTTTCCTCCTTTTGTGAAGTGTAAAACAAACATCATGTATACACCTGATCAGACAGGGCAATTAGCTCTTGGGTCGTACATTTTAAACCCAATATGTATTTGTATTAGTACACAAGTACAGATTTTAAAAAATTACAAATAATAAATTAGAACATTTATATACCATACAAGAAGGATGTTCTGAGTGGTTTTGGCAAGCAATAACAAGTAAAGGGATTTCCGTATTGGTGCACATTTAAACTACTTATGGAGTACTTATGGAGATGATTGCTGTCAACTGACCTTCAACACTTCAACTGTTCTTTAATGTCAGGCTAGAAGGCTAGATTACTAGCATCTACATCTAAATCAAGTTTCCACTGTTGAAAGATCACTTGTCTTTTAGACTACCTGACTAAATGATACAATGGAGGCCTAGACCATTTTAATATGCCAGAGCAGTGCAGGTAATTAAGGATGCAACACATGTAGGACACTAACCCCGAACACATGTATCCAGGGGGCAAAAGTAAGGGCTTTCTTCCTGTTCCAAACCTTTGAAATAAAATGAAGACATTGGGTTTCAGGATGAATTAATGGGGTGCCAACCCTATTTTGCTTGGGGCTTGGCAGTGGAAAGCATTCTATGTTCAGTTTTGTTTAACAACTTGGTATGTGTTGCTTATCATTTTCTCAGTACCATTAGCTGCCAGACCTCCGGGCTGTGACTGAGAACACACACATATTATATACAGTATATATTTTTAAACATATATGACATAAAATGTGCACGGGTGTAAGACACATGCTGGGTACATAATTGATGCTTAAAGGAATATTTTAGCCCATTCTCGACTTCGTAGGCCCACCTCAAGATAGTTTTCATCTTCATTGCACTTGAAATTCCGTTAATGTTTGAAACTTCTTCTCTCTTGCTTTATTGTTGCAACCGAGAACCATGCATTTCACCATTTTCAGAAGTTTATTTTTTGGAAAAAGTTGTTACAGAGTAGTACCTACGCAATAGAGCTAGAAGCCAAGCGTAAGCGTCGACTGCATCAAGGACAGAACTTGTAACATGTTGTCTCGCCTCCTCTATCAATCACAGACAAACTGCAAAGGCTTATTGTGTGTGTTGTTCAATAGAGGTAGGTCACTTAAAGTGACTTTTAAAATCGTGCTTTTTACAACCAATACAATACATCGACATCGAGTTCCAGGCGCAATGAAGAGGAAAACAAACTGGGGTAATTGTTAGCGGATTGAACCGCTGAAATGTTCCTTTTGTGTTCTAGTATGTATTTTCATATTGTTTACATACATGAGACCCTTGAAACACCCAGCAGTTTTTACCTAAAGGAAGAGGAATAAACAAGGAATGGATGAGCAGACACAATAAACAGCTTTAAGTAATAGTTTAACATTTGAATGAGATTAAATCAATTTTAATCATAAAACTAATAACTAATAACTGTTTTATCATTGAACATAGGGTTAAGAAAATGTTGATGTGGAATGTGATACTAAGCTTTTTTTATATATATTAAAAAAATGATATCAACTTATATGTTGATGAAAACAATGATTTTCAGCAGTGCTGGATTTTATTAACTTATAAATCGATAAGTACGTTACCCCGGCATGGTGTCCCTCGTCCCACTGGGGGGGGAATATGCATGCAAATAGAAAATCTTTAGTAGCTAAGACTTTTTTGGAATATGAATACAAATGATTGTATTCACGGGAGCATCTTTTTTGAAAATAGCATTTTCTTCTGTGCTTGATGTGTTTTCAGTGCTGCCTGAGCTACACGAGTGCTCTTTCCATGGATTATTAAAATGTTGTTGGATACATGAATGGGAACACTTATACTACCTATTACTATGAGAACAAACGTGGCAAGGGGGCAGGCAGTAGCTCAGTCTGTTGGGACTTGGCTTTGGAACCGGAAGGTCACCGGTTCAAGTCCCCGAAACACCTGGGCAAGGCCGAGGTGCCCGTGACACAAGGCATCAGACCCCTACACGGTTCCCCGGGCGTTGTGTATATACAATAGCTGACAACTGCTCCTAATATTAGGATGAGTAAAATGCAGAGAAACAAATGTCACTGTGTGTGTACATGTACATGTGACCAATGAAGAGGATTCAGTCCTCCAGATTTAGATTTAGACAGTGAGTTCTGCAGGAGTGGTCTCCTTGGAGGAAGGCTAGTAAGTGAAATAGAAAGGTTGACTGGAGAGACCTTTGCTTCCATAGCATTACTATGATCAAATATATACACATTTTGCATTACATTCAATTACTAACCCCCAACGGGAATGTGCCCATGAAATGCATCGCAGTGTGAGGATGTATTCAAATGTAGACAGCGTTTCTTATAGACATTTAATTGGAATGGCCTTCATACATGCCTAATTAAGCAAGCCCAATTTAATTGAGTATTTCCTCATAGGCATGTCAGTTGCTACTGACAACCTCTTAAGGGTAAGTCTTACAGGCATGAATTACAGGCTTCTACATGCTAGCTCATCAAAAGCCTTGCGGCAGCACAAGGCATCGACTGCCTGAGTGTCTGTGTGGGAATATACACCAGACATGACCCACGCACGTTGTTTACGTGTAATTAAAAATAACACGATTATATGAAGACTTAAAATGCAAAACGGCATCGGTGAAGAAGAAAAAACACAGTTTGGTTGACCATTTATATGATATCATGTTTCATTCCTCTGATACTTAATCGTTATCAATATGTGGTGGTATATTATTTACCGTTATTTACATTTGCTGGCGTCTAATCAATTAAAATAGAAAAACGTTCTGAAATGTGATGTGGTCTTGTATTGAAATTGTCATTGTGGGCAGTTAGATAAATGGTGGGTCCACTCCACTGATAGGTAGAAACAGGGCATCATCACAGGACAATATGGTAGCAGAATGATACTGCGGTCATTTTCACAGATATTGCGATTGCCATATGATTCAATATGAGTGGGAATGATCGTTTTTGCATCACAATATTCAAATCTCACTGAAATTATTATCATTATCATGAGGACTTCATCTGATTGGGCAGCAGTATAGCTCAGGAGGTAGAGCGGACGCCTCACGCAGCTATTTTATAGTTTAGACAATGGCAAAATATATAAAAAAGCCTCTTTGCCGTCGGTGTATGAATGGGCGATGTGAGGACTTTACATGACTTGTAAAGCGCTATATAAAAGCCGGCATTATTATTATTATGATCATGGTGGGACATTTGTTGGGGTCTGTACCAAACAGAAACTGGACAATAAATAAATGTGTAAGCCTGGTCATCTCTGCAGCACTACAGGGAAACCAAAATGTTACTATAAAAATTGCATATATATCATATCATCACAGACACATACACACACACTCCCAATAGCCGGTGTGTTATTAAAAGTTGATTAGAGATGAGTGACCAGCTGTGTGTGTGTGTGTGTGTGTGTGTGTGTGTGTGTGTGTGTGTGTGTGTGTGGTGTGTGTGTGTGTGTGTGTGTGTGTGTGTGTGTGTGTGTGTGTGTGGTGTGTGTGTGTGTGTGTGTGTGTGTGTGTGTGTGTGTGTGCCTGTATGTGTGTCATGTGTGTGTGTGTGTGTGTGTGTGTGAGTGTGTGCCCAGGTGTGTGTGTGTGTGTGTGTGCCCAGGTGTGTGTGTGTATATGTGTGTGTGTGAGGAGAGTGATACCTCACTTATCTCCCATAATGCAGTGTAATTGGGAGGGCCAATCCCTCACCCTGCAGATTCAACCTGCCAGGGGGGGGGGAGAGTGGTGGTGGTGGTGGTGGGGCTATCGGGACGGAAACCTTGACTGGCACTTCACCCCCAGAGGAATGACAAAGACCCCTGTCTGCTTAAGCAACCATGACTTCATCTGATTGGTAATCATGACAGGGGCCTGGCCGTAAACCCCCCCCCTCCTCCCCCTCCCTTTTCCTCTTGACTGCTCCTGGTTATGATGGAGGTCTTCAAGGTGGGGGGGGGGGGAAGAGTATGGTGATGATTTGACCTTGGCTGCATGAAAAGTGGGCATATGAGGAGTTGTCTGTGTGTGTATGAGTGTGTGTGTGTGTGTGTGTGTGTGGGGGGGGGGGGGGATTGGTTGTGTGGGGGGGGGGGGGGTGTCTTCTGCAATATATTGGCCATGTAATAAGGGAGTCTGATGCAAACAAAGTTTGCCAAGTTATTGTGCAGGGACGCACCGATCCGATACTGGTGACCAGTATCGGGGCGGGTTGGTAAAGGATGGTGGAAGACCACCACTCTGAATGGCGGCACCGGTGACTTCTCATTGAAAATGGGACTCATTGCCGTTACAATAACTGCGGGAGTAAATGGGGAGTAAGCATTAGATTGTAATTTTTGCAAATGGCAATTCAAAGAGGCTTTTTTATATATTTTGCCATTGTCTAAACTATAAAATAGCTGCTGAGTCATGCTGAATAGAAAGTAGCCTACATATTTGATTGGGTAGAACAGAGGCAACAGTATTATGAAACCCAGACGGTGTATTTGTGCTCACATTAATGCCAACACATTTGCTTGGAATGGTAAATCGTTGTATAAGACCATTTCTGTTCGAATTAATGCACCAAAGCTCTGCTGGAATCAGTGATCACCCTAAAACCTCTCTGCACACGTGCATAAGCACCCTGCACACTCACATCAGCACAGCGCACCTCACACACACACACACACACACACACACACACACACACACACACACACACACACACACACACACACACCTCAACACACACACCTCAGCACTGCTGCTAGAAAAAACCCAAACACTGAGCAGGATCATGACTTTAAACATAGTTTTACATAGCCTTCCCAAACCACAATTAAGTTATTCACTTTAGAAAATGGAATTGTTTGCTGGAAATAATGAGCTCACCTTTTGAATATAATGGTATTCTGAATTGTCCGTTTTTAGTTTTTCACAGAATCTGGTATACGGTGTTGCTGTAAACGCTCAAATCCCTTGTTGTTTTAAAAGGATTGAAGTGTTGGTGTAAGACTGACACGTCATGTACAAAATGGACACCTGTGCTAACAGTGTGCTTTCGTGGTTAACACTGAGCTAGCCCCTCACACTGAGCTAGCCCCTCACACTGAGCTAGCCCCTCACACTGAGCTAGCCCCTCACACTGAGCTAGCCCCTCACACTGAGCTAGCCCCTCACACTGAGCAAGACGCTTTTTGCCCGCAGACATTTTAGCCGAGGTTGTGGAAATCTAAATTTGGAAAAATCAAAGTCTTGCCATATTTTTGTCCAACTCAGCCTGTTCATGAGTTGGCTCTCTGGGTTGAGTTAGCAAATACAAGTTATTGGCTCATATCTCCCTGGATGACTTTCAGTTTATGAACCTGGAGCTCTGCATGCAAGGCAATAAAACAGACTTACAAAACTGGACTGGGCCGACAATATTATTGCTCGATCAAAAGGGGTGTCTGCTTTCCTCTTCTTGCTTAAACCAAAGCATTCAATTATCATTTTCAACGGTTCCCATGTGAATTTTCTCTGGGAATCATTACTAAATAGAAAACGACTAATGATTTTGACGTTGGAACCGCGTTGTGTTTTATTCATGCGGCGGTTTCAAAGACAGTGAAACAAATGCAGTCGATAGTTTTTTTGTAATGTGTTTGTATCCCCAAACAAATGAGACCAAATAGTATTTCTCAGATGATGTAAATGAAGTGTGGACTTGCCGAGCTCAACAATAACAACTAAATGGATTAAAAATAACCCTCGAGAGAAGAATCACAGCCCACTCTGAATGCAATCCGCTGCAATGCCTTCTCCTGCATCTCAAGCGAAAGGTTACTAAACAGCGTGTTGGCGCGATGGCGTGCCGTCCAGCTTATGAATTGTTCATTGTTACCACAGAGCCGGGCCACCAGCAGCACACGCCGAGCCTTCTTCCCAGCTTTCACACCCACCACCTAACTCCCCCCCCCCGCTCCACCAACCCCCCTCCCTCCTCCTCCTCCTCGTCCTCCTCCTCGTAATAATTTGTTGACATGTACCCGCATGTTGGCAGAGAAAATACGAGTGACCTCGCTCTGTAGCGAAGGTCACACATTGTCTAATGAAGGCCCTATGGCCCTTCCAGCATTGATTTGTTTCGCCAGGAATGGTCCGGAGAATCGGCTGCTCCAGCGTTGCCATGGGGAGGGAAGAACCCCGGGGCTGCGGGACGGCGTGTCTCGCACGTCTGTAAAACCATCCAATTTATACTTGCAGGAAAAAAGAAAAAAATAATCAGTAATTCTTAACACATCGTTATTTTTTCCGATGCCGGAAAATAACACACACTTGTCTCGCGTTGTCTAAGCAACACACGCACGCACGCACGCACGCACGCACGCACGCACGCACGCACGCACGCACGCACGCACGCACGCACGCACGCACGCACGCACGCACGCACACGCACACACACACACACACACACACACACACACACACACACACACACACACACACACACACACACACACACACACACACACACACACACACACACACACACACACACACACACACACACACACACACTCCTCCTTTGTTCCACGCTCCTGCCAGGGAAGGGTTTAGCAGAGCTGACATTAAGGAGAGTTGTAAATGCGTGTGTCCAGGACCAACGTGACATTCTAAAATAAAATTGCTTGTCAGTGTGTGTGTGTGTGTGTGTGTGTGTGTGTGTGTAGTGTGTGTAGGTGTGTGACACGGTAGGCTACTTTCTCTCAGGTATTTTTCATATTCTGATCAGAGACGACGTGGGTGGCATTTAGGTCTAAATACCACGCGGCGTGTGTCACTTCCCGCAAATTCACTCCTAATGCGAAGGGTCGCGGTGCAACGAATCCCACATTTCTTTTGCAGATTTGGCCCGGCGTTTCGAAGATTATTTGAAAGAGCACATTATACCGTGGCAACTTAGGTTGGCTTACCGCCCCAAACTCATCTAAGTTGCATGTGACCCGCTCTTGGCCCGGGATAGTTAGTTCCTGCTGTGAGATTGTTGCTGATGCTTCGATTTTTTAACATCATGTTGCTCTCATGTCATGTTGTCTTCATGCTCTCGCCGTTGTATTTCCATTGCAATTGTTGCTTCTTATTGTGTGTGTGTGTGTGTGTGTGTGTATGTGTGTGTATAGTGTGTGTGTGTGTGTGTGTGTGTGTGTGTGTGTGTGTGTGCATGTGTATGTGTGTGCATGTGTGTGTGTGTGTGTGTGTGTGCGTGTGTGTTTAGTGTGTGTGTGTGTTTAGTGTGTGTGTGTGTTTAGTGTGTGTGTGTGCATGTGTGTGTGTGTGTGCGTGTGCGCGCGTGTGTGTGTGTGTGTGTGTGTGTGTGTGTGTGTGTGTGTGTGTGTGTATGATCATGCATGTGAGGCTACCTTGCCAAGGCAACCCTTGGCAAACCAACGATTGTGTGACCTTGGGTGCTGTGAATATTATACAGGTCTCTAATAGACTATCATTGACCTGTCACAATCATGCAGAGATTTTCTTCCAGAGAGCAGCAGGTCATGGGATAAACGCCCGATAGGAAATGGCCTCCCGAGATCCCATATTTTAATACGCTTCTACCAAGAAAATGTTCTATTTGAGGTTATTTTCTTGTCAGGAAATGTTTTATGCAGCTTTTTTCATTTATCAGTAGGCTGGTGTACATTTCCGTATGTGTGCGTGTGTGTATGTATTTGCGTGACATTATGGGCTATACAAATATAATAGACTTTACTATGCCACACTGCTTGGTTTTATCAACCATATAATGTATTTGTGTGGGATTAAAATACAATAATTTATGGCGATATCTATGATACATATGTATACGTGTTAAGTATTCGGATCAACACAAGGGTACATAGCATCATGCACAGAACAAACCTGACCTTTTAAAAAAAAAAATCTGGCTTTTCGCAGATATAAGTACGCCCCCGGCCCCCCGTAGTCTACTGGTGTCGGGCTATGTGTATAATCTGGCACGTTTGAAAGACCTGCCGGTTTAATGAGACACAGAATCGTAGCTTTGTGATAATATGCCTGGCCGGGCTCCATAGAACACTCTCTGCTGTTATGGTAATAAAACCCCCACCCAACATCCTCCCTCGCCTCCACACTCGCTGCCGCTGTGCTGTCGTATTCCTCTAATAACCAACTCCTCTCCTACACTCCCTCTTTACCTGTGTCCAAATCAGCATACCACCATCCCAAATGTGTGTGTGTGTGTGTGTGTGTGTGTTGTGTGTGTGTGTGTGTGTGTGTGTGTGTGTGTGTGTGTGTGTGTGTGTGTGTGTGTGTGTGTGTGTGTGTGTGTGTGTGTGTGTGTGTGTGTGTGTGTGTGTGTGTGTGTGTGTGTGTGTGTGTGTGTGTGTGTGTGTGTCAGCGGCGCCCAAAGGCAAATCGTCTGGCCATTAGGCAGGAAGAGAGCAAGAAAGTATTTTTTCTTCTCTTTTGTGGAGTATTTCTGATACCTTCCGAGTAGAGAGAGGGGGATAAATTGACACGTGCGGGTCACTGGAATGACTTCTATGTGGCCCCTTCTTCTTTCAAGAGGAGAGCGTCACAAAAGTAGGCTCTCCTTAATAGGTAGGGGCGGGGGGAGGTGCTCACCGGTTCACAGGGCCATCTCTTTCATGGGGTCTGCTGCCAGCTGAGGAAATGGCCCCTCAGCCTAGCAGCCCCTCACTCAACCCCCCCCACCCACACACTCTATCATCCCACCTTTTTGCTTTCAATGGTGATCAATTCAGCTTCAAAGGTGAGTCTTGGAGGCACATCTGCCGACTCGGGCAGCCTAAGCACGCCTTGACCTGACCGCCAACACACCAGCCGTCACCCCCAGCCCCAGCCCCACCCACACCACACTCCATTTTACATTTACAAAAGAAGAAGAAGAAGAAACAAATGTCCAGCTGTGTTTAATGATGAAGTTCTTTTCTCTCCTTTAGTTGAAATATAGAGACTGCCAAGCTTTTTTTTGTGGCTGAATTTTTGAATCGGTTCAACACGGTTCAAGTTACGTATCTGTTTCCATTATTGTTAAAAAAAAAGATGATTTACCCTTTATGAATCCGATATTCATACAGTAATTACGGTTGTTACTAACCATATCATTTTGTGCTAGTTATTATATTGCTAGATTTTTATCTTATTGTAAGGGGAATATTTACCATTTGTAAAATACTTACAATACATTGGACTGTGTGGTTTTGTGAGTAACGGTAGATAAACTGAACATAATGTCCGAAAATATATGTAATATTTTCTCATGAATTGTGAATGCACTTGTGGAGCCCTTTAATAATGCTTTACATATTATAAAGTTAATAACACATGGTGCTGCAGACAGGCCAGACGCTCACACACTGCCATTCGATATGAAGAGCTTTGTAAATTTTACATCAGACTGTGAATGAAATTACGAGATTTCAGGAAGATTGCATCAGTGGGAATTGAAGACAATGGAGAATGGATGAGATGTTTGACCTTTCCAGATTCGTCCCTGGGTAGTGAGTCTGCTGGAGGGGCCTGGACAGCGAGCAGCCGTGCGTTGAAATATCACTCCCACTGTTCAAGCGCTGCAAACCTGATCTCCCACTCACTGCACTCCCCCCTCCCCCTAATGGGGATGGGAGAGAGGGGGGGGGAAGAGAGAGAGAGAGAGAGAGAGAGAGAGAGAGAGAGAGAGAGAGAGAGAGAGAGAGAGAGAGAGAGAGAGAGAGAGAGAGAGAGAGAGAGAGAGAGAGAGAGAGAGAGAGAGAGAGAGAGAGAGAGAGAGAGAGAGAGAGAGAGAGAGAGAGAGAGAGAGTCTTGCCTGTCTGTGGGTTAAGCTCAGAAACAAATTACCACATCTCCCCCGCAGCGGGGCTTGGTAGCAGAAGGTCACGTCGGGGGTGTCAAATCTTAGGCGAGAAAGCCGGTGTCACCCGCACTGAATAACGGAGCACAGTCATCCCCTGTCAGACGCCGGCGAGGAGCACGTCAATGCTTTGACACATGCCAACGACATCGGGACGAAAGAAGGGTGCCAACTGCACCTCTCCCACTCCCTCCAAAAAATCAAAATCAAAGACATCACCGGAGGTGTCGGACGGATAAGAACGGACTCGCGGAGACCACTTTGTTGTAGTTTTGCCGAGGCAACGAAGGACGTTACTTCTTTGTTAGAAGAGACAAGGCTGTCAACATCACAGAGCCTGGGAAACTTGCGTGTCTGTCTCTTTTGGCAGCCGTCTAATCTTCTGGCAGGGAGATTTATCGCAGCCCTATGTTGAAAATGATGAATTAGGGATTGCAAGGTTGTGGCGAAAAAAAAAAAAAGATAGGCCGCTGACAGAAAATATGTTGTATTCGTTTATCCAATGCACAGGAGGGGCGGCGTCTCATGTGTATGTTGTCAGGGTTCCGATGTTTGGCTTTTTTCACGCTTCTCCATCTGATGAAATGCGCAACACAAAAACACTCTAGTAAACATTCTGCTTCACCCATACCATGAACCTGCACTTACGTCCACAGTTGTACCCTCTCTGACTCCTCTTACCATGTTTCTGCACGCACGCACATGCACATCACATATATACGCACATGCACACACACACACACATGCACACAGGCAGGCACGCACGCACGCACACACACACACACACACACACACACACACACACACACACACACACACACACACACACACACACACACACACACACACACACACACACACACACACACACACACACACACACATGTAATGAAACATGGAATTCATTCCGTCACCCCACCTCCTCATGCCCATGTCTTCTCCCCCCTGTCTCTCTCTCTCTCTCTCTCTCCATGTCTCCCCCCCCCCCGCCTCCTCCATGCAGACTCCACGGTGTGTGATGTAGGGGAGTTTCACTGTCATGACCAGCACACCTGCGTCCCCCAGGACTGGCTCTGTGACGGCGAGCCCGACTGCCCTGACGCCTCGGACGAAACGGACGGCAGTTGTAAGTTGCGCCCATTCCCATGCCATTGCCTCTTTTGTTCTCCCCCCCCCATCCTCCCCACTTACCCAAAGCTCTTCATGTCTAGGGGTTCTGGTAGAACTTGATTGTGCATTCTTAGTCCACATTAAGGTCATAAGATTGTACTTCCTCAATACGATGTGTTTCCTGTCGACCTGTAGAGGTTTTGGATGTGTGGGCTGTTGGCTTTTCTGCTTAGTCTGTGAGGGTTGCTGGAAGGGGTGTGTGTGTGTGTGTGTGTGTGTGTGTGTGTGTGTGTGTGTGTGTGTGTGTGTGTGTGTGTGTGTGTGTGTGTGTGTGTGTGTGTGTGTGTGTGTGTGTGTGTGTGTGTGTGTGTGTGTGTGTGTGTGTGTGTGTGTGTGTGTGTGTGTGTGTGTGTGTTAACAGGGCCTTTCACCCACTAACAAGAGTTCAGCCTTACCAGCACCAGCAACCTGATTGCAGTGCAGACTTAAAAGCCCTAATATTGTCCATAATAACGTACATTTTATTAGTTTGATTGTCAAACTCTAGGCACTAAAGCTGAATAATAACTTCAAGGTATCAACCACTGTTCAGCCAAAAGTCAAAGTCAATTGGTCAGTTGGAATACTACTTTTGAGAAAGTGTGGCAAGCTATTAGCAATGCAACCTACCTGCAACCTACAGGACCGGATACAGGACAGGATTTAGGCAAGGCGTTTTAACATCAATATGACGTCCATTAAAGGTGCTGTAGGTTAAGATTTAAGAGCTAGTATGTGAATGTTATTTTGTGAGAAATGGCATAGCAGCCCTTTCAGCCTTCGTCAGCCATTAGTGTGTGAATTGTCCGGTGAGAATATCTGTTTCTAGTTGACTGCGCCTGCCTCTGCATGAGCCAATTTAGGTTTTAGACCTCTCCCAATTATTTTCTGACCAATCAGGGCATCTGTTCCCTGATTTTTTTTTGGCGGTCTTTTGCTTCTTAATGGTGGGGAAATGTAGGCAGGGTGGCAGCAGAAAGGGTGGGGATGTTTGTTTCACTGTTTACGTTCTACATCTTGCTCTCTTCTGACAGCAGCTATAATATTCAAAGTGGTCGACCAATCACAGTGTAGCAGTGTGTACCTTCTCCATGACATATTATTCAACTCTGAAACCATCTCGGGTGATTCATCTGGTGTGTCTCCACCTCCCATGCTGTTCCAGGAACCTGCTTTGAACACAGAACACACACTCTTAAAATATGTATTTATTTTCCCATGGAACACAGAGTTATATCTTTTTTTTCTCACCTGCTTACCCATAATGCATATGATATAATGACTCCAAAGGAAAGATTGAGACTCTGAGGGCATGCGCCGGAGGGCTGCTGGAGCCTCGGCAGACAGGCTGTGTGTGGTGTACTTCAGTGGATAACCTGCAGCTCCCTCCCTTATTCCCTCCCAGTTGCTGCGTTGCCACCCAGAAGCCCCGGTGTACACTACAGAATGTTATTTACTCACATAATACCTGTTGCCGTTACCACACCGCTGCTTTGGAGTACACACTTTGGTCCAGGGTCCTTGACTGATCTGGGCCTGATAAGAGATGTGTCCCACCTAACACTTCACAGGATAACCTCACCTCAAATCCTGCCTTTGTTCTCTACCCTGACCAAATGGACCCCAACACTGTTAATTAAACGGCAAGACGCGCTGAACACTTTTACCACCCGATGAGTTTAATCATGCATCATTTGGGATAGCGTATTCCTCCAGGCTCCTCTTCCATGCATTCCTGAGATGCACACTCTTCCAAATGCAATCATACATACAAATAGAAAATGATCCTCACGAGGAACATCAACAACAACTTGGGCTGTGAAAAACATAAAAAGAAATGGATGTGTGCCGAACACACATTAAGTGTTTATTGGAATCCTATTCCAGAAACGATAGTACCCTCCATTTTCTTGGTATTCCGCAATCACATATTGTGGTAAAGTAATTGATCGTTTGCGTTGAAGCAATTTTTATTATGTTCATACATGTGGTCACATCTTTTGTGTTGATGCACATATTTCGTTTTCCCTTTATTTACTTTGACTGAACTGTTTTTATTCAAGTGTGTGTGTGTTTACCACACACACACACACACACACACACACACACACACAAGAAAATTTGAAATAGGGCAAGAAGGGCCAACAGCAAGAGTCTTTTCTTCTTAAGCATGCTGAAGAACCACTGAGGCCTTCAGAATGCTGTCCATGTTGTCCATGTGTTTTATCTGCTGTGGTAAATGCCTCACATGGCTCACAATTAAACCCAACATGGGTGATTTTAAAGGTGCTTTATGTAACAATGAAACAGAGCATTTACAATGGGTATTGCAGTCCAAATTCACAATGTTGGAGAGAGTTTGTCTCCGCCCGCACCCTCCTCCTCCTCCCCAGACTGAAAGCGCACACGTGTTGCCAGGTTGAGGACACTGAACGAACACAAACATAAAGATGAGCCGAGCGCAACATTATATGAGAAGAGCGGAAGATTAAGACTCGAGGACGAGGATTTTTAGGTCGGGTGGAATCCATCAAAATCTCAGTTGATCCAGTAGATGTGCTTGCTTTCTTCCATGGCTGCAGCACGCTGTGCTTTGTGTGCCAATTTGGCAACCTGGGGACTTGGAGAATAGTAAACACAAAGAAGAAAACAAAAACACATCTTCTGGCCCGGCATGGACATTTCAGATTTAGTTCAGTATATATTTTTGACATGTAGCACCTTTAACTTCAACAACTGGAGATTACCCCTGCCTTTAAAAATAGTGTGTGAATAGTGAATCTTTGTTCAAAGCTGAAGCTTATTCATGTGTACTCCAGCCGCCTCTAGAAACTAGCTGATTTATTGCATTGTCTGTGTGCTTGAGCCCATGGCTCTGTGTTTTGTTTGTACCTGGAATGGGAAGTGTGTTCTCAGTAGAGCATTGAAACATGAACTGCAAACTGATGTTGGATTGAGACTTGCATTCACGACAACACAAACGCCATTTATGTTTCTATTGAATATGTGGACAAAAATGTGTTTATCGATCCTACTGTTAACCTATCCTATTGTATGGTTAGTCGAAACTCCTCATAGCAAGTGGGACGTGTCTTTGTCGAATAATTCTGAAGAATGTGGGGATAAGTGTAAGAAAATAATAAACAATAACAGACTGGTTTCAGTCAAAATATAATATATAATATACATTACACAATGTTCAGGTTTTCCCCAAACATTTTGAACAATAATGGCAGTGAACTGTCACTTGAACCACATCCTATCATTCTGGACTTATTTCAGCCACTGCACTGTTCTGCACTGACTTTTAGAGGTTTTTTTTGCACAATTCAACACATCCCCTTATTCAACACAGTCCCCTTACTGTTCTTTTTAATTGTTCTTTTTTATAGTGTACAGTATTTTAGTGTTTTAGAAAATTCATCCTGCAGCAGGGAATTTGGGTGTAAGCATGAGTAAGCAATCTTGAACGCTCAACTATTACACTTGTATCAAGGTCGGACAAATTTAATTTCTTCTATTTAAATTGATTTACCATGCTTGACCTCCACACGATACTCTTCAGCCAGCCCACAAATGTTGACTTATATTTTTAAGTATGCTGCCCACTTAAGAACAACCCATAGGATGACGTGTTGGGGGATCACCCAGGACCCTGGAGGAAGTGCACGGTAATTATGGGCCACCTCTGTGCTACAGAGAGGCAGCCTCAGCAACATAAGGGTTCCGCCACGCTTCAGAAAGCATAACTTACCTACCTAGTTATTTTATTTTATCCCATTTTTTCATTAGTCCTCATCATTATTCTCTCATTAGTTGGACTGCATTGACCTAAATGGGGACGGAGGACTGTGCGTGTATTAGTCAGTGCAATACCTGAATACCTACTCAACAAGCCCACCCTACTAGAGGCTTGCAGATACATGTTACTGGCTGTTATGTTATTAATTAAAAAAATATATATATCTTCTATGGCATCATAAAGCTGATGCTTATTAAAGTTAAAATTGTCAAAATATACAGAAGAGTCATTTGCATTTGTGTCAAAGTTATAGATTTTTTGTTAAGTAAAATGATATCAATAGGCTCGGACTTGAACTTTTTTCACCAATTTAGATAAAGGAAACCAGCACCAGCATCAGTGAAAACAAATGAGTAATCCTCTGGGACGTTCTGTAGCAAACCGTGTACACATCTGCCTTACCCCTGCATTACCATACAAAGTGACTGTTTACTACCATTACAAACATAATGTATTCCAGAAAGTAGCAAGAGATCCCGAGTAAAACCTTTTTCTCTCTGAGCAACAATTATCTTGGTCATAGAACAAAGGAAAAGCCCACAGTGATTAGTCAGGCCAGCCAGAACCTTTTGCATCTCTGATGCTGAATTCGTAATGGATATAAGTGAAGGATGTTGAAGTGCTCAGTAGAACTCGCAGCCGAGTTTGAGGTCTAACATTAGATCAGAAAAGAAAGGCTCTTGCATACACGCATACTGAAATAGTCTCCTTGATACAGCCAGGCGTTGACTTGAGGTTTGATGCAGCTGTGCATAGTGGAGACTAGTTAAAATAACTAGCTTAACATATGCATGTCTAAGTAATCATTTATACACTATTTCTAGTCCAAATGGCACACTTCTCACTCAATGTGTTGCACTTCAATCCACTTCTCTGTTCATAAGGAGCAAAAGGCCTGGTTTTTAAATGTTGAAGCATTCATTAATGGTCATTTACATTATTATTGTTTTGTGTTTACCAAGAGCGTCAGTTTACATGTTAACCATAACAAACATTTACCTTTGAGAATGCAATATAAAAAATATAATGGTTCAGAAAAGTAATTGCACAATATGTTTTTTTTAATTACAGTTCGAAATCTGTTGAAATACTATTGATGGGAAGTAGGGTGACGTGAATGCAGCCATGCAAAAGACTTGATTTAAAACTTAATCAACCCTTTTTTCCCATTTGTACTTGGTGGTTGTATTTTAACTTCTGAATAAATCAGTTGAAATGAGCAAGTGAGGGGCAATTATTTATGAACACGGGCAGACAACACGGGCACAAATTATATTCTTTATTTGACTTCCCTTCCTTCATTTGCAGATTACTAAATAACTCTTTGTTTGTTCTGAATTCAATCAGAACTTATTTTATATTGACATTCCCTGGGAAACTAAATCATGTTTTAATATAAATATAAATTTGCGTGTGATCTGATCGCAAATCTAAGCTTGCTTCCGAAATGGAGCTTGCATGAATCTTACCTAAACCTCTTTAAACAATACTCCTACAAACACAATTAAGATGTAGTAAAGAGTGAAACAATCATTTAAATGTCACCTCTTTAAATAATACTCCTACAAGCAATATTAGACATTTGTAATCGCATTTTGTTCACAGGTTTTATACTGAATAATGATATCTTTCTCAGCCTCTCTCTCTCTCTCTCTCTCTCTCTCTCTCTCTCTCTCTCTCTCTCTCTCTCTCTCTCTCTCTCTCTCTCTCTCTCTCTCTCTCTCTCTCTCTCTCTCTCTCTCTCTCTCTCTCTCCCTCGTGCATGATTTTCCTCTTTGCCCTATCCCTCTGTGAGGCATGTTCTAATATCGCACTAAATTATTGGATCTCAGAAAGGTTGCAGTGGGCCAACTCGTTTAATCTCCACAAGGTATTTCATTATCGTTTCCATTAATGCCGCCGCTATTTTATTTACAATGCCAGAGGAAAGAAATCCTTGCATATTCATCCTGGGAATTAGACACAGCACATTATCATGGATTATGTATTGATAGAAAGGGGAATTAGACCAGCTTTGCCCTGCAAACAGAAGGGGGGATTGGAAAGGATTCAACTAGCTTATAAACAGAAAAAGCCTCCAAAACCTGTGCCAAAGGAAATCTTCTATATGGATGGATGGGCACCAAGTGTGGGCATATTGGAATAAAATAGCATTTCCGGTTTTATACAATGTATGGCAACCAACAAATACAAAGAGGGGAAAAAAGGGACAATAATGATGCATTCTTGACCTGCATTGGCAGAATTGGTGGCTCTTGCATTGGACTCTCTCCTCCAGGCTGTCCTCTGTCAGGGAGATGTAAACACAGCATCTGAATGCTATGCCAAGGGCCTTGTTTGCCTCGGAACTACGAGGAGGTGCAGATTGGCCCACGGGGCCTTTGAGCTACCCAGGATAAGACAGCCGATTGCTTCTATACATAGAGCCGAGCAAATGGCCTGCGCTCCATCTCCTCGTAAAAACAAAAGGGCCTCAAAGAGGCCATTTTCAAATTGTTGTGCTCTCAAAGCAGCTGTGCTACATGTGACACATGCACATCGGTTCATTTATGGACCGTTGCAGTATAAATATCAAGGCCGCCTTGGGCCTTAGAAACAAGTTATATTTATTGCGCGCTAGTATCAATAAAAGGTTGTTTTTTATTGCTGTATGAGAAGTTTTTAGCTGTAGTCTCTGCAGACGTATAGTGTGCTACCACAGCTGCTAGCCATGACTTAGGACAGAGGCCCTACCGTGAGTCCGTCATGCGAGCATTTCACGAGTTTGGCGGATCTCAGTAGAGTGCTGCTGGGCACAGGCTCCCTCCTGGGTTTCTCTCGGCCGAGACTCAGAGACCCCACTGAATTCCCTGATTGAATTGTCTCCCCCCCCCCAGAGAACGAGACGATAAAAAGGGTCAGCAACTGCCTCCAAAAAAAGGAAGAGAAAAAATAAATATATAAATATATAAATAAAGAACATGGCCGCTGAGCGTTGCCGGGTGCGGCTCCCTTTGATGGCTGTGACTTGGCTCGACCCGATCAACATTGATGGTGATCTCGCCTTCCCCAAGGCACGCGGTGGAAGGGTGTGGGGTGGGGAGTAGGGGGGGGGGGGGGGGGGAGTGTTCAAAGACAACTCTCTCCAAGGGGATCCAGTGCTCCATCCCTCATGCTGAGAAGCGAGGGCACATCTTCCAGTGCCTTCCTGCTAGAGAGTCCACATCCCGGGTCCTGAGCTCAATGCTATCCCAGAGAGAGAGAGAGAGAGAGAGAGAGAGAGAGAGAGAGAGAGAGAGAGAGAGAGAGAGAGAGAGAGAGAGAGAGAGAGAGAGAGAGAGAGAGAGAGAGAGAGAGAGAGAGAGAGAGAGAGAGAGAGAGAGAGAGAGAGAGAGAGAGAGAGAGAGAGAGAGAGAGAGAGAGAGAGAGAGAGAGACGGAAGAAAAGAAACACTCCCTAAGGAGAAGCAAACATGTTCCAGTGAATGATTCTTGCACGTTTTAACCCAGAACTATGGAGCTTGTCTAGGTTTTTTCTGTTATTTTTATTGGTCTTTGGCTATGGGTTGAGAGTTTGTATTATTGTGTGGGCAATTATGACAAAGGGATTTTCCGTAAATCAAATGAGCCTTACATTCCGCTAATGGCCACAATTTGCATTTGTCTTCCCTAAACTTCAATTCACAATACAAATAAATCATTCAGAAGTAGCTTAAAAAAAACACATGCAAGCATTTTTCAGCGCCATTAGGAATATTTAGGCCCGTCTGCATTTAAGCGTCAGTAGCTATTATGCTGTGTACTTTGGTCTGACGACCACCATCCTGCAAGCTATTTTGTCTGGCAAGTCTCATATTGAAATAAATGTATTCTAAATGTGTTGTGTCCCCGAGGGAATGGGCGCCGATAGGACGGAGGTTTAGGGGGTAATGTAGTGTAGCACCTTGTTATTGAGCTGAAGGACAGCTTTTTAGCTCTCTCTCCCAGGCTCAATGCCCACACGCAACCTTTCTGTCAACTTGCTGGAAGAGAAAACCTAAGCTCTGGAGTGTCCGACACGTGGTCTCACTGGATCCTGCTTAACCTTCTGATATCTCTTAATCATATTCTGACAGAGAACTTCATTAGAAGCACTTGCTTCGTTCACTGTCAACACAGGAACCTCCTGCAAATGCGCATGATCGTACATGGGCCGGTAGAGTGAAGGTCAGCGTGGATGTTTGCCCAAGGCGTGATTATGGTTACAGATTGCCTCCTTGTTTTCTCCATACATCATTGGATATGTCATCAGGGCTGGAGTTTCAGCCATGGCTAATTGTTGTCATGTTTAGTTTCCAGGTCCGTGGTGTTGTAGGCGTTAGAAAACACCATTATCACTGTCTTCGGCTGTCACTGCATCCTGTTAGTGCTAATGTTAATCTCCTGCTTCCGCGTCCAGGGGGAAAAAAGATGGCTCCTTCTGAAGCGTTAAGCTTTGAAATAAGGCTTTTAATTTACTGGCTCTGTCTCTCATTACAGTTGGAGCTGTGCTCACATCCTCTTCCTCACGCTGATGCCATCTGCTTACCAGTGGAGCTGGTGGGCGTAAACAGATAGAACAAATATGCTGTGTGTGTGTGTGTGTGTGTGTGTGTGTGTGTGTGTGTGTGTGTGTGTGTGTGTGTGTGTGTGTGTGTGTGTGTGTGTGTGTGTGTGTGTGTGTGTGTGTGTGTGTGTGTGTGTGTGTGTGTGTGTGTGTGTGTGTGTGTGTGTGTGTGACACCATGTGCTTGTTTGTGTGAACAAGACTGCAGTTTCAACACATGTCTTTAATGTCTTTGCAATCCCGACTCTTCCTTCACGGTTCACGGAGTTTCCCTCGGTTTGACGAGAAGTGACCTTCCCTGTTGCCCTTGACATTTCCTTGTTTGCTTCTATAGTCACCGGAATAGCAACAGGGACTATGGCTGCGGCTATTTCGGTGATTTGGCAGATTATCTAGTGAGAATTTGTTGGCTGAAGTGTCTCGAGAATAGTCTCCGGCTGCCCATTGTCACTCCCACACACGGTCAGGGGCCTCAAGCGGGATGGGAGGGACTCCATCAGGCGTGATCCCGCTGTCTCTCTCCTGCTCCTCACGCTCCTCAGTGTGTCTCCGTGGCCCCGCTGAGTTGACTAATTCTGCCAAAGAATATTGATATATAATATAATATAAGATCATATAAAACCTGTCCCCTTTTTCTTTTATATCAAGTCATAAAATATTTTGGAGATGTGTGGACCCTCATCCTAGTGGCTAAGTCTGTTAGGACTTGGCTTGGGAACCGGAAGGTTGCCAGTTCAAGTCCCCGAAACACCTGGGTACTGCCGAGGTGCCCTTGAGCAAGGCAGCAGACCCCTACACTGCTCCCCGGGCGCTGTATACACAATAGCTGCCCACTGCTCCCAATACTAGGATGGGTTAACTGTAGAGAAACTCATTTCACTGTGTGTTCAATCCTCTAGATTTCGATTTAGGTTTAGATACATTTCATTATTGTTATTTTACTCTGTGTTTTTGTAACATGCAAGGAAGTCAACTCAAAACACGTGTATGGATGCATGTTGATATTACTATAGTGATATAATTGGTGGGTAAAGGCAACTCTTACCCTTAGTCCTGTTTTCTGGTTCCCAATGAGACTTTCCAGTAACAACTCCCCACAGAGTGAGTAATAAAAGAGTTTTGACAAGAGTTATACCAGAGATAACCATAAATGTGTATTTATCACAGAACTCTGCCTTATTTAATTTGTTTAAGATTGATATTCACAATAAATAGTGCTTTCGATCAAATGTTTTATAGCTACTCAATAAGGAAACATGCTTGAATGGTGTTTTTTACGTAGCTGTGGTATATTCGGAGGTTATTTCATTAACATAATCCTACGTCGCCCTCTTCAGTGTTTACGTTCCACTCTACACATAGTCCTCATTAAAGTGGTCTTCAAACCAGAAAGAGAATAAAAGATGCTGAAGACGTACTTACTGTTGTGATCAATGAGGACCGTAGAGAAGCGTAGGTCAAGGCTCATGTCAAAGGAGCGTTGGTTGTGTTTTGTATTCACATAGCCGAGGGCTCATCATCGCTCGTCTACTAGGTTTATAGGACTCGTAGTAATGCTGCTTTGTGCTGAATGGAGACCGATCCACTCTTTGTTTTATTTAAAGGAATAATTTGCTTGTTTTCAAGTAGCTTTGCATCATGCCGATGTATATGGATAAAAAATGACCAAACGTCATCCGGCTCTAGGGCTGTTGTTTGGACCTGTTGTTCTCTGGTCATGTAGCACCAGTTGCAATTAACGTTGCGCCTTTCTACTGAATAGACCCAGCTTTAGATAGCCCCGTTTTATGAAAACCCTACTTTCCAGCAGAAAAATGAATTAATGAATGCAGTGAGTGATGCTCTGTAAAACATATATATACAAAGTATACATTCATTCCGTGTTATAAATATATACATACATAAATACAGTACATATATACATATACACATTATACATAATTGAATGTGTATAGTATTATTATATACAGTACAATTGTACATTTGTTAAGTGATTTTAATCCTTCATCCGATCAAACTCAAAATGTTTTGGATTTTAAGCCACACAAATGGAAGGAAATAACAGCTCCCCCACTAAAGAACAATCTCCTGTGGTACAGTCCAGCCGTCCCTTGTTACGTGGTGGCTGTCCTGTCCTGTCTGCTTTGCTCAGCTCAACCACATGTCCGTCCACTTCAGCGTGACGTGGATGCTGTCAAAAGACACGGCACGGCAGAAGAAATCCACCACTGACTATACAGTGTGAGTAGGATCAGGCAGACAACACGTTGAATGGATGGACCTAAATCTAAATTAATACAGAGAGTGGCTTCCAGTCTAAAATGAAAAGTAATTATGAAGCAATAATGTATGATTAATACATGGAGGCGGTCGCTCTGTACGCTCTTGACTGTGAATGCCCCTGACAACATACTGATCTGTTGAACTCATTTCTACAGACACACACACACACACACACAGACACCAGCCACTCATGCACACACACGCACACGCACACACCACACACACACACACACACACACACACACACACACACACACACACACACACACACACACACACACACACCACACACAGTGTCTTACTCATATGAACAGGGATTTATTGAACATAGCAGTCAGAAGCGATGAAGTTATTGGCCTACCCAAAGACTTTTTTGACTTGTTCCCTGCATCCTAGTGACAAGACGATTCTCTGTGAAAACATCTGGATCTATTGTGACTAGGCCAGATAGCAAGGGTTTTCCAGAGCACTCATGCAAACCCCACTCTTTTGGCCACAGTGAGCTAGCATTACAATTCTCTTTTGGAGTGGAGGGATTATAGTCGAGTCATCATTATAAATTATGAGTCTAGTGGAAGTCTGGCATTATGCTTCAACAAACTACCTCACCTCGGGTCACACACATTTCCAAAATATTGTATTTGTAAATGAGCGACTCAAGCTATTCTCTTTGTGTTTGCCACTTGTGTTTGCCACTAAAGCCACGTGCCACTTGTATTAAAGGTAAAGGTTTGTATTGTGCTACTAAAACCAGTGACTCAATGGAATAAGTGTGTATCAACACAATATGTGTGTAATATATATATATATATATATATATATGTGTTTATTAAAAAAAAAAGTTTATTTTTGTTTAGCTTAGTTCGTTTTTTAATAATGTATATTTTTTGAATTGTTGTTTTTAAGAGTTTCTTGAGGATTGCTATATAATGTGGTTGTACTTGTACAATGACATAAGGCATTCTGATTCAGGTTCTGACTATAAAGCATATATATATTTTGTGTCCTGTTTTCGACAACAGGATACGTAAAGCATGTTTGGGAATAGGCAAATCCCAGTAGCATCCTCAGAAGCACATGGTAGATCTCAGGCTTGGATACATGATTATGGCATATTCAATACGCCAAAAAAGCTTGATAGAGGAAAGCATATATTGAATTGAAAAGGCTGTGTGCCTGCATTCAGTAAAATCTCAAGCAATATCTGGTGTGAGGTGAAATTAAAGGTAATGTGATTCACTAAAGGATGCAACGATGAGCTCAAGTAGGAGAGGTTGGCTATTGGGAAACAGGGAAATTTGAGGAATGTGTATCAGTGTAGCAGTGATTGCTGTGCATTAAATACCGTATTGACCCGAATATAAGACGACCCCGATTATAAGACGACCCCTCTTTTTCAAGACTCATTTTTGGAAAAAAATAATAATAATTTTTTTTGAAGACCAAATCTTTTTTTTATAAAGAAAATAATTTTATTTGAAAATAATGATAACACACATCAACAAACAAAAACAAAAACTGCCTCTTTAGGTACAGTCACTGCCTCTTTAGGTACAGTCACTGCCTCTTTAGGTACAGTCTTGTGTTTTAAAACCACGTACGGGGGACGTGTTGTCCCATCTGCGAGGCGTGTTAACATGACCGTTACTGGCTCTTCCCGTTTCCAGTCACTGATTTCACAATCGACTTCACAATCACTGATTTGCCGCCTTTCCTATGCCCAGTGACAGATGTTGGCATGTCAAAATACACAGGCGTTTGATCAGCATTGCCCATCTGATCAAGGGGGTATGAGTGCTTCTTCCTTAACTTGATCACATATCGCTGATAAGACAGTAGCTTCTCTCTGAAGTCTGAGGGCAGGCGCTGGGCAAGGCTTGTCCTGCGTCGCAATGACAGGTGTTTGATGTCTCTGCTTCGTTTATCACCATTATCTTAAAATTGGCATCGTAACTTCGTCTCTCCTGTTTATTAACTTGCCCTACTTTTGAGCCACTTTTTTCTAGTTGGTCGCTGTGTCTCTCCATTACTATCTCTCCAGGTAACTGTTTTTATGTACTGTTACATTAAGACTTTGAGTTACTTTAAGTGTCGCGCGGTGTCTCGGAACACTCGTTTGGCGCGATCTGTTGTTGTGCAATTACATGTGCAATTACGGTACATCGAAAAGTCTAAACCCCGATTATAAGATGACCCCTCTTTTTCAGATTTTTTTCTAGGAAAAAAACCCCGTCTTATATTCGGGTCAATACGGTAATAAACTTTTTACATTTGTACCAAATTGGTCGGTGACCAATTAAGCACTTTAAACCAATATTGTCTGCTGACCAGTTTAAAAAGGTCAAGAAGCATTTGGAACATCCCCTTCCTAGTACCTTCCCCTACCTAGGCTAATTTCAGCCATTTCACGATTGCATGGTTGAATGGAGTGGGGATAAGAATTGGCTCAATTCAAGACACTTCAGTTGAGTGGAGTTGCACCAATAATAAACACCTCCACAAATCGCATTTAACAACATTCATGCGAATGTTTCTTTCTCAAAAGGGACAAGAATGAAATGCAATGCTGAGCATTACAGGATGAAAAACATGTTTTTCCCCCCCAGTGCACATAAGCTGTAGCCCTTTCAGATTGTTTATGCATTATTCATTTGAAGTTGGTCCCAAAACAATTATATTGGCTCATATGCATAATGGGTGGTCACAAAAATATCGCTTTATTGCTAATTATGTTGCTGTTTTCAAAATAAGATCATTTTTATTTTTTTCTGCCTTTTAAAATAATGTTTCTGAAGTGTATTTCACACAAATTCACCATGGCTCTTTCCATTCCTATCTGTCCAGTAATATTGTGACATGTATGCAAACACTGTTGGTCACTCAACATGTTTATTTTTAATTATGCTAAGTAGACATGATGTAACGATGATGTAATATTGCCATCACATTATAATTTTTATCGTTTGAAAATGTGTGTAATTCCATGGTACAACTATCAGTATAACTTAGTTTTCATAAAGACTTTTATTGACTTAATGTATTTCTAATATTAAGTTATCTGGCATTCATAATAATTACATACAAACCAATGCTGATGTTTAAAGAAAGTGAAAGGCTTAGAAATCAAAAAGGTGGAAGAAGCCTTTTGAGTTTAAATCTAGAACATATGGCATGTATGCTTTGAGCATATCTGGTTCAAAGCAGTCTGGAGTCTTTAAGGACAAGTCCAGGTCAATTCTCAAGTCTTTGAGGATAAGTCCAGTTCAAGTCTCAAGTCTGTTTAGGATAAGTCCAGGTCAAGTCTCAAGTCTTTGAGGACAAGTCCAGGTCAAGTCTCAAGTATTTAAGAGCAAGTCCAAGGCAAGTCTTATAGTAAAAGTGGACACAGATACATAAAAATGGACATGGATACATACACAAGATTTAAAATTCACTAGCAAAACAAGCTTCTTACCAGCCAGAAAAATAAATCTAAACAGAAAAAATTATCAAAGAGGAATGACACCAGAAAAGCTCATGCATGGTTCTTGTTTGAGACATATAGGAATACGGTTAAACAAACAAAAAAGGTTTACAGTTTAAAAAAATGGTTGCATTCAGCATAGCTCAGTTTACTTTAGTCTTATAACAACACAGTAGGGATCAAGCAATATGTGGTGAAACAGCGACAAACTCCACATCACATTTAAATGACAGTGGGGTTTCCTCAAATGTGTGACGTTTGGTAAGCACTACTAGATAGGATGAGTAGGTGTCTGCGGCCATAATGCTTGGAGTGTTTGATATAGGGTAATATTGTTTACCTGACAAGGTAGACACATTTTGGATATTCAACAGATATAAGTGATGGGCTGCAGAAATAACAGCACTAACAGGGTCAACTAAATAATAAATCCTCTGTCAAGTCCCTTGAGCAGTTCCCTCCGGAAATCAGATATAATATAATAATAATAATAATAATAATAATAATAATAATAATAATAATAATAATGCAGTGTTTCCCCTATATGCATCCAGCAGTGGCAGAACAAACAAGCAATGCATTCAACTGTTATTTATCATAGCTTTTAGAATCGGATCAAATTTGAGCTTTTACTCGTAAATCAAGTCTCACAGCGGCCAAGTCAAGTCGCGAGTCCCCATTTTGGTGGGGCTTCGAGGAAGGACTCAAACACATTATCAACTGTAAGGCATGTATAACAGAGCAAGCAGAGCACACTTTATTGGCAATTAGGTGGATATTGCCAGTGAAAACCTGGTTGGAAACACCCACAGGTTACCAAGTTTTGAGGTCCATACTAAGTGCAGATTACCTCCTCTGCCTGGCTGCCTTGTTAGAGATTATTCCATCAAAGAACATGTGGAATAGATCAACTCATCACATATGCCAATGTGGATATGTGAAGACTCAGAGGGCAGAGCAGGGATGGGATTCTTAAGCAGTGTAGCATACAAAATGACTAAATATTATAAAATGATTGCGGAGAGTTTTATAATCCTCTGAATGATTTATTAGTGATGTTTGGCAAGATAACAAAAAGCCTTAAAAGCTGCAGCACAAAGGTATTAATGAAAGGTGTAGGGTAAGATTGATGTCTCAACTCGTAAAAAAAAGTGAAGGCGCTCATTATTTATTTCTAACACCGAGACAATAACACTTTTTGCACCAGTCATTTTCAAATGGAATGAGAAATATAACTGAAATTAGCATCTAAACCTATCAAGTTTAGATGCTGCAAGACAACATTAATGTGTTTCTGTGAGGGCAAAACTGCTCCCTTAACACAATGAAATGTCATGCAAATGAATCAGTATTAATGAAATGACGGATGGATATTTTATTTTGACATTTATATGACGGGCTTCTGAAAGAAATACCTTTTCAGGCTCGCTTAACCATCCTGCAATATTCTCTATTGTATATCTGGGTTATGCATGGTGCCTATCAAGCTAGATTTAGTGCCCGTTGTCATCTTTTTAATTTGAGCATTTTGAATATAAAGTGCAAGTGAGTGTGATGGTTCTTTGACTCTCAGCTGGAAATTGCTGGCTACAAATGACATGTATCTGAATTCACTTGTAAGTCACTTAGTAATACAGTGCTAAATGGTTCATAATGGAACATAATACTACTGATACTAGTAGGAATAACGCTCATCCCTGTGTTACTCAACAGGCCGAATGGTTTGTTTGGAAGTCAATGTATTAAAGCTACCTTTTAACTAATAACACAGAAATTACTCTCTCTGAGAGAGAGAGAGAGAGAGAGAGAGAGAGCGCGCTGAATTCCTGTTCACCTGTTCTTGTGTTGGCTTGCAAACACGTTTATCAAATCCTCCATGTTCAATGACTTAGCTGTTCTTGACTATATGCTCTCTGCACACCTGAATGGCTTAGTCTGCAAATTATTATTATCATTATTATTATCTTATTTTTAACAGCTCCACTCACAGGCAGCACTGCTGACTGGAATGGCTACTGCTATTTTGCACAGCCTGAAGAGCTCATGAAAAACAGTTCCGGTACTGTTCTACAAACACAGTCAAGTCTAGAATGCTTGGGGGCTGCACTGGCCCCTCTCTCAGGCTTCCTTTACCAACTGATCTTAGCCTGGTGAAACTCCTGAGTAAGATCTCCACGATCGCAACCATACATTGCGCCCAAGCCGAATACCTGGTCGCCTCGAAGGAACGTATTGCTTTAGGGGTTAAGGGCCAGTATACCTGTCATTAATAAACAGGTTTAGGTTTTGTGAACCTTCAGTCAAGAATGATGTAGAGTAGTCTGGGTCTGAATGTGTCTTTGTCATCATTACCCTTGCCTTGGCCTACAGTACATAACATAACACCCACCAAGTTTGGAGCAAACTTCCTGTGATATCTTCTCACCATTCCAACCGCTATATTTTATTTATATATATATATATATATATATATACAGTATATATGTATATTTATATATATAATTGTTTGGCTGTCTCAGTCCTGTACCTGTAAATGTATCGTGCAGTGAGTCCACCAGGTCTACTGCCGTAGCTAAATCAATTTAGATTAGATTCAAATGTATTGTCCGTGTACAGCACAGCAAAGTACAGTACATTGAAAGGAATTTGGCATCTAACCAGAGTGCAAATGTTGCAGTAAAGTGCATGGTAATATATAATGTACAGTTGTTGAATAATATGTAAAATATGTAAAATATTTACTTATAGAGTAGGCATGAGATATGTGCAGAATTGTAGCTATATATAGGCAGTGAGTTGGGATTGTCCTGTTCTGTTCCTCCATATGTTTTTTTCCGTTTGAGGGTGGACAATGTCCTTTCCACAGATGCAGTGGTGACAGGGATCGTTAAAACTTTTTTATAATGTCAATCTTTTCACTGAATGGTCGTCTTGAAAAGGGTACTAACAACAATTCTGCAAGAACATCATATTCACCTGTTATGCTATTTAGACGTAAAAAACCTATGTAGAAAAAAAAACAACGTAGCACTACGCTAGATCCTCTGTCTCAAGTCAGTGAACTAGACCTTCTAGCACACCATTGGCTACAAGTCACTATATGATTGGTTGATCAAATTGTCAATCCAAACGTACGCTCTCATGCAGTCTAAGAGCCAAAGCATTCGGGAGTACTTTGGTTGAAGGATATTCTTCCCAGCAACTCAGAAAAATATCTGATTGGTTGCATTTTTTTTCCAACACAAAACCACTCAAATGCGTCGTGCATGGACCGAGAAAGACAAACAAATCAACGTAACACTGTAATATAACAGATCAACAACACAGATACCATTCTCATTTATTCATTTGATTTAAATTGTATTAAATTGTATTACATTTTATTAATACAATGAATTTGATATATATTTTGTTTATCTGAGAGTTCCAGGGTCTTCTCTGAATACCTTGAAGGCCCTGACGCTTCACCACTGGTAAACTATAGGTCGAGGTAGGGAGTTATGATACAGTGCAAGGCCATTGAAGACATTGATGGTGAAAGGGTATTGTCAGCAGGGTTCAGAGTTTGTATGTTGGGCAGCAGAGGGTGAGGGTAACTGTAGCAGGTCAGAAAGCAGCATTGTGTTTCGGAGGGTTACACAAGAGGCCTGTGAATGTGGAGTAGTAGTCTGTGCAGGCAAACCATGGGCATCAACGACTGGATCATAATTTCGCTGAGCCCTGTAGCATTTAGATGTTGGGTGTGTTGGCAATCCAGAAAGCTTTCATGCACAGCCCCATTGTAGCAATACCATTGTAGTAATAGCTACTAATGACAGCTGCTCCTTCTTTTGCAGAAATTTGCTTTCATCAGCAAAGAGAGAGAATACCTCACTCTCCTCCACTTCCTTCCCTGGAACACCAGTGATGGACCACCATCCATCATTATCTCGCTGCTGCACTACTCAAATAAACAGTGGCTGGCAATCTGCACGCACCATATTTTCATTTAAGCACTCAACTAATTTATTAATTAGAAATAATTACAAAATATCCGAAACCATACATGGTTGGAATACAAGCAATATGTTGTCAACTAGAAAAGGCAGATTTTAAAAATCTTCCCCGGCAGAAAAGTTGACTTCTTGAGACAAATTTGTTGAGGAGATGCATATTTGTACAAAGGGTCATGCCTGTAGGCCAAAGGGGTGAGGAAATATGCTTGTTCCAAGGTCAAAGTCACCCTCTACCATTGTGGAAAGTTTCATAAAAAGCTTGGCTCCCTTATAATAATAAATCCGCCCAATAAGTTCAGTGCACCTTGTTCTTATTTCAATGCTACCTCAGCTCCTACGTAGATCCTATCAGACACACACAGAAAAAAGTGTTTCAGATTTCAAATATCAAATTCAGATTGGGTTTATTTGTGACATGTATTGTAAGTTACGTTGAGAAATGGTGAAATGGTGATGTCGGGTCTAAATCTAAATCTAAATCCGGAGGATTGAATCCTCTTCATTGGTCACATACACGCACACACACCGTGAGATGTGTTCCTCTGCATTTAACCCATCCTAGTATTAGGAGCAGTGGGCAGCTATTGTACATACAGGGAGCAGTGTACAGGTCTGGTGCCTTGCTCAAGGGCACCTTGGCAGTGCCCAGGAGGGGCTTTTAACCGGCGACCCTCTGGTTCCCAAGCCAAGTTCCAACAGACTTATCTACTGCCGCCGCCCCCCCCCCCCCCCCCCCCCCCCCCTCCAAGACTGCCAATCTTGAAAGGGGGTGGGATGATCTGGTAGGGGGGGGGGGGGGGGATGTTGTAGAGGGGGCGGGAGGGGGAGGGTCTTGGGGGCCATGTTGGCGTTGAAGAGACCTGGTGGGAACTTAAATACATCGTCAACTGAAAAAACTCATCCAAGTAGCCTTCTGCTTCTCCACAATTTGCCTGGGTTTTACGGGGTCACATAAATACAGCGCGGCAACTGTTCTTCTGGCTGAGTGCATCGTCGCAAATGTCAGGAACCCAAAGGTTATGGCCGGGACGAAAATAAAAAAGGTTCCTAGGAAAAGTTTTTTTATTGTTGATGCCACCACATTGTTGAAGATTCTGATCACGCGCAGTACAGTACACAGAAGAAAGCTTCTTCTTTTTGTTACCCCTCGAAGGCCTAGAGAGTTGACCACTATGTGCACTCTCATCTACTTTCTTCATGAAGTATGCTGGTACAACATACATGTTGCTGTAGAAGCTTTTAGAAGCTTGAGAGAGAGAGAGAGAGAGAGAGAGAGAGAGAGAGAGAGAGAGAGAGAGAGAGAGAGAGAGAGAGAGAGAGAGAGAGAGAGAGAGAGAGAGAGAGAGAGAGAGAGAGAGAGAGAGAGAGAGAGAGAGAGAGAGAGAGAGAGAGAGAGAGAGAGTATTTCAATGTACACAATGTATGTTTAGACTATGACTTGTTTGCTTTTGAGATATTGCTTTTAGCGCACAGCTCGGGATGGCTTTGAATGCAATCAGCACAGCCTTGCATCAAGCAGGGATATCCATTGGTGCCATGCAGTGATATTCAGTGGGATTGTTTTCATTCTATTTATTTATTTATATATTATTTATAGTTATTACATATTTGCTGGGCAGTCAATCAGCTACCCTGCAAACCTTCCAGTATTAGCTATACGGTACATATGGAAAATGTAATCATATATTTTTGAAATATCATCAAATCCAGAAATTATTCAGAAAAATAAAGTTGTATTTATAGTTAATAAGTCAAGAGTACAACTTGTCATATGATAGTTATATAGCTAAAATTGTTATATATAATATAATAGATGTAACAAACACACATACTATGGTTGACCCCCACTGTGGGATTTATTTGATATGAAAACCAAGCAATAGAATAGAGGAACAGTTTGGAAGCGTCTAAAAGGTCCCAACTAAGTTAAAGAACCGAGGGCGCTCTGTAGTCTCTAGTTTCCCATCAACAGAGGGAGTCCAGAGACACTGGGCCGTCGCCTTTTGATCATCTCCTTGGTGGAGGAAAAAACGGGAAGAAATCCACAGACACACACACGCACACACACACACACACACACATAACCAATAGGACTCCGGCGCTACATCTAATTCTCCTAACAGTGGAGTTCAATGGGCTCCCCCCACTGATGGCTTCTCAGTTATTTCCTTTCAAGAATTCATCATGTCTTCCATACCGGTGCAGAAGACCAGATTAAAGTGATAAAAAATAATGAACATAGCTGGTGGAATGCTAGCCAGAAGCCCTTCGCTGCACATTAAAAAGAGGGATTAGCGCGTCCCAGCTGATTCTGTCTCACACACGCCTCAAAAGTGGGTAAATATCACCACTGGCTTTTAATTAAAAAGACTGGTGTAGGATATATATATATTTATATATATATTTATATATGTATGTATGTATGTATGTATGTATGTATGTGTGTGTGTGTGTGTGTGTGTGTGTGTGTGTGTGTGTGTGTGTGTGTGTGTGTGTGTGTGTGTGTGTGTGTGTGTGTGTGTGTGTGTGTGTGTGTGTGTGTGTGTGTAGCCATTTTTATTCATTAATGCTATTCTAGATACAGTTACAGATGTAAACAATATATGTATGCACACACACACACACACACACACACACACACACACACACACACACACAGGTTCCAGCAATGTAGCGTGCGGCCTGTTCGATTTGTATCGTCTTTATCTGTTTTTCCGTGTTCCTAACAGTGGTCCAAGTCATCCTCTTTCATTGTTTGTAGTACTGATCATTTGCAATGCAAAAGAAGCACACAGGCACAGGCGCAGCGGCTTGGGAAGCTAGTGGCGCTAGAAAGAGAAAGGGATCCTTTAGCGACTGGGCTGTAGCAGGACCATCTGTTCTCCGCTGCATGGCTGATCACGACGGCGGATATATTCATCGTCCCGACCGCTGCCTGGTAGCATTAGGCAGGGGTGTGCGGTGCGAGGGGCTAGCCCAGAGAAAGACAATGATGCTGTTACCCACAATGCTGTGTGGGTCCCTGACAATGATGTTACATTGTCAGGGACCCACACAGCTGCATGTTAAGTAGCGGCACTTTAGCAAGCGGAAGCCACGCTGCGTCATCAACTTCCTGCTTTAGAAAGCGAGCGGGGGGGGGGGGGCAGTGCATGCAACAGGTGTTATTGAACAACGGGCAAAATTATGCGTTGATCATCTGAAAATAGCGTTGCTGTATCTACTGCGACACAATGTCCACATTTGCTGTCTTTATGATTAAAAAATATATCTATTCCACTTTAGACTGATGATGGTTCAGTCCATAGCTATTCCTGACCCGTTCTGTCTTCCTAATGCAATGTTGCCCCTCCTTCTTGATTTAATGTCTCAATAACATAAATAATGCATGAACGTTTCATGTGAACACACACACACACACACACACACACATATTCCTTTTCAATCATGATGTGTTTATGTAAGGGGGGGGGGGGGGGGTATATGCACACAACTCTGAACTGAACGCTCCTGGAGTCGTTCCATCTTAACAAACACACGGCCGTACATTACGTCAGGTCCTTGAGATTCCTCTCCAGTGAAGGTTGGCTCCGGGGCTCCCTGAAGAAGCACCGTCAGGAGCCTGGCTGATGATGTGTTGTCGTTTTTTTAGCTCATGGAGGAAAGATGGACTCGAGGTCACTTTATGTTTGAATCGGCTAAATGCGTCAGACTATTTGGTGTATCCTTGGGGCTTTCTGCACAAATTGTCCAAATTGTAGTTGGAGGAACCGAAATTGGGAAAAACCTTTCGTACTCTCCTCCTTGTTAAAGCTATAACGTGCCTTAAAGCGATGGTTGAATTGTAAGTCAATTTTTTTGTGTCAATACGCACACACATCACGCTCATCACGCACATCACGCTCATCACGCACATCACGCACATGCGCCCATGCACACACACACGCGCGCGCGCACACACACACACACACACACACACATACATACATACATACATACATACACATACACATACACATACACATAGACACAGACACAAACATTCACGCACACACTCCTGCCAGCTCTCCACTTGCACCTCTTTTTTCTAAGTGAGCACGGCTCTCTCCTCGCTCGCTGCCCTAATTGTCGCATCTCTTACCTTTTCTCTAAAGGGAGAAAAGAACACGGTGAGTAAGTTAATAGCCCAGTCGGAACGGACAAAGTGTACTCCAACAAAGACCCCCCCCCCCCCCCCTCACACCTAGAGTGCCGCCACTGAAACCGCCAGGATCAGGGCGAGATCCTGTCAAGTGAAACGATAAATCCCTCTGGCTAAGTGGCGGCGGTGGCCACAAATGGTAATTGATAGCGATAGCGGGTTTGAGGTGAGCATACGACACATTTACAGCCCCGGCACGGTGGTCACATGTGTTTTATGTGTGCTCTCGTGACTGCCACGCGGATTAGGGTCACCTACGCGCTTCATGAATCCTTAAACGCCTACGAGGCACCACCCGGAGTTGATGGGGAAGGGTACAGGGCCGGGGGGGGAGTTGGGGGGGGTACAGGTCCGCTCGTTCCACCGCACTGGAAGAAAAAGAAAACATCTGCTGTGGGCCTGTTGCTGAGCTTTGTATGGAAAAGCGTGTGCGGATTTACATACGCAGAGAGAGAGGCCTTTAGAAGTGTAGCCCGGTGGTGGGAACGGAGAGAGGGGCTGCGTTGGGAAGCTGATGAAATGATCATCCTTTCACTCTAGGGAACATGGTTATTAGGAATGAAATCTGCATATTTTTAGCTCTGATGTCCGTGTAGTAATATTTAAAAAATAATAAATAACAAAATAAAATGACGAAAATAAAAAAGACAAACGAATAAGGGAAAACAAAACATTTGTGAGTGGGTGGGTGACGTTTGCTTGTAAACAGTCTGTTAATATCTAATTTGTGTGTATACAGATCGCATGTTCAATTTGCATATATTCTCTCAAAAAGCTCTCTCTCTCTCTCTCTCTCTCTCTCTCTCTGTCTAAAACATATACAAAATATTCATTATTTTGATCGAATGTCCTTGTTCTCTTCACTGTAGGCAAGCGGGAGGTGGTCATCCGATGTCCCCTGAATCACGTACAGTGCATCGGGACCAGGAAGTGCATTCACTTCAACAAACTTTGCAACGGGGCCAGGGACTGCGACGACGGCTACGATGAAGGCGTGCACTGTCGAGGTAAGGAGTCAAAACACCACCACCGTCGCCATAGCAGCCGCTGTGCTTATGTATCCTGTGGGGCCGTGCCCGCTGTGCATCTGAATGGGAATTATGGAGGTGTATCACAACAGAACATGCTCTTCTCGACAGCACCAACAACAACAATAACAGCAGCAATCTCTTCCCAGGCTCCTCTCTGCTCTGGGTTGCTGCTCTGATTCTGAACGAATTACCGGTAAACTTTGTTAATGTCCCCCCGTTTTGGAAATATCAAGTCCAAATTGGGGTTATTAGGAGGAGCACATGCTGACAAAACTATTATTTTCTCGTTGTGTGCTGGCTGAAAAAGATAACATAGCTCAGAAATGGGCTTCAGGGCTGACTTTCTTTTTGGAACTAGCTGTGCAAAGCTCCCGTTAGCACAAGGTGTTAACAATCGACAGCAGTTGTCAAGGTGCTCTGGATACGTGAGAAGAAGAGGAAGAGCAGCGGCGGCAGTATAGCTCAGGAGGTGGAGCGGTCGCCTCACAACCGAAAGGTTGCTGATTCGATCCCCCGTCTCTTCCTAGCAAATACTGTCGAGGTGTCCTTGAGCAAGACCCCCTAACCCTAACTGCTCCTGACGTGCTGGCTGTCTCCTTGCATGGGCTGACTCCGCCGTCGGTGTATGAATGGGTGATGTGAGGCATGACTTGTAAAGCACTATATAAAAGCTGGCATTAATATTATTATGAGAAAAAAAATAAGAAACTTTCTCTTGAGACACAAGTTTCCCTTTTGTTCCCATGGTAACCGGTGTCCTGGATGTACAGAGGTGTCGCGCTGCGCCTTGTCTGTTGTGTGAGCCGGGTGGCTGCGGGCTTCCTCAAGGTACTTTGGCCCCTCTCGCTAACAGTTGAAAACCTTCCAAGTTTGTTGGCTCAGGACGGAACAAAAAAAAAAAGAAAACCCTGATCCAATGTTGCACTCCAGTACAATAATGCTTGCCCTGATAAATTGACTTGGTAGATTGCCTGGGAGAAGAGGCTCTGGGATTAAATTAATATTGATCTCAAAGTGGGTGGACATTGTATTTGTGAGCGATATAAGTGTGTTCGCCCCTAAAAATAGTAATTTGAACGTATGATATTGACTATAAATCATTTGCAACTTTGTATGGTTTTAATCCATTCACTTGCTTAGCTACAGCGTAACAATTTCAAAGGGTGGTGTGGCAGTTTGATAGACCTTTGTCGAACTCAATATTACAGAAATAGAACGGGTGGGTATTTTTTGTTGTGTATTGTGTTTTAAAAACACTGTTCTGCAGCTTTGCAGCTTGTTGTCATCATCTGCCCTTGGAGCGAAACAGTGTGGTTCGTGTTAAGATTTAGTTAATGGGGTTTTTTTTGGGGGGGGGTGGGTGTATAAGTTTGCTGACACTGTTAAGTGATGGTGTTGAAGAATGAACCAGCAACCCCTGAGCCACTAAGCAGCCTGGATGTGTGCTCTCTCTGCTCCCGCTCACACCCACACTCACTCCCTTCTTGGAAGAGAGAAGAGACAAAAACAAAAAAAATCAAATATATATATATATATATATATCAAATCTAACAAAAAGGCCCTCTATCCACGTCTGCTGCTGCGCCTCTTGTGTGTGTGTGTGTGTGTGTGTGTGTGTGTGTGTGTGTGTGTGTGTGTGTGTGTGTGTGTGTGTGCAATTAGACCTCCGCACTGTGGCCTTGTAGTCGGTGGAGCGCGCCTCCTCCGTGGCCCGAAGACACCGTCATGTGGAGGGATCATGACACTGTTGGCCCCGCCGGCTTTTAAATCCAACTTTTAGTGGTCTCATTCACTGTGACAGGAAGTTTTAATAATGCATCGCTTCTGGGGCCTTTTAATAGGCCGTCCGGCAGCCCGTGTTTAGTGAGAGTCACTCTGGGCCTCCGTGTGTTATCCTTGGTGTGTGTGACTCACATGTGGATCACACACACCTGGGGTTGGCTCACACACACCTGGGGTTGGCTCACATGTAACGAACTGTAAACAAATGGTTTGTTAATGGCGTTCTGTTCTTCAACGCATTGTTGGTGCCCTGCGCTTTCTACTAAAGGGTCAACTACTTCCGCGCGGTCCATGTCATAACACAGTCCATATCATATTGTTTACATAAGGTTTACATGTCTACAATTCATATTTCGCAATAAACATTGCAAGGCAATACATTTTCTTTTCTTTATATATATTTTTGGAATACAACATTGGATGTCCGAAGATTTATTTAAAGAGAACCCTTTAAGTTATATGACACATATAGTGGGCATAGCGTGTAATACAGTGTGTCCTGGGGGGGAATCCATTCTGATGTGTAACCGTTTCAAAGAATCTTTGTTCCATTGCCGAGTTGGGGGGAAAAAAATATACCTGGAGTTGCTTCAGCTTCTTCACATATTGCAGATCGCTTCACAAATGGCAGGGATGTGAGGCTCCTCAAAAATGACACCGCTCCGTCTTATATTCGTCATTCCCACTGGGGGAAAATATGTATCGCTATGACGATACATATTATTATACATCATCCGATAAATGATAGTTCTTGAGGGAGAGAGAGAGAGAGAGAGAGAGAGAGAGAGAGAGAGAGAGAGAGAGAGAGAGAGAGAGAGAGAGAGAGAGAGAGAGAGAGAGAGAGAGAGAGAGAGAGAGAGAGAGAGAGAGAGAGAGAGAGAGAGAGAGAGAGAGAGAGAGACTTGATTTGAATTAAGCATGGACATCTGATCTGATAGTGAAAGAGTAATGAGTTCTGAATAGGCCCGCTGCCAACAGAGAGTTTGGCAAATGTGTGACAGAAAAGCGCTCAATGATATTCACTCGTTTGCATAATGGCCTGGGCTCTCAGAGGCACATATCCCGCTTTCGAGGAAGTCATGCGTTTTCGTCAGCTGCTCAAGATAGTTTTTGTTCTCATGTTTTATGCAGGCCCCCCTAGCCTATGGACCTGCTCAATTGTATGCGATCATTTCCACACGCAGGATTGTCTAATTCTGTCACTTTAATTTTGTCCTCAATCTAACTCTCAACAAGACGGAGTACACAGAGAGGGGAACCCAGGGCCCCCGTGATCTCACACTGAGACAATAATGGATGACACAAGAAGGAAATTAATTGGATGGCACATTGGTGCATTGTGCAAAGGTGATTTAGTTTTAATCCTCCAATAGTGCCATCGTGCATCACACGATGTATGGGCTGGCGATGGCATACACATGCATCACACAAAAGTGCAAGGCTTTAACATTTGTTCTGTACAAAGCATCAGTTCTATATATACATACATGTGTGTGTTTCACAGAGAGCCATCCGAAAGCCACCCGTCCTATTTAATTGAGTTTTGAATCTTATTTAAGTTCACAATACCCTGGCTTTTGTATCTGCTCGTTTGAACGGAAAAAGTATGACAATGAAGGACTTGTTAACAACGACACATTGTTGAGACCAAGAGGCTGATACCTGTGGGTTTTCCTTCTGAACGGGCGAGTGCATCTTCCCGGTGCCACAAGAAAGTGTTTCTACTGCGGTGTTACGGCATACTCCGTATGCTACATACCTTCCCGCTCCCCATCCAAACCCCATCCTAAAGCACAAGGCATTATAGGCTCATTAAATTGTAATTGAAAACCGTTTTAAGGATATAGTATCTCTAAATCTGCACTAAAACCTAATTGGACATTGTTGTATTGTTATATTGGTTAAATTGCTATATATAATTTTTTTGGTGGCTTATATTTCAAATTGCAAGACATTCATGCCACATGTTCTCATGACTCATTTGGTCGTTTAGACTGCAAAATTGTCTGTCGCAAACTGGAATGAGAACATCAAACTATTCATATTCTGTATTTATTCAATGCCAATGAATCACAATCGCCCCATAATATTAAATCTCCCAGCCCTAGTTTGACGGCCTTTAATTCCAAAGCCTGCCGATGTTCAGAGTAAGTGGCACACTTCTGGCTTACTAATTCTGCTTGCCGCTTAAGTCAAACGCCACCTTTTCCTCATTCCCTTCGGAATTACATTAAATGATGCAAACATTGGCTATTCGTGGAAAGTTGTTATTGGAGATGGCAGCAGGAGATGCTGATTCACCGTCCTGTGTCTCTCACACTCTCCACTTCCCCGGGACAGGGAGTACGTTTAGTGGATCTGTTTAATTACGGTGATATATCACCATAAGGCAGCCTTGATGCTGTATAGCAGGCGTGTGCAGATGCATTTCCCTAACACACGCCTTTATCTTCTCCTACATTGCTAAGAGTGGTATAAACTGCATGTTGGACACATAAACATAGGTAAATTGAGGCAATTTACAACAGCTGTCTTTACGCTTTCTGTGACCTATGGTGTATATGTATATAAAGATATATGTACGATATGTATATATATCTAAACATATATATATATAAACCCCCACTGGTTGCCATGCCAGCGTAAACGTCGCTGCTTTTATTCTGTTGTTTTATTGAAACCATTTTTACTCTGTAGCACTTTGAGTTTTGTCTACGCAAATTAAAAGTGCGCTTATAAATCTAATTTATTATTATTATTATTATCAGTATATATATACATTCTCAACCTATCTTCTTTCAAACTGACTCCACCATGCGGTAACAAAACCACCCAAGGTTCTCTGGTGGCTAACTTGCGCAGGAGGTTTATCTCCATTAACTCCACGGGGTCATACGTCATACGTTCCAGTTCACTTCAGTTCAGTTTGTCACATAGAAACTTGTTGCGCTTATCTTAAAAAAAGAAAAAGATAAAACACATGACCAATTTTCTCGATCCTCATCCTTCATCTCATACAGCTCTTGATTCAACTTTTTATTTCCACCCCCCCCCCCCCCCCCCACAAATCCGTTCTCAGTAGACTGTTGTTGTTGTCTTTGTGTGGCGTCTGCCACACTGAAGCCCCCACTCTGGGCCTCACTCTGTGATCTATCAGCGTGCAGAAACGGTTTTATATTACCGTGGGTCCCCCACTTGGGTCTGTGTGAAGTTGACCTTGCGTTGAGTTCACTCGCACACATACCCCGGGTCCCCTCGGACAGAGTGTGCTCACTGGGAGGCAGGAGGAATCGAGGTCACAAAAGGGAAGTTTTATGTGACCAGCTGGGTCTCTCTTGCAAAACTTTACTTCCCCCCCCCCCCCCCCCCCCTCTCTCTCTCTCCTTGTTCTTACCTGCCCACCTTATCTTATGAATATACATGCTGCAGATCCCAGAAGACCTTCACATGAACATGAAGGTACCCAGATGGGAAATTCACCAAAACAGGCGTTCACCTTCAGGAGACGTTCACTCTTAATCGTAGGGCCCCTGTCGTAGGTGGGTACCCAGGTGGCCCCTGTCGTAGATATATGCATCTAACGTGTACTGTATATATGTATATGTATGTGTACTGTAGACCACACACACACAAATACACACAAACACATATGGACACACACACATGCACACACCACACACACACACACACACACACACACACACACACACACACACACACACACACACACACGGACACAGACACACAAACAGTTCATTTGTGCTGCCCTTGTGCTAGTGCGGCATCAAGTTTATAAGAAAGTGTCTCTGAGCAAGGCGTCACTCTGTTAAGTCTATAAGAGTAACAGACGCCAACAGGTGGTGCTGTGCAGTGAATAAACCTCACTTCCCGACGCCTAAAAGACCTTCTAGCGATGAAGCTAGGGTCTATGGGCTTTAGCTTCTCACGCCAGAGCGTCACCTCTCACGCCGGAGGTCTTGAGTTCGAGCCCAGTGCGGAACACTCACTGTTACACCTGCTCCAAGGCCATTTACCTCCATGTACGCAGAAATGGTCATCTCCTTTATATTGTCTGAGAATTTCCTCCTTTCCTATGATGCAATGTTGAAATCCAGTGACGTTTATTCAAGATCTTCACGGCATGGTTCATCTCTATCCATGCCTAAATAGTGTTTTATTTTTACACTTTTTAGGTCAATGGCTCAATCTAACATATCTTTGTGGTTTACGTGTTCCAATGCTCTACTGATAACATGTTTCCTTTTTGCGGTACAAATAGTACTGAAAACTTGCTTTAAGAAAATAAGCAGTTAAGATCAAGCAAGGTTTGTTGATAACTATATTGATAACAGACATTGTTGTTTCAATCTGGATTTCATCAAGGCCTACCTCTAAAGACCAAAAACAAAGATATTCAATGGAAGGAACCGTGAATAATTTGATGGACATTCAACAAGGGAAATATATTGTGAAATGCTGGATTCTTTCATGAAAGCTAATGATACAATGAAGACAAGATTACGGCTAGCGTATTCAGTGAAGCGACATACAGCCTTTTAAGAACCCCGGTTTGGTCCACTAAAACCAGGAGAAAGAAATGCACACAGAAGAAAGGGACATTTCCATCTAAAGCTCAGTAAAAAAAATTCAATATTCAACACTAGAACTAGGCCTCCAGGTGGAACAATATCTGATTATGTGGTTGAATTGAGACGGCTGGCGCACGACTGTCACTATGGGGACTCTCTTTGAGAAACATTAAGAGACAGACTTGTTTGTGGTGTCAATGAGGACAGTGTTCATATAACATTGCTGTCAGAAACACAAATACGACTGTACAAGCAATGGAAACTGCTTATAAGGATATTGAAGATCTGCAAGGCCGGTACACAGATGAAGCTGGAGGAACTGGACAGACTACCAGAGTGGGGCATAAGATGGATGACAAACCCAGGGGTCCGCAGTCCGAACATGTCGTCATGCTTCAGCCAAATACCATAACTGTGGTAAGAAAGGACACATGAAATGAACATTACAATAACTGTGAAAAATAAGGACACACAAAATGAACATTACAATAAAGGTGGTAAGAAAGGAAACACAAAGAGGGCATGCTGATCTGAAGTGAGAAATAAAAATCAACTGGTAAAATGGAACCTTTAAAGAAATTAAACAATGCTAGGTCTCACAGTGTACAAGAAGGGGAGAGTAGTGATTCAGAAAAATCCATCTTTATACCCTGTATGCTGTGTGACTTTACCAAAGTAAAGTTTAGTAGTAGACACTGGGCAGCAGTATAGCTCAGGAGAGACAGAGACATTTAAATTAATGTAATCTACATCGTCACTTGATCTGGAAACTGGCCATGAAAGTGCAAATGGAATGGCCACAGGATGGAGGTGGAGAGAATCGGATAGGCTACTGGAAACTCAATTCATTGAGCCTGTTCAATTTGTGGCATTTCTAAACTGAAAGACAATCAGGCCTCAAGGCTAGAACAATATTGCATTTATGTTGTTTACAGGTTTAGGACCTGTTTGTACCTGAAATAGAAAGCATGTTCTCAGTAAAGCATTGCAAACATGTGTCCGATTGAGTCTTTGACCTGCATCCTCGACTACACAATAGAACCTGATCAGTACCCGATTGGATTGAAAAAGAAAGTGACGAGCCCAGCATCTTATTTAGTTTAGAAAGTTATGAAGCACCTCATTTCTGCTGGCTTGGGTTACCAACATGAGTTGAAGAACATTATCTTCTCTCAACTCTTGTGTAACATTTAAAAAAATGTTGGTCTATGACATTGTAGACTGAAGATACGGTTTAGCCTATGTTTGTATCATGTAGGCGAGGGCTCTTTAGCAACTTTAGAATCTATATCCTAGTGTAGACAATGCGAGAAGAGGAGTAAAATGAAGATAAAGATACAAGGTGAAATTGAGAGCATTATGGTTTATTAATTTCTTTATTTCGCATTGACATTTACATATCTCATTAGCAGGTACTCTGCTATTTTTATCCCAAACTAAACATCCCTAAACTCACCACTAATAACATGGTAAAGCTTAATTCCTCCATGATTGCTTGACATTTACAGGGAAAACACCCCCCATTTGTTGGCGGTAATGTGCAGGCCAGGTACAACATCTCACATTTAGTAAAAAATCCTAAGGAGCTTAGTAATTGTCTAGCGTACAACTCAGTCTTCGCTAACCTTTCCCGTACACAAAATGTACCCCGGGGAGTAACTGTCTGAAGGCAAAATCATTGAGATTAGCGCATTCACATTGTGCTTTCGGTGACAAATAAAAATGAAAATTTGTGTGAGCTACATTTTGATGGCGTGAGCTGGAAATAGGAGGACTCTGAACCAATTGAAAAGCTCATAGATCTGGCTGTTTTTCAATGGTTTTTTTCCCGGCAGTGTGCACCCTCTTAAAAGCACTCGATGTTCACCCATCGAGCTCATTTGGGAAAAACAGATATTTCACTCGCGAAACATGCCTTGGCTGTGATCGTGTGGGAGGGAAATGACTATTGTGACATTGACGAGGAAATGTTATCGGAGAACACGGGAGGAGTCACGGAAAAACAACAGCTCCCGAGAGCCGTCTTGATTAAAGTTTGCCCAGATTTGATTGGACTTCTCCTGTCAACCTCTGCTGATCTCACTCGCGGTTGACAGGAGAAGTTTCGGCACAATCATCTCCCGGAATGCCAGGGAGAGATGTGCGAGCGGCAGTATGTCGCCGGCTCTTACAGAGCGCTGTTTTGACAGTCTCTTGTGTAATTTATCTCTCCACCAACCCCACCCCCCCCCCCCCCCCCCCCCCCCTCAACCCCTGCCTCCCAAACCCAAAAAACACTCATTTCCCCCCCCCCTTCCTTGTGAGGGAAAGCTAAAGGTTTTCTACGCACCGATGACTCTGGTGTCAGGCTACTGCCTGTCAAAGGCTTGTCTCTCTTGGTTTGTCTCTCCTGGGCCGTGGTACGCCATCTCGCCACTCAGCGGTGGTTCATCACTTCCCAGCCATCGGAACCTCTGCTGCCCTCAGAGGTTTCCAATGAAAATCAATGTCAGACATGCAGCCCCCCCCCCCCCCCTCCACCACCGACGCAGAACAGCATTCAGTTATCTCACTTGATTAGCTTTTAATTAGGACGACTCCCACCAATACGCAAACAAAGCTGAACAAACCACACCCCACCAGCAAGCAAGCAAGCAGTTAAACACACACCACTCGCCTGATGAGGACTGTGTGAGGAGTCACTGCTTACACCAAAATAAAGTTGAAAGCTCTTAAATTAATTTAATGGCGTTTCACTTTTTAAGGTTAAAAACGGCTCTGTGTAATATACCTACATGTCTATTGATTTGGGACATGTGATAAATGTTTCTGTAAATGTTAGCAGCACATAGCTACGGAAGCTGAGATAAGCTATGGGTGGTATCATATAATTGGTATCATAACTTGTGTTTTTCGCTATGACGTATTTATTTATTTGTTATCGCAACAAAACCAAGTCGGAATACATTTTGTGTAGGCAAACGGTGCCTTTGCTAACACCGATAGGTATGGTTGCAACTGTGAAGGCGAAATGTCCGTGATCCTGAGATAAGGTATTGATTGATTGGTTAACATGAAAAAATGTAGGTTATGTCGACATGACAAGTCATCATGACAAAATGGGCACAAAAATATTTATATCACCCGTGGCACCTCTTGGCTGCCATATAACAGCAAATAGACGCTAAACTTTATTGTTATTTCACTTGATCTCTAGGAACTGATCGACGTTTTAATGCCCTTTGAATACAAAGTTTATTCCCCTGTTTTTAATTGGGTTTAAGATGAACAGGCGCACGGACAGGTGCGTAAGTAGCTATGTGTACACATTACTTATTGTGTCTCGTTTGAATTGGCAAAGGTGGACTCTGGCACTCAATATTTCATGCCTTCCACTTTGTTGATTTGCAGCGCTGCCAGATATTGTCACTCACGTCATAACTCTTCCTAATATGAGGAAACAATCTTGTGTCATCCAATCATGTTGTAGGGAAGGGGGGGGGGGGTTATTGCACAGGAGTGGTTTGGAATTAAAATGTCATTGTTCATTGAAGGCCTCCGATGTTCGTCTAGCGTGGCGTTTCTTCCTGTTTTTTAAGGGCATGTCAGATGCCTGGCAGGAGTGAACCCGTTTCTTTTTCAAATCCCTCAGCAAATTACACTTTGAGGGATTAACAACATTTGCTGTCACATGTGAGCCCCCTGTTATCAAGCCTTGGGATTAGAAGTGCATGCACATGTGCATGTTTCTCAAAAAGAAAGAAAAAAGAAAGTAGGAAAAAGTATGCCTCGTAGGCCGTCCAAACTGTTGGATGTTGCATGTCACATCAAAGCTGTGAGCTCTTTGAAGCTTATCGCAAACATAACATTATATATTATTTTGTTGCTCAATGCGTTGTGTTCGCATGCTGCTTTATGTGCACAGTGTTACCCCATGTTCACTTTTGAAGAGCTTGAAATGTTTTTCAACCCGAGAGATATGAATTACATTAATGTCCCAGTTTCAGTCTCGTGGCATCAATCTTGTCTCTTTTATAACCCAGAGGATAGGCTAACTGGCAGAATGGTACGAACTGTGCACACCAACCAAAATATAGAAAGGACTAGAGTTGCTAATTCGGGAACAGGGAATGTATTCGGCGATTCCTTGAAGGTCCCTCGGCCGGCTCTGGACGCGTTGCTCAAGTGTTGGGTCAGCATCTTAATGTTCCTGCCCATTAATTAGAGGGCTTGAGTGCAAATGGAGAGGTTGGCTAAGAGGCTGCACGGCCGTCCGGGGACAGAGGCCACGGGAAAGCCATAATTAGGCCAGATGTGAGCAAACCGACTCCTTAGCCCGGGCTTTACCCTCCTCCGTCTCGGCGGCTGCCCGGGCCGCTCTCTTGTTTGCACTGACAGTGAAACACTACCGTACTTGTGTTTTATGTTAGCGCGCGGCACCATCTGCGTTGCCTAATGCACCGGGGCTCGTGTTTGTCTCTCGCAGGGATTTCCAATGTGTCTTTTTGTTGACTTGGAGTGATATCAGGGCTTATTTCACTCCGAGAGGACCGAATACGCCGTAATACAGCTGGAGACTCTTGTACGTGGCCTGCCGGAGTATAGCTGAAGCCATTATTTCTTTCTTTTGACCGTTCTTAACCATTAGCTGGCCCCATTCTCTCAAGGTGCCATCGATAATAAATAGGCGGCAAAGTTAAAACACATCCGCTTAATTACGTACATGCTTTGCATCTCCGTGTCCTGTTGTCTTTAAAATGCCAATAGGGGTCGGGTAGTACTGAAACCCTGTAAGCCATATTTCAATACCCAAGTTTAAATGGAGGGTTCTTACCGTATAATAAAGTTTTATAAACGTTTGACACATTTGACATTATAAGCTATGTCTCTTCATTTGCGCCCATACTGCTTAGACAGCATCTGTGAGGACCTTGCAGCTCTGCTCTGTCTTTAAATAGCAACTTCTTCTGAAGTGTCTTTGTGAGTGTGTGTGTGTGTGTGTGTGTGTGTGTGTGTGTGTGTGTGTGTGTGTGTGTGTGTGTGTGTGTGTGTGTGTGTGTGTGTGTGTGTGTGTGTGTGTGTGCGTGTGTGTGAACATTTGCATGAAGGAGTAGCAGCCTACCATGCTGCATCTGTAAGCAGATATCTATCAGGATTAATGTGAGTTCCTCATCCTTCATGTCACATGCTGCCTGCCATCTCGACCACGCTTGTTACCAAACACCTTGGGAGTGACACTGCTAATGTCTCACAGGGCCGACACCCCGTAGGCCTTTGAGTGTGTGTGTGTGTGTCACACGCCTTTCACTAAAGCATATGGGGCCAGAAGTATCGTGATGTCCTCTGATCCGATGTGGATAATAATTGGGAAAGACAAACGATAAATCTCTCAGCCACGGTTACAGCACATGGCTGGTAAAAGAAGACACTGGTATCCGAATCGCGTCGACAACTCTCCACGCTTGTTTCTAAGTCGCATGTATTAACGCATGTATTATGCCACTGGGGGCTTAATTAAGATATTTATTTGTATAATTTTAATAATTAAATAATACGTTTCTACATTATTCTCCTCATGGATTTTCAACTCGTACACAGCGATTACAGCCATTAAGATCATCTTACGAGTGCTTGCCTCTGTGAACAAAATAATTGTGAATAATTGCAACATTTGGCTCATATCTCTACATATAGCACATATTTCAGCTTTTGAAAATGTATTTCACATATACATTGATTACACATATAATATATGGTGCGGGAATGTGTTTTTAGTTATTTTGGCTGACACATGGCTTTTACGTTATATGTCTTGGCTAGTATAATATCACTTTAGCCAGTTTATTCACAAGTGGCAAAGCATTAGTTTGCATTGACCTCTGGCAAGGTAAGGGACATATAGTAAACAAAGTGATAGGTTTATTACCAATGTTAAAGCTTATTTCAGCTAAAGTTTTGTAAAATGCTTTGCTGGTTGCATTGCTTCTTTCCTTAACGTAAGCAGTATTATGCCAATATAATTATATAACTTATAACTTGTGTTCTAATCCACTCTGTTAAAAGAATAGCTTATTGCCTAAATATACACTTGTCTCCAAATGACTTACATTTCTCAAAAGAAAAAATATATTTCACTAACAAATAATGATTTCAAAATGATGGATTCCATATTAAATACAATACTACTAATTATACAATTATATAATTCTAATATTGTATAGCCATTTTTTCCCTGCAAGGCTAGCAATTGTTTTAATTATATTTATTATATTTTGTTATATTCAATATCATAGTTTGGTATATATATATAGTAGGTATTATATATATTTTATATTATGCACCACCCTATATAAATTCAATGAATTTTTTAATCTTACTTAAACGTGTGTTTGCACATGCAGAGATCGTAAAGTCAATATTTAATCCTGGTTAGTGCAAACACAGATGCAGTACACAGGAAGGGTCCCTTTTTTTCATTTTTCTTCTAAGTCAACATTAAACACACATTTTAGGGGCTGACTAAACCTTGGATTAAGATCATAATGGATCTGAGCCCAATAATGGGTTTGGTTATTCCTCCTAAAGAGAGGTAACTCCGGATTTGTATGTGGTGCAGCCTACACTGATACAAAGTGTCAATACAGACTAGAAATCAGTGGGATGCAGCTACCCATCATAGATGGCCTAATATTGTTACAGGAGGAAGAGGAGGAGGGAGGCAATAGATGCAGGCCTTCATCCTTTGGGGTGGCGGTTGGTTGACAGTAATTGATGTTGCGATCAGTCTTTGTGCAATTAAAACTTTGTCTTTGTTCGGAGGCCTCCCGGCCACGTCACTTCATCCTCGAGACGTGTTTATGGCGGCTGTAATTTGCTGGTCTTTGTTCCATTTATCCAGACAAATAATTGCTTCAGAACCGACCACCACTCGGATGACACAAAATATTTGACACGCTGAGCATTTTTGTCCTTCAAAAAACAAGCCAAATTGTTGAGCTGGTGCTGTCCGTGAAGCTGGGTCTGCACTCGTCACGATGTGCTCTGTTGGTTTGTTGTGAAGGCTTGAGTCGACCCGAGGGGTCAGCGAGACTCTACTTACACTCAGCCTTTAGAATGGCCGAATAATGACACCTTGCCTGTCCTCTCAGTTCACACGCTGCTTGGTTAATGAGTCATGTATTACACAAACGACTGACAAAGTCCTGGTTTAATAATATTCTTCATAACCAAGCATCATTTGTTCTCTCTTCAGCAGCGTGGTTCAGTAAAGGCAATAACAACTTCAAAGTGTCGCCAGTTAAAAATACAATGAGAAGCCTTTTCTTTTGGCATTATTATTTTCATGTGACACTTTCCCCCCCCAATTTTCTCAACTAATGATTGCCATTTCATGTGTGAGACTTTTTACTGCGGAATGCTGATGGAACATCCGGCAAAAAGCAAGAAAAACAAAGACAGGGCTAACGAAGAAAATCTAAAAGTTAATGCTATCAGCTCAATATTTCCCTATTTTTTCTCTCTCTCCCCCTCTCTCTCTCTCTCTCTCCCTCTCTCTCCCTCTCTCTCTCTCTCTCTCTCTCCCTCTCTCTCTCTCTCTCTCTCTCTCTCTCTCTCTCTCTCTCTCTCTCTCTCTCTCTCCCCCCCTCTTCTCTGGACCCCCTGCAGAGCTCCTGTCGGCTTGCCACGAGCTCCGGTGTCGGTACGGCTGTGTCATGACGAGGAACGGAACCTTCTGCTTCTGTGCCGACGGCTTTGAGGTGGGAGACGACGGCACCAGCTGTAGAGGTAGGCGTCATCAGCACGCTCATCCCCCCAACCCCCCCACACACACACACACGCACACGCACACGCACACATCACATCACATACACACATCCTTCTATAATTTCTTCTCTCCATCTTTCTTTCTTTCTGTCTTTCTTTGTCTTTGTTTGTTAATCTCTTTCTTTTGTTCTTTCTGTCTGTCTTTTGTTACTTTGCTCTTTAGTTCATTCTTTCTTTCATTATTTTTTCCCCACCTTCCTTCCGTCTGCCGTGACACAATCCTTCAACCTTCAAGCTTTGCACCAGCTCATTAAAGTTAATGCAGAAAACATTCCATTTAGAATGTGGGGACAGTGAAAGGTCACACCAGGGTGATTTCTTTTTCTTTTTCCAAGGTCTCTTTATGCAACGTTTTTCTGTCGTGGTTCTTGTGACACGGTAGTCTGTAGGAAACGAATCATACAAAGCGAGAATGTGAATGATTGAAACAATGACAAGTAAGGGGGGGGGGGAGGAAATGTCTGCGTCTGATCCTGATCTGGGGCGGAAAGAAATAAGACTAGCAGTTGGCTGAGAGTGGGACAAATCAGCTCGGAAATAAGGCCTGTTGGTTATGAAAGTAATTATACACGAGGTGCCAGAGTAGGGCCATATTAAGTATACTTTATGTATTTGGGTCATGTTTGAGCACACCTAATTTGTTCCAAATGACTCTCTGTCCCCTTTCTCCATAAGATCATGATGAATGTGCCGTGTACGGCACATGCAGCCAAACTTGCATGAACACCTACGGGTCGTACAGATGCAGCTGCACGGAGGGGTACATCCTGCAGCCTGACAGGGTGTCCTGCAGAGCCAAACAAGGTGAGACGCAGAGATGCTGCTGCTGCTGCTGCTGCAAGAGGAAAACAACAACACCACCACCACCACCATCACCATCATCATCATAATTATCATTATCTGCCTAGCGCACTCTCCCCGTATATATATATATATCTATAAATATCGCACGGTGGTGTAGGCGATGGTGCCCAGACCTTCTCATCCTGGTTCGGGTTGTCCTCGGCACCAGAGCCGAGCAAGATGAACGGGATGCGCGCCTGACCACATCTATCATGCCCATGGACGGGGGGAGGGGGAACGGGGGTGGCAGTTGGGGGGCGGGGGAAAACGGGGGCGGACGTGGTCCAGGACCCCGGGATAACGATGAAATTAATGAGCGCCAGGCTTTAAGTGGGAGCGGTCCGGAGTGTTTTGTGCAGAGACAATGCCCGGCGTCCCCTTGATTTATGTTAATGTCCGTCGGGGCCGGGGGGAAATAAATATGGAGTAAAATATTGTACTTGGGAACAGGGCCGCGCGCTATAGGCGTAGCGTCGCGCTGTTTGTGTGTCGCTGCGAAACGACTCGCGGGGTATACAAAATGCAATCCTGCGCCACATGTGCTTGGTGAAATATGTTTTTTTCTTGTATGCGGTGTGTGTGTGTGTGGAGCAGGCGGCGGTGGGGGCGGGGGGGGGGGGGGGGGGGGTGGGGGGTGGGTGTTTGCGGGAAGGGGTTGGGGGGGGGGTATCGGTTACTGTCACTATGGCACAAATGGGTTGAAAATAGCCGCGGGCGGCGCAGCACACCTAGCTGGGGAGAACGCCACCGATGCTGCTTTTAATCAACGTGACTGGTGTCCTACCAGGAATAAACCGAATATGATTACCCATAAACTTAACTGAACCCAATGCTCACACACATTAATATTAATTTAGCAGGGAAGGATTGCGGTGCAGGGATAACTATTGGGGTTAGCGTTACTTGTAAAAGCTCATGAATATAAATATTACATAGTGCTCTCTAAGGCCTGTAGATGGGATGCAGTAGGGTATGAAAAACATATTACCGCGTTCGCCGCTAGATTTGAGTTAGTACTCTGCGGCTCAAATAGTCTTTTGGGGATTTCGTCTTGATTTAATCCTTTATTTTCCCACAAGGTTAAATGGTTTCATTCATATTTTTTTCCTAATACTTTTCCCCTATATATATATACCTATATTGAATGTCTAACTTTATGCTACTTTTGTGGTGTAGTACCTCTAAAGGCAACTTCTACTGTTCTACTTAAGAATCTGTTTGATCACTATAATAAAGTGTATGTAGTATGTAAGACAATTAAGGCTATGTTGTAATATTGTCACTGTGATGAAAACGTTTGCCTATTGATTAACATACAATCTCAAGTCTCAAATGGCTTTTAAAGCCCTTTAAAAAAATGTCAACGCAAATAAAACATCAAATATGTATGTATAAATGTATGTCTCCTGGTCACTGTACACTGCCTGGTCAAACCACCAGCAACAGTTTGTGTGTGTGTGTGTGTGTGTGTGTGTGTGTGTGTGTGTGTGTGTGTGTGTGCGTGTGCGTGCATGCATGCATGCATGCTCTTTACCTGTTGGTTAAGAAGCATGGGGGAAGTTGTTTTGTGGGCAGACATACTGATTCATTGCCCATATTAGGAATTCCTGAACTTGAGCGGGAGATCAGGATAGATAAAGGGGGGTTTGGAGGGTGCATGCGCTCAATTAAATCCTTAAAGCAGGTTATGTCAACTTTACTAAGCCCCATCCCTCTATTGCTCACGGCACAAGTGGAACACTGGTAGCACACACATAAACACACACACACACACGCACACACGCACACACACACACACACACGCATGCACGCACGTGCACACGCACACACGCACACACACGTCGCACCCCTCTGAGCTTGTCCTCCACATGCCCTTTCCGTATGTTGCTTAATTTGCTGTGTGAGTGCCAATGAGAGGCACGAGCTGAGGCTAATCTAATCACGTAAGACGCAGGCAATAACGCAATAATCACAGTCATGAATAAATTTGCAGTGTTGTGCAGGAGTTATGAGATTGCCCACAATAAGAAGTCAACCCCTTCCCCCCCCACACACACACACACATGCACACACTCAAGGCCTTCATCCCCTCCCTCTCTCTGCTGTAGACGCTGGAGACAGCCCGCCTGTGCTCCTGGTCAGCGGGCCGGAGCGCATAGCGAGCGTCCAGCTCGACGGCTCGGGTCTGCAGCCGCTGCGATCGCTGGACACCAACGGCAGCGTGGCACTGGACTTCCGGCACGGCCAGGGCGTGACCTGCTGGGTGCTGTCCAACGAGTCCGCCGGCCAGCTGCGCTGTGCCAAGATGAGGAACCTGAGGGGCTTCACGCAAGAGCAGGAGATCAAGACACAGCACAGTGTGCAGAGTACGTTGCCCTGTCACTCTTCTTACCTTGAGACTGTCTGTAATATCTATCTATCTATCTATCTAGCTCTCTATCTATCTATCTATCTATCTATCTATCTATCTATCTATCTATCTATCTATCTATCTATCTATCTATCTATCTATCTATCTATCTATCTATCTATCTATCTATCTATCTATCTATCTATCTATCTATCTATCTATCTATCAAGCTCTCTATCTATCTATTTGTTTATCTGTCTAAATATCTGTCAAGCTCTCTATCGATCTATCTGTCAAGCTCTCTATTGATGTAGCTCTCTCTCTCTCTCTCTCTCGCTCTCTCTCTCTCTCGCTCTCTCTCTCTCTCTCTCTCTCTCTCTCTCTCTCTCTCTATCATATATATCTTTCTATCAAGCTATCTATCTATCTATCTATCTGTCTGTCTGTCTGTCTGTCTGTCTGTCTGTCTGTCTGTCTGTCTGTCTGTCTGTCTGTCTGTCTGTCTGTCTGTCTGTCTGTCTGTCTGTCTGTCTGTCTGTCTGTCTGTCTATCTATCTATCTATCTATCTTTTTGTTTATCTGTCTAAATATCTGTCAAGCTCTCTATCGATCTATCTGTCAAGCTCTCTATCGATCTATCTGTGAAGCTCTCTATATAGCTATCGATATAGCTCTCTCTCTCTATATATCTCTTTCTATCAAGCTCTCTATCTATCTATCTGTTGATCTGTCTATATATCTGTCAAGCTCTCTATCGATATGTATGAATCTATCTTTATCTGTAATATGTGTTGGCCTATGTATGAATATATCTCTATCTGTAATATCTTTGTCTATGTATGATAATGTTGTCTGAGTATATCTTAAAAAACAATAGGCCTTATACAAACTATGTTTTCACTGAACATGATGTCCTGTTGCCTTTCTCTTTCACAGATGTTGAATTCATGGCCATCGACTGGCTGACAGGAAACTTCTATTTGGTAGACCGCGTCAGTGACAAGATATTTGTCTGTGACTCGGTTGGGGAGACGTGCGTCACCATCTTGCACCTGGACTTGGTGAATCCTAAAGGAGTAGCGGTTGATCCTCTCATGGGGTGAGTTGTGCTCCATCTAAATACCACTACTCTGTGGTATCTCTCTGTCTGCTCAATACAATCCAGACACAACACCAGCGGCAATACAACCGACATTAATATATGTATATATATACCGTATATATATAAAGAGAGAGAGAGATCTATCTATCTGTCTGTCTGTCTGTCTGTTTGTCTGTCGAACTGGAGGATGCATATCATTGCGTGACAACTGAATTGGGCATACCTGCAGACACAAACATAAGGTTATTTATATGTCATACTATAGCAACAGCCAAGAAAGCTGTCTGACTGTTACCTTAGACGTCCTATTTGTCACAGACAGACGCAATAGCATTACCCAGCCTGCTTGGTACGTACCTCGAGTGGTTCGACCAACGATGGGAAAGCGGTGCAGGGCACAGCTCCAGGCTTCAGACGGTCGCCTCATTTAAAAACGGTCACGGCAAATCCTCAGTCCTCGTTTGGGAACTTCTTCGGCTGTTATGTCGGGGTGTCTGATCCAGCCCGCGTCTGGCGCAAAGTTGAATCTAGTGGAAAACAAGGAAAACGTGCTTTAAGTGCAAGTTTAACCCGGGGGCATTATCCAACACACTATACTGAGGACAGTTTGCTTGAATTTAAACGCAAAGTTAACAGAAGGTTTTGAAAACAAAGTCCTCACTCACTATGTGGACTCGTGCCCACAATATAGGTTGTCGTTTCCAGCATTGGACATTAAAATGAAATAACTAAGCGATAAATGAAGGTCAAAGGACGCAGTGGGCCTATTTATGGTGTGGTTAAGGTCAAAGTAGGCACCTGAGGGTTCGCCACAGAACGTTGTGCTAGCATTACCTTATCCAGAGCCCTGCACTGCTCCCCGGGCAGCTGTATACACAATAGCTGCCCACTGCTCCTTAATACTACGATGGGTTAAATGCAGAGAAATATATTTCACTGTGTGTGTGAACATGTATGTGACCAATAAAGAGGATTCAATCCTCTTAGATTTAGATTAAGATTTAGACGTCCACCATCTCTGACCGAGCAAAGTTTGTTTTTCCACACGTCCAAGGTATCTTATGCACGCCCATTATGGCAACCATTGCACTCCTAACTATCTCTTTTCCCTGTGCACCTCCTCAAGGTTTCTTCCCTGATAATTAGGGGAGTTTTTCCTTGCCCTTTCAAGGGCTTGGAGTTAGGGGGGGGTGTGGTATAACGCGGGCCTGTGATTAAGGGCTACACAAACACAACAGACATCACTTTGACGTCTTCCTCATTTAGACGCCTGCTCTCCATCTGCAGCCGGGCGCCGTCCCCTCCCCCACCCACCACCTCAAGGCTTGCTTGGTTTTTCACGCACCATTTCGCTACATTGTAAATAATTTCATCCCATAACGGAAAATGGGGGAGGAAGAGGAGGGAGGGAAGGAGGAGGATGAAGAGGGAGGAGGAGGAGGAGGAGGTGTAGAGGAAGGGAGGGGTCTGACTTTCAAATTACCTTTACCCATAGTACTCCTCTTCACCTCGCCGTGAAGAATGCTCGCCGCGCTACAATGGAGGAATTTTAATGATTCCCCGCCAACTCTCCGGGAGAGAGAGAGAGAGAGAGAGAGAGAGAGAGAGAGAGAGAGAGAGAGAGAGAGAGAGAGAGAGAGAGAGAGAGAGAGAGAGAGAGAGAGAGAGAGAGAGAGAGAGAGAGAGAGAGAGAGAGAGAGAGAGAGAGAGAGAGAGAGAGAGAGAGAGAGAGAGAGAGAGAGAGAGACCCCCGCTCCTTTTGAGCGATCGAGGCGTCGGATGGAGCGCCGGCGATGTCGCCAGACGGCTCCCGCGGACGAGACTTTCATTAGTCTGTGCTGATTCCTCACTGCCTTCCACAGACTCACTCAACCCCCTGCAGGACATTTCAATGAAGAGCTCTCCTCGACAAAATAGACCCCACACCCCCACACATATGCACACGTGCACACACACACACACACACACACACACACACACACACATATACACACGCGCACAGACACACTCACACACACACACACGCACACACACACACACGACACACACACACACACACACACACATACACGCACACACACACACACACACACACACATATACACACGCGCACAGACACACACACACACACACACACAAAGACACACACAACTGCGACAACTGCAAACACTTTTGTAGAAACCTTTGTCGGGAAAAATATATATATACAGAAGAACCAAAAACCTCCCCAAAACTATAAACGTATTTTACAGCTTTCAGCACACTCTAAGGCGGACCCGTGTGATGGTGCGGCGGTTTGATGGTTTCTCTGAGCTTCCCCGAGACAGGCTGAGTCTTGATGGATGAAAGACACGGCGGCTGCAGAGCCGCATGAGTGATTTCAGTGCCGCGCATCTGCGGGAGAAGGACGGAGCCTTCCGACGGAGTAAATGCCCGCCTGATTATTCTCCCAGGCATCAGCAGTCGCTAAAAGGCCTTTCTGTCCTCCTCGCATTCCCAGTATGTGCGGGAGGGCGGGTGGGGGAACTCTAAAGGTGAAGCATATAGCCATTATATTCATGAGGCTACAAGGACAGGCACTGAGCTCCGTTTCTACACTTTTCCTGTTTTATTTTACCTGCCCTCTCTCTCTCTCACTTTCTCATTTTTGTCTTTTAATGAGACTTCTCTTGCTGAGAGAGCGTGAAAACGACAGAGCGAGAGAGAGAGAGCGACAGAGCGAGAGAGAGCGAGAGAGAGAGAGAGAGAGAGAGAGAGAGAGAGAGAGCGAGAGAGAGAGAGAGAGAGAGAGAGAGAGAGAGGGAGAGAGGCAGTGTATCAGCGCCGGAGCTCACCGCAGTGCAAGGACTATTCACAGGGCAAACTGTGGGACAATAAAAGCACCCAGCCCCCCCTTCTTTGTCCCAATTGTATTAAGGGGGTTGTCGTGACATATTCCTCGTGAGACCAGTGCAATAATAACCTTGACTCTCCCCCCTCTCCTCTTTGGCCATGGAAGCCAGACCACACAGGTCCTTTGTAGAGGTGTGGATGCTGAGCAGACGTGGAATGTGCTAATGGAATATCTCCTGCTTTGTGTTCATTTTATTATCCCTTTGCACAGATATCCCTGTTGGCGTGGAAAGTTTTGTATGGAATTGCACTCAAACACACACACACACACACACACACACACACCTACACACACATATACGCACACACACACACACACACACACACACACACACACACACACACACACACACACACACACACACACACACACACACTTGTAAACACTATGATGTGGTGTTGTGTGTGTGTGTGTTTGTGTGGAGAAGAGAATTGGTTGTGTATACAGAGAGTGTGTGTGTGTGTGGGGGGGGGGGGGGGGGGGGTGCACAGGGGACCTGGAGCCCCCATGCTGCCGGTTAGATTGGCTTCATAAGATACAAGCATTTGTCCAGGCTCCTCGCTGCCTCTAATTGGTAAGACATGCTACAGCTGTTCCTGAGGAGGGGTGGCAGAAAGAGAGAGAGAGAGAGAGAGAGAGAGAGAGAGAGAGAGAGAGAGAGAGAGAGAGAGAGAGAGAGAGAGAGAGAGAGAGAGAGAGAGAGAGAGAGAGAGAGAGAGAGAGAGAGAGAGGAGAGAGAGAGAGAGAGAGAGAGAGAGAGAGAGAGAGAGAGAGAGAGAGAGAGAGAGAGCGAGCTCTGTCAGCCCGAGCAACGGAGTGAAAAACAAAAAGGAACGCCACCAATTTCCATTCATGTCGGATCCATTACAGATTCTTTCCTTTCCTTTTCATTCCCTCTTACTTAATGCCTTTTTCGCTTTCATTTCGTCCTTTCGTTCTTGTCTTTTGTTCCTCCTTCCTCCGTCCACTCCTTCCTCCTCACGTCTTTGATTCTTCCTTCCTTACTTTATTTCTGTTGTGCTGTTCAAGAGATTGATGAATGCCCCCTCCCTGGGTCATGTTCTTATGGTAATTGGACTTTTATCTCAGAATTGGTTAGTGCAGACCACGCAAACTAAGTGGCACATCCGCACGGAGGTCGGCGACACAGGAGTAACGTAATGCAGGGAGATGTAAAAGTGATCACAGTTGTGTTCTTGTACCGTACTTATTATGTAGAAATGAATGTATAATAGCTGACATCAGTGCAGTCGATTATCTGTCCCACGTGTGCTCGTCGGTGTGTTTGGGACACGCATGTTAGCACCAGTTGGATTAACGCTGAATTAAAGGGGAAACATTGGTGTGACCTAAAAAATAGTGTCGGCCCGGATTTCTAAAATCAGCTAAAATGTCCGCGATTCAGCTTATTCTACCTTCAGTCGCATTACTTTACATTACTTTGACGTTTCTCCTTTCGGCCTGAGTGTCCTCTCCTTTGAAAACTCAAAGGAAACTATGGTCACCCGAGGTAACAGTTCAAAAGGTGTACAATGATGGGAGCACATTGTGACGCAGAGCAGTGCATTTTGGATTACACTTTGGATTTAGCCCTGGTTTATTGCATTGGGCACACCTTCACAATAGCGTCTTTTAAGGGGGTTACCATGGGGAGCTAATCCAAGTGAATGCTAATAAGCGTAGCCTAGCCAGCCTAGCCAGCCTGTTCTGTATCTGAGCACTGAGTCCCACTATACTCTTCACTCTTCATCTTATAAAACCTTGGATGTCTCCTGGTGGATTCAGCTCGGTTCATTCCCTTCATTGAATGATCATGGTGTTTTGTTGCTGCAACACATGTGCGTATGTTGCCGACGTGTCGGAACACGGATGCATTTATTTTAAACCATTGCCGAGACATGAAACACAGTTCCAACGTGTTACGGATGCAGATGCGCCAGCTCTCGAAGCAGGTTTGAACTGCACTCTCCGCTCACACTATCTGCTGCAATGTTTCTCCAGGGACCCATTCATCCTAACATCCCCTAGAAGTAATAGGACCTGTGACCGCAGTGTAGATACCACCCTGTGTGTGTGCGTGTGTGTGTGTGTGTGTGTGTGTGCATGTGTGCGTGTGTGCGTGTGTGTGTGCATGTGTGTGCGCGTGTGTGTGTGTGTGCGCGTGCGTGTGTGTGTGTGCGTGTGCGTGTGCGTGTGTGTGTGTGTGTGTGTGAGTATGCGTGTGTGTGTGTGTGTGTTTTTTATTGTGTTATGCAGTTTATTTTGTCGTATAACTCATCAGTGTAACCGCGTCCTTGAGTTGAGATGAGTAAGCAAACCGTCTACTTCAGGTATAGTCTGGATCCCCGGTGCCTTTGTGCCGTTGTGGAGGTTAACCACCTCATGTGGCATTGACTTGAGTGACAATTGCGTGGCGTCCATTTGACTCTTACCGCATATTCATTCACTGCTAAGCAGTTTCTTTAAATACGTTCCCTCGATATTAAAAACGAGTTGCAATTATTAATATGTACTAAACAATGTAAGGCAGTAAGGTTACTTTTATTTATATGGTTAGGTTATATTTTTTAGACTTAACCATATATGTTTTTTTAAGAGTCAATTTGTTGATTTTTTTTTGCCTCTACTCGCGTATAGCTCAGGAGGTAGAGCGGTCCCCTCACAACCGAGAAGGTTGCTGGTTCGATCCCCGGCTCTTCAAAAACTGTCGAGGTGTCCTTGAGCAAGACACCCTAACCCTAACTGCTCCTGACGTGCTGGCTGTCTCCTTGCATGGCTGACTCCGCCGTGGGTGGGTGGTTGAATGTGTGTATGAATGGGTGAATGTGAGCATCCATTACCATTGCGCACACACAATTACACTCACACGATGTAAAAGCACTTTGGGAGTCTTGAAAAACGCTATATAAATGCAATGATTTATTATTATTATATAATAATATACTTTTCAGTGTTGGAATTAGCGCACAAAGAGCATCATGTAACGAGACCCACAAGACGAGCGGCCCTGCGGGCCAGTGAGGCACGGCCAGGGCCTGCTTCACCCCATGCCTGGGGAGCACATAGGACCCGCTGCTGAACACTATGAAAGTCCTTTCCTACTGGTCACTCGCTCACACACATCATACAGCACAACATTCTGATTAGAGTTCATTTAAAGAGGGGGAGGGGAGGGGGCGGAGAAACACATCCATTCAAGTCTTGACAATATAGTGGGCTGTTAACAACTGGTCCCGGACGTCTACGTTTTCTGTTGGCTCCACTTCCCCTTGATTTGAGTGGCATCCGCATGGCAAGAGTGAAGCGATTCATCTCCTTCAGCGTAGAAGAGAACCTATTCCAAAATAGAGCCTCGGTCTGCTTTCAAGAGCAGTTATTTCCCACCCCCGGCCCGCCACACACTCGAAAACGCTTTTCTGCATCCCTCCCATTATCTTTCTGAAGTATGACACGTGAAGTATGAAGTATCCTTCATCATGTTTTCACATTTCACCGCAGTAATGATTCGACGTGACCGGGCACGAGAGTTTTTATTGACTGACAAGCTTGCTGCATGCAGCCTCCCCTTCCACGTTGGACAGTGGAGACACAGCTTGTTCCTCGCCGTTCTTTTTTTCTTTCTTAACTCTGGCCATCCCCCCGTTGTGGACCACCGGCTTCCCACAGCCGGAGAACATGGAAGCATAGGCGGAGGTTGGCGGGAATCATTTGTATGCCACGGGAAGGTGTACCTGTTCTTGGGTAAAGCCCCGTTTCCTGCTGACGAGGCCTGTTCTTCAGTGCCGTGTGTTGCTGAGCGTTGGAGGGGGGGGGGGGGGGGTCACAGGGTCACCCCCATCTCTCGCCCGTCCCCGCCCCCCCCCCCTCCCCCGACGTGACTTGTACAGATTATGTAGGCTCCACTCGCTGCCTGAAGCTCATTATCCCAACCCCCTCCCCCATCTGGGGAGGAAGTGGCCCCAGCCGCCGCCGCCGCCCCAGCCGCCGCCCCGGCGCCGTGTGTGTGCCTCCGCATCAATTAGGTGCGGCTCTGAGGCCAAACGGAAGTTGGCGGAAGATAGCCCATCGCTCTGTTGAACTTGTCTGGGGCATATGCACTACCGATGAAGCTCAGATTTCATTCAAATATTTGATATTAATATGGAACCTTTTCTCCTATCAATCTTTTTTGATTAGGGAAAAAAAAGGGGTATATATACGTGTATGTGTCCCGCGAAGGGTTGTACTGAATTTCAATGGAGCGCGATGGTCTCCTGTGATGGTTTTGTAAGTCAGGGGTGGGATTTGAATCCTGGCTGGAAGGTAACGGGTTCAATTCCGAATGTCCACAGCTTGAGCTTGCTCAAACTCCTACCATCGTGGCGACAAAAGCATAAAGTGCTCCTTAAATGTCTAAATGGCAATAACTTTAAGAGCGTGGCTTGTTTGTGTAAGCGTCCATCGCGAGGAGCTAACGTGGCGCTTTACTCCACCCTTTTCCCCGCTCCAGAATGATGTTCTTCACCGACTACGGGAACGTGGCCAAGCTGGAGCGCTGCAACATGGACGGCACCAACCGCACTCGGCTGGTGACGGAGCACATAGAGCAGCCCACGGCGGTGGCCCTGGACCCGGTGAGGAAGCTGGTGTACTGGGCTGACGCCTACCTGGACTACGTGGATGTGGTGGACTACCACGGCGGGAGCAGACACAACATCATCCAGGGGAGCCAGGTGAGTCTTACATGTTGTTGCTGCTGCTGCTGTTGCTGTTCAGTCTCTGGGCCTCTTTGGCTGGCTTGACTTGTCATCCAAGCACCCAGTGTGCCTCGAGGCAAGGCAGCGGTGTGCCGGGGAGAATTGTTTTGGGATTGAATATATAATCCTGACATGGGTTGGTAAATAATTGAAAGTAGTTCCTATTTATGCTAGAATTTGTGCTATTTTTGATTCATCATTCCACATAGTACTGTTCATACTGCATTTTGACACAAAAATGGGTGACAAATAATGCATTTTCCTGTCTGTGTTTTTGTCTGCTACTTTTAAAATGACGATGATGATGTCTGGTAGTAATAATGTGTGTGACAGTTTTTTAAATAATCCCCTATCGGTGTGCCTTGGACTTGGTGGTGGGAATCATGATGTGCCTCAGCCCCAAAAGAGTTGAGCAGCACTGTTCTAGAGCGGCTTGTGATAAACCATATAGAGACAATGTGCTTTAGATTGTTCCTCCCAAACTCCCTTTCTTCGCAAAAAAGACAACAGTGAGCCCAGACAGATTCTTCTCAATTCCCTTTTACGTTTTACGCCAGGACCGGTGTGAAGGTTCTGTACTCTGCCCAGCGCTTTCAGATAAGTTTAAACGTATTAATTTATGCACAAAAGAAACGGTCTTCATATGGAGGGGAAGTGCAAAGAAAAAGCACAAGGGAGCAAGGTACGTACGCGGGAGGGCTTTGACATCCTTTTGACAACATTGACATCATTGTCATTAGTCTGTGACCCGTCGCCACAGTTTGGAACCCTTTAATTATGTTTTATTTGCTATTATGAAAAATTGCCTTTGAAAATAGACCCCCTTGGATTAGTCTCATAAAAAGGGGGAAATCTCAAGTGCCTTATTGTCCATTCAGGTGTTCTCGGCCACAGGCTTATGAAACCGTTTTTTATGACTTATGAAACCGGCTTTTATGAAAGAACAACTGAAGTCCTATTAATCTCCATTGTAGAGGCAAGTGTGCACTGAACTAGGTCATGATTCAGTAAGCATTCGTTGCCGTTCTGTTTGGTATAGGGAGATTGTCAGTGTTCAAACAGCTGTCTCTGGGGCGAGTTCTGCAAAAAAAAAATTTGAATTCTACTCCTCGTGGTTATTGCAGTGTTTTGAGATTTATGCGCTGTGATATTTAATACATTTCTGAGTAGACAATTGAAAGCTTTTGTCTCGAACCATTTCACAGTTTATCGCAAGTGATACATCACAAACAAGAACTGAACACAAAAAGGAAAATCTAACAAGACACTGTTTATGCAACACGTACACCACGAGGGTGAGAGGTGGAAAAAAATAATGCGTTACTTTAGGAGGCCACATTTAGATCTATCTCTCTTTTACACTTTCACACTTTTTGCCTCGTTTTTTTCATCTCAATGTCAAATTTGCGACTCTTGTTTTTCCCAGAGGCCCCTTGTGTTAAGGTGCAGCCCCGCCTGGCTTCCCAGTGGGCAGGGCCCAGCCGAGTGTGGTGCTTCATGCATGGGCGGCTAAATTTAGCATGGCGGTTACGCCAGTGCTAGGGCTAGCGTGGCGGCTGGTGAACTGCCAGCATGCCTGGAGCACATTGAGCACTATCTGTATGGAAAAAAACAAAAAAACACACACACACACCAACCATATTGACTCGTTCACCAAGCTGTGTATGTTATATTATATATTAGATCATGTGAGATGAAAATGGACAATTATCATTTCCTGATGCCAGACTTGGAATTAGGGTGCCCTAGGGGGTATATTAATAGCCAACAATAAGCTACTTACTTGACAAAAACTATGCAAAATAATTTATTCCCATGATGCTGTTGGATAAAACAAAACAAAAAAACACCTGTCTAGCTAGCTATGTGTTACATTAACGCTGCAGTTCGGTCTTTGTTGCAAAATTCACGTTAATCAATAACTAGCTTCACATTTCTAACTTAGTTACTAGTTTGATAATAAGTGAAGCAGAATGTATACATTTGTAACAGTAACGAGGCCTCAAGCTCGAAAGTAAATTCAAAATATAAAAATATGGTCAAGGTTTCACGGTCACAGAAGCAGCCTTGAGGTGGACACGAATACTCACGCTAGACTCCATTGACTTGCATGACGATGCAGTTTGTCATTTTAGCAACAAGAGGAGTGATTTTGTAGTAGAGAAATCCCTGAACAATCCCCCCCCTCCCCCCAACAGATGGCGCTGTGAGTGTTGGTCGTTAGTCCCTTGAGTGGGTTGGTTGCATTTAGATTTCACACAGGGCGCATAGAGCTTCGCCCCAGACACTCCCACCACTCTCAGATGGCAGGGAATCGTATTGCTTAGCTGACGGAGTAACGTTTCCGTGGCACCGAACTCGAAGAAGAAGAAAACATTTGCAGCGGCATGTTCAAGTGGAATCGTGTCTGCAGTAAAAAAAATTAGGTTGTTTCTTTCAGAAAAACCTGTTCTTAAGGTTTCTGTTGTTTGTACTTTAATAGAAGTTTGGACCCATCTCTTCCTAAAACATTTGTGTGTGCACTGAACTGATGTCCCCCTCACATTTATTTTGTAGCAGTAAGATTAATTCTAGGGTGAGTTTTTCCCTAGATTTTTATATTATAAATTCACCTGTAAATCCAGATTTTAAAAAAATCTCCCCGAAGCGTTTTTATGTGTATTATCGCCAACAAATTGATTTGAGGCCCTCTTTCACCCCATACAGGTCTCATACATTTATGGATTAACGGCGTTTGAGGACTACTTGTTCTTGTGCCTCCGCGCCGATCCTTCCAAAGGGGGCCCCAGCACGTCAGAGCTGCTGCAGATCCACAGGTTCAACCTCACCGCACAGCCAAAGACGCTCGCCAGCTTGGGGACTTCCAGAGGGATCCGTGTTTACCACAAGCTCGCTCAGCCAAAAGGTTTAAGGACATTTTGTATTAACCTTCGGCTTCATGCTCTAGCCGGCTTGGCAGCAACAACGTCTGTCGGGATTGTTTGATTGGTCGGTAACTGCGTCTCTCTCTCTCTCTCTCTCTCTCTCTCTCTCTCTCTCTCTCTCTCTCTCTCTCTCTCTCTCTCTCTCTCTCTCTCTCTCTCTCTCCCTCCCTCCCTCTTCCCCCCCCCAACTCCCCTGATGGCGTGTCCAGTCCGGAGCCACGCGTGTGAGACCGATGCGTATGGGAAGCCCGGAGGATGTTCCCACATCTGCCTGCTGAGTGGCAGCTACAAGTCTAGATGCTGCCGCTGTCGCACCGGGTACAGCCTGGGAGCCGACGGACAGGCCTGCAAGAGTGAGCGCACGTTGTTTTAATTCCCAGGAGAACCCGGCTTCCGCCACATTCCGCCACGCTTTGAACCTGTTAGCGTCGCGCATGTCATAATTGCGACATTTATGAGCCACGAGAGCGGCAGCAAGCTGCAGAATATGATTCAGATCTTCTTCTAAAGGTCATGTGTCATATACCGGCGAAGGTAGTCTGTCACATTGCGCTCTTTGCTCTGCACATGCATGTATGCATGCATGCATGCATGCGTGCGTGCAGGCATCAGGCCCAGACTGACAGTGATGAAGATGAACAGCGATGGACACCAGCCCATTAGAAAACGACATTTCACTATCGACCTGCCGTGGGCCTGATTCATTATTGCCATAATGGGGATTTAAGTTTGTGTGCATTGTGCCGGTCTGATCAATTGGTGGACATTGTGTAGTTGACAATGAAGGCAGAACATTAAATTGATGACACTATCGTGTGGCTCCCCACACCACATTTCGATCCGGGCTTCGCAGAAGCACAGGGGCCGTCTCTGCTGTGACACATTTGATTTATTTCTCGTTCTCTTCCTCAGATGTTTTGATGACACTAGTCTCTCGCTCTCTGTATCTATCTCTCTCTCTGTCCCTCTTTATGCCTATCTCTCTGTGTCTATATCTCTCTTTGTATATCTATCTATCTATCTGTATCTATCTGTATCTCTCTCTCTCTCTCTCTCTCTCTCTCTCTCTCTCTCTCTCTCTCTCTCTCTCTCTCTCTCTCTCTCTCTCTCTCTCTCTCTCTCTCTCTCTCTCTCTCTCTCTCTCTCTCTCTCTCCCTTTCCATTTTTCTCTACTCCCACAGCCTAATGAAATTGGTAGCTAAATGCTAGCGCTCCCTCATATAGTCATGGAGGAGGGGGTGGTTTGATATCTGGGTCTCTCGCAACGCTTAATTGTCTCCTGGGTAACTTGCCCCCCCCCCGCACCCCTCTCTCCTTTACACCACCCCCTTGCTTCCTTGCGAGATGATAAATTGAAGTGAGCCATGTGTGGTCCTCAACCCCCCAAGCAGCTCAGTCTCCTGGGGCAGGGGGGTTGGAGTAGCGAGAAGGGGTCCTCTCTCTCTTTCTCTCTCTCTCTCTCTCTCTCTCTCTCTCTCTCTCTCTCTCTCTCTCTCTCTCTCTCTCTCTCTCTCTCCCTCCCCCTAACTTTATTCATCTCTCTCTCTCTCTCCCTACTATCCCCTCTCTGGGTGGAGGATCTCTGGAGGGTTGTAGCGGAGCTGGCTGGTTCCCCTGGTGGGCCCGCCAGCGAGCTGTCTCAGCGCTCCTGTTTGCCTTTCCACCCAGACGCCACTGCGCTACTTTAGCTCAGAGGCTCACCTGTATTTCCGCTGTCTCTGTTTGCTCCAGCGTCGCGCGCCATCCCTGGACAGTATTGTAGCGTGATTGAGGGCGCGCGGTATTGTCACTGCCGCTGGTTAAAGGCTCCATTAAGGTGAATGGATGGGGGCTCGCTCCGGCTAGCAGATAAGAACAATGCGGCCAGTAAGAGGGTGTAATGCCCGGGAGCAACATTGATGAATTAGGCCAATTAATTGACAATAAGTGTGGGTGAGCAACAAAAAAAAAAGCCAACAACATAAGGACAACAACAAACCAGAGCTATTCTTGGTCTCTTCTCCTTGCAGAGCCCAAAAACGACCTCTTCCTGTTCTACGGTAAGGGGCGTCCAGGGGTCATCCGGGGCCTGGACATGAACATCAAGTCGAGCAACGAGCACATGGTGCCCATCGAGGACCTCGTGAACCCACGGGCCATCGATTACCACGCAGAGTCGGGACACGTCTACTTCGCCGACACCACCAGCTTCCTGATTGGCCGGCAGAAAATCGACGGCACCGGCCGGGAAACCATACTCAAAGACGGTGGGCTGGATAGTTTCTCTCCCTCAGACCCATCGACAGATTTCCACTTAAAATAATATGAAATTTGGATTTAAGTTAAGTAGTAGGGTACATGATGTTGTGTGGTGCTAAATTGACACAAGTCTGATGTCTGCTTTGTCTTTAAGAACATTGGAAACAACATTGGAAATTCTCTTTATTTTTATTTAATTTGTCTTTCTCTTGTATTTGTATTTTATTTTGGTTGCTTCTTTCACTTTTTTCTCTCTCCTCTAATCTTCCCATCTCTCCTCTCCTCTCCTCTCCTCTCCTCTCCTCTCCTCTCCTCTCCTCTCCTCTCCTCTCCTCTCCTCTCCTCTCCCCTCCTCTCCTCTCCTCTTCCAGATCTTGACAACGTGGAGGGCATCTCGGTGGACTGGATTGGGAAGAACCTGTACTGGACCAACGATGGTTACAGGAAGACCATCAGTGTGGCACGGCTGGAGCAGGCCTCTCTGACCAGGAAGACCCTCCTGGAAGGGGACATGTCACATCCCAGAGCCATCGTGGTCGACCCCCTAAACAGGTTGGACAAAATAATGTTTTGTGTTTTTATGTGTTTTGTGTTTTTATGTTTTATGTTACTGTGTTCCTTGTGTGTGTGTGTGTGTGTGTGTGTGTGTGTGCACAGGCATGCATATATACATGCAGACAAACCTATGCAACCTCTTGCATTATACTGTAATATTGTTGCATATCCTGCTGAAACTGAAAGATTTTAATGCAATATCGAGGTTATTTATAAAGGTACGTTTTATGTACCGTACTCAGATCTCGATGGATATGTAGCTTCCCTTATCGTAGGGTATCAGTGGTTCTACAGAGATGGATGGGCAATATTATTATTAACTCACCCAATGTTGATTGAGAGCCCGGTCAAGGAGCAGTCGAGCAATACAGCGAGACGACAAACTCATCAAAACTCAAATTCGTGACATTTTTGGTTGTTGTTATGTTTGACTCGAAGAAGCACACCCACACAATAGCTGCCCTTTTAAGGTTGTTTTCTTTTATTCTCTTTTTATTATTACATTTTATTATTATACACGTTTTTTTGTCCACGGTCCTGCAAGATGCCAGGGGTAAAACAATATTTCCGTTTGTACCAAAGGATAAATCATCACTTTTGGCCCAGGATTGGATTCCTACGGAGGAAGACGTCAGACACCCGGGTTTGATCTCTATCTGGACTTACTCCAGAGAGGGGGGGGGGTGGTTGTTGGGGGGGGGGTCCTCTTTGTTGTTCAGGGGAAAGGGATGCGGCCCCCTCCAGCTGATCTCCTGCCTGTGTTCTCGGTTCCCCTTTCCTCTCTCTCTCGCACCGCTAGTCGCCCTCAGTCTGCTGCGTGACGATAAGGATTTCCAGCGGTCGGCGTCAACTCTCTGTCACGCTGTTCTCGTTATCTCTACGTCCGGGTCGGTGCTTTAAGTATTCCGGCAAAACCTGTAGCACGGTCGAAAGAAAGACTAAAAATGATGTGCTTCTTCAGATTTTTGCTATATATATTTATATATATACTCGACTGGCTTTTGATTAGGTTGTGTGAGCATTCGGTCAGCTTATGCGCTTTAGTGTAATGCGACAAACACACGCACACTGCGCACGCACGCGTGTGTGTGTGTGTGTGTGTGGGTGTGTGGGTGCGTGTGTATATGTGCCTGTCGTCCATGCTATCAGTGATGAATTACCCACACGTTACTGACAATACATTTTTTTGTACACAGGTCTCTCTTGAAAAAATGAGATCCTGATCTCAATGAGTCTACCTGTTTAAATAGAGGATTACATACAATTCCTGAGTCATGGAAACTCAAATTGTGCAAAACGCTGCTGAGAACAGATCACCTGAAAGGCGTTGAGGCCATCACTTTTCAGATAACGTAGTGGTCCCTGTTGGGAATAATCAGGCATTTGTGTGCAAAAGGCATACCGATTTTCTTTATTTTCTTGTCTTCATGACTCATTTGTGCATTGATGTTCAGTTGCTCCTCCCAAAGTAATAGCCCAGATTGATTGGGCCGAGGTCATTAAGGCATTCTGTTTTAGCTCACCGCTAGGCCTCTTCTGAGCTAGCACGTTAGGTCCACTGTCTTTAGGTGGGCTTAAATATTGGTATTCCCGATCAATTATTTACATTCCATCTTCTTTTTCTTCCTCTTACATCTTCCTCTTCTTCGAAATAACGCTGATATAATACTCCTACTGATAATATCCATAACAGGGTTTCCTGTGTGTAACAGCATGCATATTTGGCATTGAAAGTATTTGCATTTAAGCTGGGTTTACTCACTCCCCCCCTGCGTGTATGTGTGTGTGTGTGTGTGTGTGTGTGTGTGTGTGTGTGTGTGTGTATCGCCACGTGCATCCCGACAGCTGGATGTACTGGACGGACTGGGAGGAGGACGAGGTGAACGACAGCATCGGCCGCATCGAGCGAGCGTGGATGGACGGCTCCAACAGGAGCGTCTTTGTCACCTCCAACATGCTGTGGCCCAACGGCCTGACTCTGGACCACGGGGCCGGCACCATGTACTGGTGCGACGCGTACTACGACCACATCGAGAAGATACACCTCAACGGCACCGGCAGAATGGTGACATTTTGTTTCTTTTGTATCGATTTCCTTTTAGTTTTTTTGTTGTTGTTGTGACACGTAAAGAGATGGAAGGGTATTGATCTGCTGCAGTGACCCTATCATCTCTGTGGGCCACATCTGAGGCCAGGCAATATTGCCTGGATATAATCTTGTTTTGGTGTGCGAGGGCGTTGTTATTATTTTTGACAAATTACATTCTAATAAGAATTATTTTTCTTTTGTTAGACAGTGATGATGCTTTATACATTTTTTTCAATAGTATAATATGCCATATGCATCAACATAACACACAATATTTATGGTTGTGTAAAAGCGTGATGATGGCGTTGAAGCCATACCGGTATTCATTATGTAAATACATTAAATATTTAGCTTATCCACCCTGGGTGCATCTCGCGTCTTTTAAAAATCGTAAAAGCGTATTGTGAAAATCTGCCAAAAAGAAATCCCCCCTTTTTTCCGCCCCTGAAAACTGCTTGAAATGTGCTTCCAGCAAGGAACCTCAGTCTCAGCTGCTGCTGTGAAGCCATCACAAGACCGCTGCAGGTGTGAATCTGTGTTCCACAGATACACACACGCCTTGCCTTTATCCCCCTCATCCATCCGCTGCTCCTAGTGTATTAAAATGCCTGCCAGGAGAGAGAACACGTTCGCAGACACAGTCTTAACCCATGTGAGGATCTTGGCAAACATTCAGGCGAGCAAACGATCAGAGGATTGCATTCCTGTAGAGATATTAAATTATCGTCTCGGCGAAATACTGTTCGAATTAAATCATAACAAAAACGCAGTGCAAATATCTAGATCACTGTTCGGTGTCGGGTTTCCGTCTTCTGCAATTCTGCAATTTGTGTTACTGTCGTGACATACGATGACTCCCACACACTAAGTACTTGTGTCTGTGTACACAACATATGTACGTGTGTGTGTGTGTGTGCACGTGTGTACTTGTCTGTGCATCGCAGGTGGTGTACAACGGCAAGGAGCTGAACCACCCGTTCGGGATCTCCCACCATCGTAACTCCATCTTCTGGACGGAGTACATGAACGCCTCTGTCTTCCAGCTGGACCTGCCCTCTGGTGACGTCACCCTGTTGCGCAGCGAGCGGCCCCCCCTCTTCGGCCTGCGGGTCTACGACGCGCCCAGCCAGCAAGGTCCGGCCACAATGGATACATCATTTATATGTTTTTATTTGTGTATTGTATATTTCTATAGTTATTGATTCATTTCCTTCTCTCTTTTCCTCTGGCTTGATTTGATTTGTTTTTTGGGGGAGTATTTACTTAACTTAACTGACTTACTTATTTTCTTGACTAACTACACGAACATAACACACACATACGCACTCTTTCAAAATACACTATTAGACAATACCTATAACTCCATCACACTCCGTCCGACGTCACGTCCGGGAGAGGACGCTGGCGCTGCTTGTTCGCCGCTTCTTCTAGCTCTAGTTAAGTTGTTTTTTGTTTTGTTTTTTCTTTTCGTTGTTGTTGTAAGATGTTACCATTCAACAACTTACATATCTTTTGCTGACTGTATCTTAAATACAAAAACCGTGTTTTGGATAACCGCCCTACCTTTTGCTCACCTTCCGCTTCATCGGCGGCTCCCGGACGGCAAACGCTAGCTGGCTAACTAGCGGCCTATTCGGCCTCCAACGAGCATCTCCCTGCTGTGAACTCCCGGTTACTATTGGGCCACAATATATCCATCACTGTTCACCATCGCTACTGTGATGTATCTCCCGGATAGCCTTTCAACTTTCCCGGTGTGGTTAGCCCTTGTCAGCTAGGACAGCTGCCTCCACAGCTAGCCGGCTAGGACAGCTGCCTCCACAGCTAGCCGGCTAGGACAGCTGCCTCCACAGCTAGCCGGCAAGAACAGCCTGCCGGTTAACCTGCTGCTTTGACACAGACCGTTTCTCCCAGCTTCTTCTCCTCCTGCCATGCTATGGATCACCATCTCATATTGGCTAACCGTTTTCAGTCTATGGCTAACTGCTATCTCCAGACAAGAACCTGCGGCCACCAGCATGATGTTAAAGTATTCTATCCCGCAACTGCTGAGTTTCAACAACCACCCAACCCATGCATCTCAGCCATCAAACACCTTGGACTACTATGCCAACCTCGTTACATCAACAGAGGCTCTCGTAGAAGAGTTTGTTTACCACCAACCATGCCCGCCTGTATCATCCATTCCACTGTCGCACGTCTGCCACGTCATCAGAGCGCTGTCGCTTTCGGTGTAAATAGCACGGGAAACACCGCGAGACTGCTACACACTGAGCTGTGCGAAAAACGTGGAGTGGATTCCAGTTTACTCCGGACCCTACAGAAATCCACCATTTCATCCACAGTCAAAATATAACTGCTTAATGCACAATCCCTTGCAAACAAATCATCATTCATACAAGACCACACCTCTGGTCATGGTGGCGGCTTAGCAATAATACATAGAAATGCACTGGAACTGTCCCCCCTGCCTCTGCCTGTGCTATCTTCATTTGAATGCCTTGGATTTAAATGTAAACTCCCCCTCCCACTGACAATACTTCTCATCTAGCCGCCACCCAAACCCAACTCAGCTTTCATCCCAGAGATGCACGACCTTCTCACTACACTCTGCGCTACCTCTGCCAACATTGTAATACTAGGAGACATAAATATTCACGTTGACACCCCCTCCTGTCTCTATGCAGCCGAGTTCCTACACTTTCTGGACTGCCTCAACCTAACACAACATGTTGATGTCCCCACACACACTAGGGGACACACACTGGACCTTGTCATCACAAACTCTGCCCCCATTAATAAACTATCAGTGTACGATCTTGGTGTGTCAGATCACAAAGCCATCTCAATGGAGCTGCCGCTCCTGCTACCCCGCACCAAACCCAAGCGTCAAATCCGTTTCAGAAATCTGAAAAACATCAACCTCTCTCCACAATTACTCCTACATCAGTCAATGAACCGGTGTACTTATAAACAATACAATACATCTCTGCGTAATCTCCTGGATCTCCACGCCCCTGTCAAAACCAGAACAGTCACTTTCACACGCTCAGCCCCCTGGTACACCTGCAAGCTGCGAAAACTGACCGTCAACCCCCAGCCCGAACCTACCCAGCCTCTTTGCTGCTTCACTGACATCTCGCAGCATGACGTTGAGGCCATCATCAAAAAGATGAAACCCTCCACCTGTGCCCTGGACCCCTTTCCCACAGCCCTGGTCAAATCTCTCATTGGTGCCATAAGTCCCCTGATCACTTTAGTGATAAACAACTCCATCCAGTCTGGTCATGTTCCATCCCCATTAAAAGCTGCTGTCATCAAACCACTCCTCAAAAAACCCACCTTAGACCCTGAAGTCCTTGCTAATTACAGACCCATCGCCAACCTGCCATTTCTATCAAAGGTGCTGGAGAAAGTAATTGCCATTCAGATTCACGAACATCTCAAACACAATAACCTCTTTGAAAAATTCCAGTCTGGTTTCCGCCAGGGCCACAGTACAGAAACTGCCTTAGTCAGGGTGACCAATGACCTGCTGATGACAGTTGACACCGGATCTCCATCCCTCCTCATCCTCCTGGATCTAACTGCAGCATTTGACACCGTCGACCTGAAAAGCTTGTCCACGCCTTTGTCTCCTCCAGGCTAGACTACTATAACGCACTTCTCATTGGGATTCCTAGCAAGAACATCCAGAAGCTGCAGTACATCCAGAACAGCGCTGCTAGGATCCTGATGAGAGTGCGGAAGTATGAACACATGACACCCATACTCAAACCATTGCACTGGCTCCCGGTATCACTCAAGATTGACTACAAAATCACCCTCTTCCAGTGCATTCATGGAAATGCTCCCTCATACATCAAATAACTGCTCACCCCACAAACCTCCACGAGGAGCCTACGCTCTGAAAAGGCAAACCTCCTCCTTCCCCCCCAGGACCAAACTGAAAACCATGGGAGACCGAGCCTTCTGCTCCGCTGCTCTGAGACTGTGGAATGCCCTCCCAAACCAGCTGAGGACACCACAGACTGTGGATGTTTTTATAAAAGGCCTAAAAACACATCTTTTTAGAATAGGCTTTCACTAGATTAAAAAAAAACCCCACTGTTGCCATGCCGACGTAAACGTCGCTGCTTTTATTTTCTTGTTTTATTTAAACCATTGTAGCACTTAGAGTTTTGTAAAGTGCGCTTATAAATATAATTGATTATTATTATTATTATTATAACCATGTCCTGTATCTATATCTTTATATATCTTTATATATATATCTTTATATATATATATTAATATTGGTGCACAATCGGTGTCAAATCCCATAGCGGGAACCTTACTGCCTTCTTCTGTGGTGATGGGGCCACTGCCGCATTGTGCAAGCCACTCTCCCAGATTAAGGGATACTAAGTCGGGGGGGGGGGGGGGAGTGAGGAGGAGGAGGAGGAGGGGTCCGTCTTCACATAGACCAATCGACAAATGATGATGGATCCCCACTGTTAGATGAATAGATAATAGACGCGCAGGATGTGCATGCTGGCGGCTGCCGACCTGCAGGGCCCGTGGCCCTCCTCCTCGTCAGTCCTTCTCCTCCTCCTCCTCCTGTGGTCTCTGCAGCAGGCAGGTATGGTGCCAAGTTCCCCCCCCCCCCATCCCACAGTAAATGCACCCAGGGGAGGATTGATTGTTCTCATCACTGCCCACAAAGTCTGAGACGGCTGGCTACATCTACACACCGCCCTGTTGAAACAACATTGTAAAATAATTCATGAAAGAAACAAACATTTAAAATAGTGTGTGTGTGTGTGGGGGGGGGGGGGGGCGGAAATGCATCCATTATTATGCGTGTACTTGCTTCATTATCAACAATCTGCCTGGCTACAGATTATGAGGTACGGATTGTGCCAGGGCGAGCATGTGATACAGAGGAGTGGCAGGCTGCCGGAACCCAAGCTTAGTTTAATTTACATTCGCTGGCCAATCCTCCAATGTTTTATGTCACCGACTTGATTAATTGGCTGTCCGATCTTTTGAGTATCACCGATTGGCTCGCACAAAACAGAACGCTTTATCTCATTGGCTCAGGGGCTGCTTTCTTTGGGAGGAGGGGGGGTTTCACATTAAATGAAATTGACAAAGGGGGCTCGTGCTTGAGCTCTTCTGTCTGTGGCTGTTCTTTCCTTTCTTTCATTTCTTCCTCATCGTCTTTGTCCAGAGCAGAGGATCCAAATGTCAAACGTCCCCCTTCATTAACATGAGCAGGAATCCTTTTCTTTCCACTTCATAGGGAGCCCACTTGGCATGTTGGTTTAAAACATAAAAGAAAACCACTGTTTATATACACAAGATCAGAATTTGGGGCATTTTGTCCGACCCACCCAAACACAAAATGAAGCACCCAAACAGTGGCCGGCGGCTGGGTTTTTTCTAAAATATAGCTCCAAGTAAATAAGACACCTTATTCTGGCTCTGTATCCGCAGGTGACAATGCATGCAAGGTGAACTATGGCGGCTGCGGTACCCTGTGCCTCGCCATCCCAGGAGGCAGAGTGTGTGCCTGTGCTGACAACCAGCTTCTGGAGAAGAACAATGTCACCTGTGCAAGTAGGAACGGAGAATAAAAAGTCTTTCCTTAAGCGACTTGTTTCAAAACACTGTAAATCTGTTTGTGTGGTACAGGTGTGTGTGTGTGCAGGTGCATGTGTGTGTATGTGTGTGTATCTCTGTGTATGTATGTGTGTGTATGTATGTGTCTCTATTTGTGTGTGTTTGTGTTTGCGCGCGTGTGTGCGTGTGCGTGTGTGAGCATCACATCAGATTGTCTCACCACCACCATCACCACTTCACCATCATCGCCTGTCACAGGGTTTTTTTCCCCGGAAAACAAACTGTGCATGCAGCTTTGTTTCTCAGGAAACCAAAACACGGTGACCTTTGTGGTGTTCGCAGCCCCTCGAAAATATCCTCTTGTCAGTTTGTCTCACCTGTCTGTCTCCTGCCCCCCCTCTCACCCCCCCAGAAGTGTCCACCGGAGGCGTGGAGCCCCAGCCCTGTAAGCACGACGAGTTCAAGTGCCTCAACCACCGCTGCATCCGTGCCTCCTGGAAGTGTGACGGGGACGACGACTGTCTGGACGGCAGTGACGAAGAGGCCCACAGCTGCTGTGTGTACCTTTCTCTTTTATTGAATGAGCATGTCTGTTTGCCCCACACACCCACATAGCCGTAACTGTTGGGGTTCCGCTACTTAGCACATAGAATGTCGCCCGTGCCACACCGGGGCTATCCTTGCGCGTATAGCCACGTTGCAAGGCGCCTATTGGGCATGCTACGCCGTGCTACACAGTGCCGCACCATGCTTACCATATTAATTAGAACCATATAACTAATTACAATACAATATACCACACTACTTCATACATGCTAGTCTATGCTACTGCATAATACACCATGCTCGGCTGTGCTAGACTATGCTACTGCATAATACACCATGCTCGGCTGTGTTAGACTATGCTACTGCATAATACACCATGCTCGGCTGTGCTAGACTATGCTACTGCATAATACACCATGCTCGGCTGTGCTAGGCTATGCTACTGCATAATACACCATGCTTGGCTGTGTTAGTCCATGCTACTGCATAATACACCATGCTAGGCTGTGCAAGGCTATGCTACTTCATAAAACGCCATGCTAGTCTGTGCTACTCCATGCTACTGCATAATACACCATGCTAGGCTGTGCTAGGCCATACTACTTCATTATACACAATGGTAGGTTGTGCTAGTCCATGCTACTGCATAATACACCATGCTAGGCTGTGCAAGGCTATGCTACTTCATAAAACGCCATGCTAGTCTGTGCTACTCCATGCTACTGCATAATACACCATGCTAGGCTGTGATTGGCTATGCTACTAGTCCATGCTACTGCATAATACACCATGCTAGGCTGTGCAAGGCTATGCTACTTCATAAAACGCCATGCTAGTCTGTGCTAGTCCATGCTACTGCATAATACACCATGCTAGGCTGTGATTGGCTATGCTACTGCATAGTACACAATGCTAGTCTGTGCTAGTCTATGCTACTGCATAATACAGCATGCTAGTCTATGCTGCTTCACAATATACAGTGCTAGGCTGTGGAAGACCACACCACACTGTGCTCTGTCTAATGTGCCCTGTGATGTGCAGGTTGATTTTGTTTTACGGGTGACTTTTACCTTCCTAAATGTCACTGTAAAAGACTTGGTCATCCCTCTTACTGCCAGCTCCATCTCTCTCTCCCTTCACCTGAAGTACTTCAGCTCTCCAGCAAATCAATAAGATAAACACCATGTTAGACGCTTGGATGCTGACTCATTTTAAAACTGAAATAAAAAAAAAGTGCTATATTGTTACTATCTGCCATAATAATGAAAATTGAATAATCAATTACCTGCTCGGCCAGGATATCATATTCTTTGTAACAATCTCCCAGATTCGTTTTTATTGTCTCAAAAACAGCTTTGTCAGGCAGAATGTGACTTGACTGAGTTTTGAAAGCTGTTGTTGTCTGCAATGGATTTCTGCATACAATTATTGTGTTGATATTGGCCTGATGACAAGTAAGATTGGGTTTGACTTTGTGACTCTCTGACTTTTGGACACTTTTTTGACTATTGGGGTTTGGCTCGTCCCGGTAGTCACACAAATATTTCCTCATTTCCTCCATTCTTGATAAAAGCTTATTATGCGAATGATCTTGCACCAATCCCCATAAACTCTAAAGGGACTTTCGGAAACGTTTGGTATATGAGTTATTGAGTGTTAATGATTTTGATGTTCACATTTGTCCTCTGAGGGTTGTTGCCCGAATGACATTGAAAGCCTGCGCTGTTAATTATATTTACTGAAGTGATGCAGATGGAGAACAGGGCCATCGTCGGAAATGAAGAAATATTTTCAAACTTAATACATTCGTTAACACTGGAAATTGAGAGGATTTCAATGCAACACCAGACAAAGGTTGAAACCTTGGGATAAGGACGGTACATAAGGGAGCCATATAAGTGCAATGTGTGCATGTGTCCTCTTTTATATAGACAACCACAGCTGCCCCATTGAACAGTTCAAGTGCAACAACAACCGCTGCATCCCCAAAAGATGGCTGTGTGACGGTACCAACGACTGTGGGAGCAATGAGGACGAGTCCAACGCTACATGCTCAGGTACGTACGCTACTAGACATAGATGTGGGTTATTTGTCACATGTATAAGGTGCAGTTTACAATGTAGAGTAAAACGTTATTGCCATCTCCAAAGATCTGCTCAAAATTACAGGAATATACAGGTTACTAAAATTACAAAAATTACAGGAATTGCAAAAATGTGTGTCAAATGTACATATTTATGTAATTTAGAACAGTATAGGCCTAAATGTAAATAGAAAGTTTAGAGTTAAGCGTGTATGAGCATTTCACATGCTCATATGTACTCTGCTAGCTTACCGGCATAGCGTTAGCAAATCTGCGCAAATCAACGTAACAAGGTTATGTACACTACTAGCTTATCAGTGTACGGTTGCACTAATCTGTGTTGTGTGGGTGGCGTGCTCCGGCCTGAAGTTGGTTAATGTAATACAGGTTTTTTTGTTGATTCGAAAAAAGTAAGAATTACCTTCTCTGCTGCTCGAGAAACAACATTAAGACGGAATCCATTCTCCTGTCCTTCTGGATGAATGTTTCGATAACCCGGTCATAAAGCTGATCACTGCTTTTCAGATCCAAAATAATAATTACTTACAAAATAAGTAAATATAAAGAGACTGATGGATGAAATATACATATGTATGGAGAATTGTGCAAAAAGCATTTTAAAGTTAGTGCCAGTAGTGCAGCAGCATCATGAATGCAGTGCAGTACAGTGCTACAGTGCTAGTACAAGGATGGATATTGTATTTTAAACATTTGAGAATTAGCAGAGATAAGTATGATACATGCGTTATACAAGCTGTGGCTCCACCTTGGCCCATCGCTTATGAGTTTAAATGATCAAAGCACTAAACAAAGGCGTCCCGTCTTGTCTCGCAGTCATCCCCCCTTACCGCCGCCCTGCGATCATTCTCACCGCGTCAAGCGGCTTCCCGGCATCAAAGGAACCCCGGCACCTACAAGGCTCTGCCTCGCCCACAATCGCGTGTCAGAATCAGTTAGGGGGTCTATCAGATTTAGCCATTCCCCACCCGGGCCCCTCCATCCATCCTCCCGCTTCCTCCGCTCTAATATCTACCGTAGCGCTTTGGGTGTGGAAGCCCCCGCCGGAGCTCTTAGTCCTGGAGGTTCAATCAGCGGCCATTAGCCGGCGGATGATAAATGTTGCTCTGTCGGCGGATTGACGTGCATATTACACGCGCCTAAGAAGTCTCTGGCATGCATCCCCGTGCGTGCGTGTCCGCTGCGGGCCGACGTGACTGAGGGCCCGGTGTGCGAAAGTGACGGCGGGATTTCTCTCTCCCAGCGGGGCCTGTCCATCCACATTACGCCTGATTGAGTCGTAACCCTTAAGGAGCGGTCGGGGGTGGGGTACGCTGACGTTGTCGGTCCTGCAGCTATCGTTAGAGATGCACGGGCCGGTGTGAGGACACACACACACACACACACACACACACACCACGCCCCCAAACACGTACCCACTTTGATTGACTTACGACGAGGATTTTCTCTCTTTCTCTCTTGTCCTTCACTACCACCCCTTCACCCTTCCACCCCTTGACACATGTTCCAGCCCAGCCCTGCCAGGCAGACCAGTTCACCTGTCAGAACGGACGCTGCATCCCCCGCGCCTGGAGCTGCGACCGGGACGATGACTGCGGAGACCAGTCGGACGAGACGGCGTCCTGCGGTGAGTGCTGCTTGCCTCGTGCGGTGTGGTACAAACGAAAAACCATAACGAAACCCAGTTGTTGTGTTGACTTGGTTAAACTTGGTTTAGCTTCTGGGAAGGGGAGTGGGGTTCTGTGGTTGTGAATGGCGTGAATCTAAGACGGGTGTTAAAGCGCGGAAAAGACGACGTTTTGTCTCGATACGGGCCTTTCGGTCTGGAACATCGGATGCAATGGTGGAGCAAAATCAGAGGACTCTGTAAGTTAGATCTGAGTGTGTGGAAGTTTACCGCTAACAGGCGGTGCCTATAATGGATGGCTGGTGGCTTTATGAGTAAGCAAATCATAAAGAAAATCACTCCACCGAAAAGTTTCACCGCGCTCCCCTGGGCATATTGCACGAAGAATTCCATTATGCAGACCGAATCAAAGGGGAAAAAAGACAATGGTTTTATGTAAAAACATCCCATACAAACAATGGATATCGCTTTGTGCTTTGGAAGCGCATATTGTCATGCGGGCCAGCTTACTTTCACATTGTTTTGACGCACGTAATTATGCACATCCAGAGGAACTTCCAAGCAAGGATCTGTGGCTATGTTGGATAAGCCACTGGTCGGGGCCGATACGTCATTTATTATGGGCAAAAGAAAATAACACACCAAAAGAGTTGCACCACCTGGAGTCTCACAAGTCAAATTATATTTCCTCTTCAAAGGCACAGCTTGCAATGCATAGCGGCAGTCTGTGATTACACACAATACCCCGCACAACACCACCCGCTGACAGCTCTTTATCAGCCCGTGCGTGCGTGCACACACACATTCACACGCCCTTTGTCAAAAATGAAGACTTGTATTACCGTCAAAAAGTGAGACGATGATAGATTATCCCCATGTATTTGGCACACACACACACACACACACACACACACACACACACACACACACACACACACACACACACACACACACACACACACACACACACACACACACACACACACACACAAACTCATACATAGTATAATTAAGAATTGATGAGAGCTAACGTACAGATGACATTGTGGGTGGGACCGAATACGTTCTAGAACCTTGGCTTAACCATCATTGGTCATATTATCTGAATTCCATGGTGATCTAGAAAAAATGAATCCCTTTGACCCCCCCCACTTCCCCTTCCCGTGCCATTTCTACTGCGTGATGTTTTGCCAAACACAACACAACACACATACACACACACACACACACACACACACACACAGCGGAACACACTGTGGGGGTCCGCCATCGCGTCCCCAACCTACCTATTGTGTTGTCCTAAGCTGCTTCGGTACGCCGCTACAAAACAAGAGTGTAAGCCCTAATTAAAGTTCACGCTCGGCTTCATGCGATCATAATCACGCCGCGCACAGAAAAATAACATACCAAAAAAAGGGGCATACTCTCTCCCCCATAGCGTTATCTGGGCTTCCTGTGGGGCCCCGGCTCTCTTAACTCTGCTGGAGCGAACGTCGGGTTGGCGCGGGGGCCCCTCAGTGCTCCGCGGGGGCCCATTAAGATTGATGCGGGTTTGCTCATTTTGTTTCAGTAGTTTTCGACGATGTCGAAATGGGCGTCGGGCTAGCTTTTGACTGGAAGCTAGCATTATTTATGGATGGGCCAGTTACTGCAATTTTAATGAACGCTAAATTCCCAATTCCAGATGCTTGACGCCGGCGAGACAATAGTGTATGTCAGGAAAAAAGTATGGCAGACAGGGTGTGTACATCTCCGTATTATTGCCTCAAGCAACATGGGTGAAACTTGACACATTGACGGTCTCTCTCGAAACCGCTCCATAATTGCTAACGGCGTCTATAGCATCACCTGAATGTTATCGACAGAGAATCTACAGTGGACTATCCAGATCAATTGGCTTTGGAGGGTTCATGCAAATTGTCAACCAATGTCGCCATTGCCTGCTGCCTGTAGCGATCTGTTGGCCGCTTGTGTCGATACAACTCGGCACCGCAGCAGACAACCATCATCGTCGTAATGCCGTTTGTTATATTCCTTGACTTTGTGTCAAGGACTTGTTTGGTTTTGTTGTCGTCTGTCTTCTCAAGACTTGTTATATCTCGTCGCCCCGTCATGGCATCATGAAACATGAACCCCCCACCCCTCCGCCGTGCCTACGACATAAAGTAAAGTAATAAAGTAACTATGATTAATGTCACACCTTGGTCTCCTTTGCACCAGTTGGTAAGTATATCATAAAACAGACATAAAAACATCCGTCGACAAGCAAACTATTTAGCAGCACTCTTTTAAAGGCAGATAGTGGATGTAACTGCCACTGTTCGGAGACTGCATATTCAAAAATAGCTATTTATTTTTTTGGAGAGTTTGTTCCACTCATTGTATTAAGGCCCAAAACGGCCAGCAGGCATTTAGCTTGTGTTGTGTGTCCTGGTGGTGGCCGCTGCCTCTGGCATTGATTTAAAGTGTTTACGCAATCGGGCGTTCAGTCAATTACACTATTCAGATTAACCTCCGAGAATAATGCTTGCAAACACATGCGTCATCTCCCCCTCTCTACCCCTCTGCTTAAATGATAGCAGTCGATTCGGTTTGCTGCTGAGCGATATGTGTGTCTAAATGTTATCAATTATTCCCTGAACACAAAGTCATGCATATACATGCTCCGTGTATATATACTGTATATAGATAAACAGAACATATATTCAATCGCAGAAAGATGCAGCATACGGTGCTAAATGCGGCTGATTTAGTCACTCACTTTTTACTAACTTTTATTTAACTTGTCAGGCAGATATATTTCTTATTATGTATGAGGACAAAAAAAACTTGTCAGAATTGTTTGTAGACCATATGTGGGAGCTGTGCTTTCTGAAAGTATCAATCAACTGTCAATGTGTCAAACCAAATGAATATAATTAATGCCATGTTAGAATGATGAACATTGCTGACACTTTTGACAACGTCACAATAATGAATCAAAATGGCCACACCGTAGACATTGACTAGGACTAGGCCGGTATCCTTCTGTTCTCGTTCTGAAAGCTCCCTTCAAAATTAAAAGTACGCCGCACAATTGTGATTGTCAATTGCGATATAATTTTCGCTTTGCTCATCTCTATGGTGGTATTCATTACCCAACGGCGTAAAGCAATGATGGACGTGCTCCAAAGTGATTTGGATCGTTGTGTCTACAGAGAGACGTATAAATGGGTCCGGTGGTTTAACACGGCGGCGGCACAGCAGCCACAATGCCTGTGTGACAGAACCTCAGAGCAGCTTACAAATGCCATTGTTCCTCTTGGCCTAAAAATACACTGTTCTGCTGTAACAGCTCAGCCCAACACTTGCAACACGGGGGGGGGGGGCATAATGTTCATTGTGGCATCAACACTTGGCATTAACAAGTCATGACTGCACATATCCTCCTTCACACACACACACACACACACACACACACACACACACACACCGTCCTCACACCCAGCACCCAGTGGCACACTGCGGCACACGACACACTGAGCATTCCACCTCACCCAGAAATTCGAATGACATTTTTATAAATTTTTATTTATCGTTGTCATTAGCCGAATTTGCAAGACAATGCATATTTTCCAAAGTGCAGTTCAAATTGTTCACTTATCACTCTCGGCTGTTGTTCTGTTTTCCAGCCTTCCCGACGTGTGAGCCGCTGACTCAGTTCAGCTGCTCCAACGGGAGATGTGTCAGTGCCAAGTGGCACTGTGATTCAGGTGAGGCCACCTTCAAAATATGCGTTTGGTTTTCTGTGGTTTCCATGAGGGCATTTTTAAGTGTTTCACTTAATTTCATTGCTTGCTGAACAGTTGTTGTTTTTTTTAAGACGTGCAAGACATCTGGGCGTCTATATGGCGGGTTGAAGGAGTAATCATTTTTTAATCCACAGGAACATGAATTGAAAGATAATACATTTATTCACTTTACTAAATGAACCAAAATAACACAACACAAAACAAATCTAAAGGCGCCAGTATACTTTAAAACGGAATCAAAATGGCGGGTATGCGATCCAATTGAAGCACATCATTCAATTGCCATCGTGTGCATGGGGTATACAACAAGGCCTGTGATTGGTCAACAACACCACAGGACTGATTGAGTTTTGCATGGCGCAAGACACAATCAGTAAGCAACAGCCCAGACATCACAGTGACTATAATGTACCCTGTACAGGCGAACACGCCTGTTTCCATTTAGTTTGAAGTATACTGGGGTCTTGTTTGCGGAAATGGAGGTGGCAACATGTCCCCTTTCACTGGCCTTGATATTCTCCAGCTGCCACCTGGTTAAGTGATCAACTACACACACTGTGCACGCACAGATGCATACACTCACTCATGCACTCACACCCGCACCAAATAACCAAATAACCAATTATCCAATCAACCCAAATGGCAAAGCAAGAAAGAGACACAGATTAACTGGCACAGAAATTATTGCCAAAAACAAATCGCAAACACAGACACAATGGGTCGTAACGGTTGTTCATTAGAGAGAGGAATTGTTAAGTCAAACACTTGACAATACCTTGACAATACACACACACACACACCTGCGTGTGTGTGTGGGTGGGTGTCTACTATATGTATCTGGTTGTGTATGCGTGCGCAGAGGACGACTGTGGAGATGGTAGTGACGAGAAGGGCTGCGTCCACTCCTGCTCCAACAACCAGTTCCGCTGCTCCAGCGGCCGCTGCATCCCGGACCACTGGGCCTGCGATGGGGACAATGACTGCGGGGATTTCAGTGACGAGAACACCACCTGCGGAGGCTCATCGGCCGGTAAGAGAGTCAGCCGACCCAAACAGTTGTAGCCTTACGTAAGATCAGATCAGCTTCAGATTTGATTTATTCGTTGCATGTATAAGGTACAATGTACAGTAAATTGTATTTGCCAGCTCCAAAGATGTGCTCAAATTTACAGGAATATAAAGGTCACAAAAATTATAAATTACAATTTCGAAAAAATTGAATGTACACAAATGTACACATTACAAATGTACACTTTATACAATTAAACAAATCACAAAAATTACAAGAATTACAAATAAACCACTACAATTGTACATATTTACATAATTGCGAATTGTGGCACAATCTTAGCAGAGCTGACCCAACGGCGTCAGATGCGGCCCGCACAATCTTGACCACGTGCGCCTTCCGGAGCATTCGTTTCACATTGTTTCCGCCACTCTTTCGTATGTAGTCCTTCGTGGATAGATCAGTGTTTGTTTTTGTCAAGGACGTGACGTTACTCGGATCATCCTTTCCATCAAGTGAACCTATTGTGTGCAATTGAAGCAAGGCGACACATGGTTGTGTTCCCCCTTGTGTACGTGATGGCCTCTGGACAGCTGTCGTGGGTTTAATCTTGCGTAGCCAGACCTCCGTTGCACAAAGTTCATTAGAACTTCCAGAGGCTCTGTGTACACTGTGATGCTGACAGCAGCCTGGCTGGTTGTTATGCCGTGGGGCTGCCGGAAAATTTCTTGGGAGTTTTAACGGTTTCATTGTTTGTGTAACAACGTGAGACGTCAGCCATTAAAACACGCCTTGCGAGAACTAAGGACAAAATGACGCTGGGTATACATTCCGTCTGATTACCCAAATCCCGTTCGAAAATGCACACAACTTAAATTTGACTCTTATCGCTGTAGCGGAAATCCATATGTGACCTGACTACAGGATTTCAGATTTAATAATATGCACATTATCGTCGACATGGGGAATCAGTACAACTCAAGTTGTTAAGTGATGGCTGCCCACAGGATGCATATAGGGTTCAAAATTGGAATCCGTGTTGTGTTCAACGTTTGCAGTACTAAACACACGTCGAGCTACGGCAACATAATAAAACGGCTGTGGTTTTGGGAGAATTTACGGTAGGCTCACCAGTGTCGACCCATGGTGACACATGTCCACACAGAGCGTGTCTGCGATGCGTCCATCATAAGATACCCCAGGACACCTGAACTCCTGAACAATTATTTAGCCCAAAGGTCTGAAGAGATTAGACTCAAAGCATGACCCATCCTATCTTGTCCGTGTCCATGCAAGAACCCCACACACTCCCGTCTCTACAAAAATACCTTTAGACCCATAGAAATCCTCACAGCCCACTAGCTTGTCACTAGGATGTGGACACTATTCATCAAATCATTTCTTGATGTGAACTGCAGCTCTATCTTGCTCCACCATGTCTGCCCCCCCTCTCCCTCCCTCCCCCCGGGAGAGGGAACCTCTCTTAGCCCCTTGGCCCTGCCGGAAGCTGAAGCCTTGCAAGTTTGACTTTAAAGCGTTAGACACGTAGCGCAGGGATACGAGCACATCGTTCCTTGCGGCGACGAAGTGGCTGACTGCAGTGAAAGCAGTGAGTCAGCTTCGATCAGCCCAGCGGTCAATCATGGCGTCGTCTCTAAAAGGAAAATGAAAAGCTGTGATCCTCCTTTGACAATGCTGTACAATGCAGTGTGCGTTTTGGTCAGTGGTGATGTCGTCCTAATGTGTAACGGTTGTCATTAACATTGAAGGCACTCAAGGATACTCATGCTTATCCAAATTACTGGTTCTTTTTATGAATAATTGTAAAATGGGACTATTGCATTGCTTGAATGGATTTGCAGTGATCATAATGTTTTATTTCTATAACCAAAACAAGCTACAATGATACAAACCTTGTGTTTTTCCAAAGTCACTCACTTGAGTATCAAGCAATTCAATTATGGCTAATTAATCGTAGCTAAGGCACCTGCAACACAATACAGTACCACACAAATACCAATTTAGTTTAAATGAAGAAACTCATTCTAATAAACTCTGCAATTAAATCCAGAGAATGGGCCCGGGGCAAAAACATAATCTGGAAATGAGTTAAAAACATTACTTTCCACTTTGACTGATTAACTGTTTATTGGCTAATCATTACAACCAAGGTCATTACTTGCATGCCAACAGAAACAATCATGCAGAAACGGTACCTTTTCCATCCTTGTAGTAGCATGACATTTACATATGTTACATTTTTGTATGTGTCGACCTCAAGATGCCTTAAAATCGAATAGCTAATTAATGACATGGCTCGATATTTGTTTTGTTGACAAATAACACCATAAAACATGCAAGATCACAGCCACAATCCCTGCCCACAACCAGGGCAACTGCACCATAACTTGGAGTTGGTTCCTGGGAGCCCACTGCTTCTAGTGGGCTAGGTTGCGTCAAATTCAAAGACAGAATTTCCCCACATGGATTAATAAAGTAAATGTTCTACTCTTTCTTTGATCCAAGTCAAATTCAGAAAAAACATGTCTTTATTACAAATCTACTAAAATGGCAAAGGGTCACGCATCGGTGAGGTAGGAAAGCAAGCCACCATGACGTCTCACGTCACGTGACTCTGCGTGTGTGTGTGTGTGTGTGTCTCGTGACAGTCTTCCCCCCGGCCATCGAGTGCAGCGGCGAGGAGTTCCACTGCGTGACGGATGGGACGTGCATCCCCGAGCGCTGGCGGTGCGACGCGGATAAGGATTGCGAGGACGGCAGCGACGAGAGCGGCTGCGAGGGAACCAAGAGGATGTGTGACCCCAAGGCCAAGTTCACCTGCAAAGACACCGGTAATCCATCTCAGTCCTCGAGCTCACACTCACTCCTCGGGACAGTTACAGGGGAGGACCGGCCGTCCCTCTTTCAAAGCTAGGTGTCCCGAGTCCAGACAAATATCTGTAAAAGGCTCCAATGCCCCGGCTTTCAACAA
>CM051015.1:10818394-11043394 GCA_027704905.1 Muraenolepis orangiensis | reverse complement strand
AGGACATGCGAGGCGGTGGACTACTGCAGCCGTCACCTGCGCTGCAGCCAGGTGTGTGAGCAGTACAAGACCACGGTCAAGTGCTCCTGCCGCCCCGGGTGGAGGCTAGACTCGGACGGAGACACCTGTCACAGCACTGGTAGGTCGCCGGCGGGCCGAAAGCAAGGGGGATGTCAGAGGTCGGCGAGGGGACATGACAGGACAACCCGGACAACCCCCCCCCCCCCCCCCCCCCCCCCCGGGTTTTCATGTCGTCCGTCACCTTGCTGACCTCTGACCCGTTTGTGTGCGTGTGAGTTTACTGGGTGTTATGTGTTTGTGTTTACTTTAAGGCCTCTTACTCCCCTGCCTTATTCGAGAAGAACAACAATCAATAGAACAACAACATTGCCTTCTAAATATCGACCGCCATACAAAGTCCAGGCTAAACTACTGTCCTTGATACTATGAACCACATTATGCTACTTAACTGCCACACATGTGACTAGATACACAGCACCTTCAATAACAATCATCAGAGATTCGTTAGCAGCGAATGTATCATCATTATTAGATGTTACGTTTTAACAGATAATATCAAATATGTATTTAAAAAATGTTTTGCGCCATTCACGCAAATGCACCACGCAGTTCATTTTAATTAAACTCAAACTAAACTGGCATAACATTTATAAAAAATAATGGTAACTCATTTTTGATTGGTGTTATTAAATGAGATTCCCGGAAAGGATCGGCGCTCGCAGATAGCATCACGTGCGTCACGTGCGCACTCTTGGCTTGGGAGAAGAGCGTCACGTGCGCGCTCTTGGCTTGGGAGAAGAGCGTCACGTGCACGCTCTTGGCTTGGGAGAAGAGCGTCACGTGCGCGCTCTTGGCTTGGGAGAAGAGCGTCACGTGCGCGCTCTTTGGCTTGGGAGAAGAGCGTCACGTGCGCGCTCTTGGCTTGGGAGAAGAGCGTCACGTGCGCGCTCTTGGCTTGGGAGAAGAGCGTCACGTGCGCGCTCTTGGCTTGGGAGAAGAGCGTCACGTGCGCGCTCTTGGCTTGGGAGAAGAGCGTCACGTGCGCGCTCTTGGCTTGGGAGAAGAGCGTCACGTGCGCGCTCTTGGCGTGTCACATTCAGATTTATGGAGCCCCTTTTGATTACTCAGTTCTCAGTTTCGCTCCAAGATTGATGGTGGTCGCGCCTCTAATCTCACTTTAAAGTAGGAATAGGATATGCAATTTTCCACTGGAAGCGGCAGCGCCGAATTGTACGCTGCCGACATAAATCAAATTTTGCACACAAACACAAACATCCTCATTTAATCTCGACAAAGGTGTTATTGGATTCCCTGTGAAGTTGTGAGCACTCCGCCGCGGCCGAATTAGCATTGCAGATGGCGGGGTCTAAGTAAATAAGTAATCATGGCGCTGGTGGGAGGAAGGGAAACATGGGGGTGGGCCAGTCGGATAGGCTCGCTGCTCCATGTACTTGTACTGCTTTAGGGCTGGTCTGGTCGCCAGGCCTCTGGGCCTCGGCCTCCAGTGCCAGGAAGCCTCTTAAGTAAGCATGTGGATTTGTGTCATAAATAAATCTAGCAAAGGTGATGCTGTGTGAAAGCGTGTGTGTGTTTTTGTTTTGTGTAACTTGGGTTTGTATGTCTCATGCGCTAAAGCATGGGTTTGTGTGTGTGTGTGTGTGTGTGTGTGTGTGTGTGTGTGTGTGTGTGTGTGTGTGTGTGTGTGTGTGTGTGTGTGTGTGTGTGTGTGTGTGTGTGTGTGTGTGTGTGTGTGTGTGTGTGTGTGTGTGTGTGTGTGTGTGTGTGTGTGTCTGGAATGTCATTGTCATTTCTAAGTTTACAGCGCTCGGCCCAGCCCACGAGCATGTGCTCATCCGTAGGCGTGCGCATGCATATTCCTTTCCTCCTGTTCCAAATTCTGTGGCAATTCTTTTTTTTTTTTAAGGCTTATTTTAGTTGTGTTTTCATTGTTTTTGTCTTATGTGTCACTCTCTCCCCCCTCTCCAACCTCCCAATCATCCCTGCTCCTCCTCCTCCTCCTCCTCCTCCTCCTCCTCTTCCTCCTCCTCCTCCGCCTGACCAGATCCTTTCGAAGCATTCATCATTTTCTCCATCCGCCACGAGATAAGAAGGATAGACCTGCACAAGCGAGACTATAGCCTGCTGGTGCCGGGCCTAAGGAACACCATCGCGCTGGACTTCCACTTTAACCGCAGCCTGCTGTACTGGACAGATGTTGTGGAGGATAAGATCTACAGGGGGAAGCTCTCTGAGACCGGTGGTACGGCACACACACACACCACACCACACACACCACACACACACACACACCACCACACCACCCCACCCCACACACACCCACACACGTGCGTGTGCCAGTGTGTAGGATGCACTGAATTGCAAACAGGAGCATCTTTACACACACACATTCAAAATCGAAAGGATTGAATCTTCTTTATTGCCACACACACACATACACACACAGGAGCATTTTTTCAGACACACACACACAGAAGCATATTAATACACACACACATTCATGGTAGCATGCACTGCACACACACACACACACACACACACACACACACACACACAGGAGCAAGTAGCATATTTACAGACACACACACACACACACACATATTTACAGACACACACACACACACAAGTATATTTACAGACACACACACAGGAGCATATTCACACACGCACACACACACACACAGGAGCATATTTACAGACACACACACACACAAGTATATTTACAGACACACACACACACATATTTACAGACACACACACACACACACACACAAGTATATTTACAGACACACATACAGGAGCATATTCACACACGTACACACACACACACACACAGGAGCATATTTACAGACACACACACACACACACACAGAAGTATATTTACAGACACACACACACACACACACACAAACAGGCAGGAGCATATTTACTGAGACACAAACACACATACACACAGCCACGTTCTATGACAGAGATACGCACAACCATGCATATCATCCGTACACCATAGCTGCACTGTGGCATCCAGACACACGCTTTACCAACTGAACCAAACCCTTCCTGCTGCAAGATGAACCTGCAACACTCACCCCTCCTCCCCTCCTCTCCTCCTCCCTCTCATACCCCCTCCAGCTGTGATAACACAGATCTGAGGTTCTTTTTCTACAGTGGAAGTCTTTACACAGGCTCTGCGTTGACACGCTTGGAACTGATACCATCTCATCTCTCCCTCCCTCTCTCTCTCTCTCGCTGTCTCTCCCACCCGTTGAGGATACGCATCTCCCAAACGGGGGCCCATCCAAAATGCTGAGGGACCAGTGAGAAAGAGGGAGAGACCAAGAGAGAAGGAGGAGAGAGAGAGAGAGGAGAGAGAGAGAGAGAGAGAGAGAGAAGAGAGAGAGAGAGAGAGAGAGAGAGGAGAGAGAGACACAGACAGACAAACAGAGAGAGAGAGAAAAAAAGAAAACATGCTTCCTCAGTGACTGCATCTCAAAAGAGTGATGAATTAGAGGTTTCTCAGCAGCACCGTGTGGTTATATCCGCTCGTGTGGTAGTGTGAGAGAAGGGCCTCTCATTCTTCTCCCTCTGCGGAGGCTCGGTGCTCTCTACGCCCGTACCTTCTTCCTCTCCACTTCTGTTGAACAAATACACAAAAGGCCCAGCATCACCGGATAATTGTAAACAGCTGGATTATATACTAGAAGTCTGGGAAAAAGTAGCTTCTTATTTTATAACGTCTAATAAAACGCAGCAGAAAGCAATCTCCTTTATGTCAAAGCCTTTCTCAATAGTCATCTTGGGATTGTATTGTTTTCGTGGTACTTTTAGAATATTGCCGTTTTTATCCACTCAGGGTAAATACAGCGATGTCTAGCGTGCCGTACACACATAGCCTGAGATGCTGCATGGCAGACTGAGGGTATGACTGATGGTGGTTGTTGTTGTTGTTTGTTGTTTGTGGTCGATGTTGTGGGGGTTTCAGGCGTGTCGGGCATCGAGGTGGTGGTGCAGCACGGCCTGGCCACGCCCGAGGGGCTGGCGGTGGACTGGATCGCGGGGAAGCTGTACTGGATCGACAGCAACCTGGACCAGATTGAGGTGGCCATGCTGGACGGGGACATGCGCGCCACGCTGATCGCCGGCGGCATGGAGCACCCGCGGGCCATCGCTCTGGACCCGGGCCAAGGGTAGGGCTCTGTGCTCCCCCACTCTCACCCCCCACTCTCACCCCCACTCTCACCCACCCTTACCCACTCTCTCCCCCACTCTCACCCATTCTATCTCCCACTCTCTACCGCACTCTCTCCCATGCCCTGCTGCACAAAAGAAGGGATGTTATCGGCCGTATCCGTCCTGGATCAGTGACGACGAGAATGAAATGTAAAAAAAAAAACATAATAAAAAAGATAGGAGGGGGGGGCTACACACACACACAAAAATTACAACCGTCTTTTGTATTCCTCACTTCCGCAGCCACGGTGATGTATGAAGATGTCTGCCGGCGTTAGGGTCCATTAAAGCCACAGATAGGGGATACATCAATAACGGCCCCGTGGACATGGCTCGGCCAATGACAAGTGATGTAGCTCATCGCGGGCCGCTCAATCACCCGCCTTCAGCCACCCACCCACCCTACCCCACCACTCTGTTACCACCCACCTATCTCCCTCTTGTGTCATGCTCACACTGTTCCTTCTTTCTACATCGACCAATTTGAGTTTCATGCCTTTTCGTTCCCTTCTCCAGCGCCCTCAGACAGCGCGGAGGGGGAGTGGGGGGGGGGGGTGTTGCGTCAGGCGGAAGCCGCATCACATTAGTGAATCACACAAAGTGTTAATGCAGGAAGAAGTGTTTTCACTACACTCCTTCCTGGCTGTCAATATATGTATAAAGCGTCTTATGATATGCTTGCACAACGTGGGCGTCCAACGTAGGGGACGGCGCATTGTTGCTAAACACATGAGCTAATTTGTAGAAGAGTCGCGGCCACATCGGACGTGACTTCAAGTGTCGTACAGAAGTCCACGGGCGTTTTTTTTTTCAGATCAATGAAACACTGTTAAATTCGATTGCGCTGCTAACGGTAATTAAATTAGCAACCCGGCTGCATGCGCTATGTCCTATACCGATCTTTAATATTTAGAGGATGTCTATGTTCTCGTAGCAGCCCAGACTAGGATTTATGGATGCTTTTGGTGGCTAAAGGCACAATTTCATTGCAGGGCTATAACTCTGAGCTAATTACTTGAATCCACTCAAAGTCGTGTGCAATTGATCAAGGAGGCTCCGTCCAATGGTTACCGCTATTGATCTGGACGAGAATATTTCTCTCCTAACACTGCTCTATTGTCGTCGCTGCGTGATTTGGTGTGTGGCTTGGCGTTAAGCTCCTGCGCTACTTCTCTCTCTCTGAGGAAAGTCAGACTGCAGCTATGCATTCATGTAGCCTTTTTGGTGGTCAAACGCAATGACAGTGTTCATTTTCAGACTTCATTGAGCTGTGAAGAGTCATAAAAAGCAAAGCAGATGGGCCTCCCCTCTCTCCTGGCCAAACTTCCCAGATGTTGAGGGATGTAACGCCGGGCAGCACGACATCACTGCCCTCCAACTTGTTTATAGGCCCTCGTACAAACCGCAGTGTGTGTGTGTGGTTGTAAGTAATGTAATTGTGTTGACACAGAGCTGAAAAACCTCCCGTCAGGTGTGGATTTTCTTGGCTGGCGTGAGACGTCTGATCAAAGGGGGCCTTTGCATGGATTTCCTTTTTACATTTTCGGGGGTTGGGATTTCTGTGAAGAAAATATTAGGAATGAAACTTGATGAATGTGTGTGGAAGGAGGATGGAGGATGGTCCATTATTGCGGGCCCTTGAGAAATGTTTGCCCCCCTTTTCTTTTTTTTCAGACCGGCCTTTTGAGAAGCGAGTAATAATGTCAGGCTGACCTTTCTGTTTCTCTCGCTCTCTCGCTCTCTCACTGTCTCTCTCGCTCTCTCTCTCTCTATCTCTCTCTCGCTCTCTCACTGTCTCTCGCTCTCTCTCTCTATCTCTCTCTCGCTCTCGCTCTCACTCTCCCTCTCCCGCTCTCTCTCTCTCTCCCACCGTCTCTCTCTGTCTCTCGATGTCCTCGTCTGGTCTGTGCTGCGTGTGGTTGGTGTCCAAGGATCCTTTCTGGACAGACTGGGACGCTACCTTCCCCCGCATCGAGGCGGCCTCAATGAGCGGCGGAGGCCGACACATTGTGTTTAAGGACATGGAGATCGGGGCCTGGCCCAACGGACTGACCCTGGACCACCTGGAGAAGCGGATCGTCTGGACCGACGCGCGGTACGTAGGCCAGCAGGGGGGGGGGGAAGAAGCTCTCGGCGAGCTCTGCGATCGTCGCTTCAGACTAACGCGCATTGGTTTCAAAGGGTTTCCGTTCTTTGAAATTGAGAAAATGCACAATGCATGAATCGGCTGCTTATTTTTATTGACTTCCCGTTCATTTCACTCAGCTCCGACGCCATCTACTCGGCGCTGTATGACGGCACCGGCGTCATCGAGATCCTGCGGGGCCACGAGTTCCTCTCGCACCCCTTCGCCGTGTCCCTGTTCGGGGGCAGCGTCTACTGGACAGACTGGAGGACCAACACCCTCGCCCGGGCCAACAAGTGGACGGGCGCCAACGTGACGGTGATCCAAAAGACCAGCGCCCAGCCCTTCGACCTGCAGATCTTCCACCCCAGTCGCCAGCCCCAAGGTATGAGAATCTTGATCTTTTTCAGTCTGTTTATTAGTTGTGTTGTGTAGTTATGTTGTGTGCTGTGTCAGCCTCAATTTGGAGCAAAATGCTTTTTTCTTTCCTTTAGGAAATAGGGGGATAGACCACAATGTTGACACAGTGTAGTTGTCCTAAAACTGTGAACGCTGCCCATCTAGCTCAAAAGAAAGAAAATGCTTGGACGGTGATACGGTTTTTCAGTTGTATAAATATATAAGAGTGTCTTTCATCAGCGGTGCTGCGTTTGGAGGTGGGAGTTGGAAGCTAATTTGTCCAATTAAATTTGGACAAATTTGGCACGGGCTACAAGGAGCACTGTTGGATATGGTCTGATGCTGCATTGTTTTAGAACCCCAATCCCCTGTTGGAAGAAGCCAACAAAAAAAAGAGCGAGGGAGGTAGGGATGGAGGGTGGGTGGGTGGGCGTAGGGAGGGAGGGTGGGGCGGCACAACAATAGAATTAATTTCAGCTCCTGGCTGTGTCCTTATTGGAGCTGTCAATCACACGGCTTCCGCCCCCCCCCATGTTCACAATGAGCTGGTGGCTGAGCGATTGTGAAAGGTGTTCATGCAGAGAATTAGCTTGCATTTCTGCTGCCTCTGAATGTGTACTGCCTCCCCCCTCCACCCCCCCCCCCCCCCCCCCCCTCAACCCTCAAATGAGTCTAATTGGTCCAAGCTAATGTATGAAGATATTTAAAAAAAGAACAGTGGCCAGCATGAATGAGCGGAGCAGCAAAATGGCAGGTTATTCCACCGCATTAAAGGTGTGTGTGTGTGTGTGTGTGTGTGTGTGTGTGTGTGTGTGTGTGTGTGTGTGTGTGTGTGTGTGTGTGTGTGTGTGTGTGTGTGTGTGTGTGTGTGTGTGTGTGTGTGTGTGTGTGTGTGTGTGTGTGTGTCAGGCAAAGAACGTAAGGACATAGACACCCATTAATCAAAGCAATTACAAATACATACGGGATTACTGAAGCTATGTACACTATTTTACAATTATTCATTATTATCCTCTGTTATGGACCCCCCTCTCCACACGTTTCTTCGAGCCTGTCCCTGCAGAAGGGTTAATAAGTGTTGTAGTAACTAAGCCTGCATTTTTTTGGTACAAAAGCTACAGTTTGCTAAGATACTCTGCTTGACAGATGGCCCCTGTATTACGGCCAATTTATTTCCCCCCTAATTCGATATGCAGATCAGTTTGGCTGATGCCCTGCCAAAATGAGATTAATAGCATGCAATCCATTTTCATTCATTGTTAAATGGTAACTGGTAATCTTATTTTATACAATTGTTTTCATAAATTGATGGAAATTTGTAATGCAAATATAGCGACATGTGTGTGTGTGTGTGTGTGTGTGTGTGTGTGTGTGTGTGTGTGTGTCCGTCCAGCATGTAGTCCAGGAGTAGCTGGCGTGGTCTGGGAGCACCTGGTCTATGGTCTCTCTGTTTTACATCTGTGCTTTTATTCCGATGCCAAGAGCCTCTGTGCTGCTACAGATGTAAGCCACCGAGCCGTAGAGAGGGGCACCATTACGCTGGTAATCAGGTTTGCGTCTTCTCACCGCTATACCTGCCAATAAGGCGGGAGTTTAATTGGCTAAATTGTACCCGCATCCCCTCCGGCTATAAATGTGTGTGTGTGTGTGTGGGCGCAAATAGAAGAATATCTCTTCAAGAAGCCGGTGAAGACACTTCCTGTAATCCTGTTTTGAAGTGTTGACCCGGGGGGGTGGGAGGGAGGGAGGGAGGTGCAGGGGAGGGTTATTTGAGGTGTGAGGATGATGGTGGACACTCACTAAAGGCATCAACAGCTGGAAATATGCCTTCCGCAGCTGGAAGCTGGGTGCTTTTATTGTATTTGTATCATTTTGGTGTATAATGTGGTTAGAAAATGAGGTAGCCCTGCCAGCGATTAGATTACAGTGAGGGGAAGCCAGGTCGGCAAATTAGAACAAGAATTAATTGGTTGGTTGTATTCCCAGTATAGCACTGTGGGGGGGAAAAAAATAAATAAAAAAGTCAGAAGCAGTTTTCATTGCAAATTTGGAAACAAGTCAAATAAGGATCAAGCATCAGCATTTGATTAACTTCATAATACTTGTGGAGCCACTTTTAAGACACACATAAACTATATTATAGTGTTATTTTTTCATTTCAGTCATCAATAAGGGTAAGGGTGGAGTTTTCTACACTTCATATGAAGAGAACAGAAAGTAGAGAAGTTAGGAACACTGTATACGGTGTAGACCACTGTAGAAATACACCTAATCCCTTTCTGAAAGCTTTGTCCACATCGTGCGACTTTAGTGAGTTTCTCTTGGGTAAAATATCCCCACGAACGAAACGGCAAACAAAATGTAACCTGGACCCTTTGAGTTTGGGGGCTCTTAACGGATCTTAACGTAGGGTCCCACATGAGTCCTCATTACCAAACAACATTAGGTTTGTCGCAGAGCCAGAGAGTTCAGCATGGCATCATTAAACCGACAGCCAAGTCAAGTCAAGTTTATTGTCACTTCACAGTTTACACAAGTGATGTGAAAATCTTGTGTGCAATACCCGACGACAGACAGCAGTTATAAAATAAGATAAAAATAGATAGAAATCGAATAAAAATAGAATAAAGTTAAAAATTAAAATAAAAAATAAAAAATAAAAATGCAATTTATAAAATGCAAAATATCAGCACAGAAAAGAGCAATATGTATATATAAATCAATGTAATAAAATATACATTGTTATATGCTATACGCCCTTGTTCAGCAGCCTGATGGCCTGACTGTGGAAGCTATCTCTAAGCCTATTTGTACGGCACTTGATACTGAGGTATCGCCTGCCTGACGGTAACAGTCGATACCGCAGTATCAAGTGCCGTACAAATAGGTACAAACAGCCTTGCATGCCTATACACATCCATGTCCGTCCATGTCACATCCATGTCCGTCCAGGTCACATTGCATGTCCATCCCTGTCCATCCAGGTCATATCCATGCCCATCTATCCAGGTCATCAGATCCATGTCCAAAAATCCAGGTCACATCCAGGTCATATCCATGTCCATCCATCCAGGTTATCAGATCCATGTCCCACCATCCAGGTCACATCCATGTCCATCTAGGTCACACACACATGCATGCATACACGTGAATATGCACACACACACACACACACACACACACACACACACACACACACACACACACACACACACACACACACACACACACACACACACACACACACACACACACACACACACACACAATATATATTGTATATTGTTCACAACATTGGAAACAAGCATGAGTGCTGGATGGCAGTGGGGAGGAGAAAATACATGGTAATTGTGTCTGCAGTAGCATTACAGCAAATATAATAGGCCCCTAAACAAATAAGAACAGTAAATACGGTCTCTCCTTGGGAAGACCCACATTGAATACTAAACACTGCTTTCCACCCGCTCCATGAATGACTATGATAAGTGTGTTTGCATGAGTCATAAGGTTTGCGGCCATTAAGGTTGGCTTGCCTGTGCTTCGCGTGGTAAGCTCCACATGCGCGGTCGTTCTTCTTCAAGGTGCTTTGGCGGTGATGTTTCCGCTACAGCCAGCATCATCATAACGGCCTTTTTTAGAAAAAAGGGCTTGGTTGTGTTGATACCAATTTTTCAGCCAAACACAATGCTCTGTTCATGCCAAACACTATGAATATTTAGATATGGTATTTCTCGTCATCATATCTATGAAAAAACCCTAAAATAACATCCTCACAAAATTTAAGCTGATCCACAGTTTATTAATTCAGACTTTGCGGGAACAATAACATCGTAACACTGTGAACTACAATATGGCAAGGCCATATGCCAATGGCCTTGTCTGCTAACTGGTGTGTTTTTACATTTCCTGTTCTTGCGGTGCTGCATGTCTGTGAGCTGACGTCGGTATTATCCATTTTTGTTCTCCGAAATTCAAAACCAGGCCTGAGTGCAAATACAGTAAGAAGCAAGTGAAAGTGTAGCTCTGAGTGACATCAATTGAAGGAACAACATGGGGCAAAAGCTTTTAGCCCACATGTACGTATTGATTCGTACCTTTTTTTCTCCGGCAGCTCGCCTTATTCTTCTCCATTCGTTGGGGCTTTTCACGAAAGTGTTTACTGCGCCTCCTTGTCATTTCCCATTGTCACACATTGTCTGTGTGCCTCCTTCCCTACTGGTCAATCATTTGCCCTGATTTCCCTCTCCTTGGTCTCCCACTTCTCTTCACTTAACCTTTGAAATAATGCACTTCTCTCGTTGGTTTTCGGAACCTGTATGCTGTTCTGGTCCTGCGTTGGTGCTACCAATACACAGTTGAAACCAACCCATGGAAGGAAAATATCAAAGAGACCTAAAAGTGTGCAAATCACGATCTGTGTTTCTCTTCCCCCACAGCAACCAATCCGTGTGAGGCGAACGAGGGCCGGGGTCCCTGCTCCCACCTGTGCCTCATCAGCTACAACCGCACTGCGTCGTGCACGTGTCCACACCTCATGAAGCTGGCCCCCGACAAGCAGTCCTGCTTTGGTGAGTGAGTGGGTGGGGGGTTGGAGGTGGTGTTGGTGGTGGTGGTGGTGATGGTGGTGTGGCCACCAAAGAGACTTACCAGAGCTGGTGGGGTCACTGGGTCGGCAGAGCGGGCGGGCGCTGAAGAACCTTGTCCCCTGCATCCCACGCTCTCCTCTCGCCAGGGAGCATCTGGAACGGGATGCTTCGGATATTGCGTTCTCAAATGATTTGCCAAAAAACTTCGGACTGTTCCATTTTTACTGACTTACTCTTTGTTTTTTTACTTCCTTTTTTTATTACCCTTTTTAGTTTTATCGTCTTTTATATAAAGCAACCGCTGAAAATGAACCCTGTGTACTATTAATGTACAGTTTAACAGAAACTCACTTAATATAACTCACATTAATAAGGTAACGACTAAAATATGTGTTCTATTAAATGGCTAAAACCACAAGCGCTCTTGCCCGCTTTTGGTAAACATTCCTCCCGTTTTGGGCGGCTCGCTGGCTCAACCCACCAAGGCGCTAGCCACACGGGCGATACACCTCCTAGCGGCACAGGTTCGATTCCCATCAGCGGTCCTCCTGTGCTACATTGTCGTTCCGTCTCTCATTCAGCCCACTCGCCACTCTTTGGAAAAAAATATTAAAAGAAAAAGTCTAATTGATGTAACGGACATTCATAATCTCATTGTATTTAACACGTTATTTTACCAAGAGTTTGGACATCTGCCCGCCATGAAACAGACCACTGATTTGAATGCAGTTCCATTCATCTTTCAAGGCTTAGTTACAGTAGCGCCTCAAGCCTTTTTTCAAGGCTTTTTTAATACCCAAACAAGCCCCGGTATTTGTATTCACATGCTATATATATATTTTTTAATACCTTTTTGATATTCACCGACAAAATTATGTGACAGTCGTATCCAGCATCATGAATAACAGTAGAGGCCATTAGCATTATTTAGCATATTAATAATGGCTCTGACATTTAAGTATACTCTGCAGCGGCGCAGGGTTTGATACAAATCCACATTCGCATGCCGTTATTAATGCCGCCATCACCTGCTGAGAGTGATGACCAGCACTGCTGTCTGTGATCACTTTATTTAGTTAACAATGACGACCAACACCGCCATCTGTGCTCACTTTGACTGTTGTTTAGAATGATGACCAACTTTATTGTCTGTGTTCACTTTTATTTTGTTGATGACGACCAACACAATCATCTGTGCTCACTTTTATTTAGTTAACAATGACGACCAACACTATTGTCTGTGCTGACCTTTATTTTGTTAACAATGAAGACCAACTCTCGTCTATGTGCACTTTTATTTTCCCAACAATAACGACCAAAACTACCATCTGTGCTGACTTTTATTTTGTTAACAACGACAACCAACACTATCGCCTGCACTCACTTTATCTAAAAGTGTAAAAAAAACAGCTATTCATCAAAATGTTGTCCAAGCATTATATGGTATGTGCCTGGATTTATTTAGTTAAAAAGCAATTCATTCCCATCTCCCAGCGCTGAAGAAGTTCCTTTTGTACGTGCGGCGCTCGGAGATCCGCGGCGTGGACATGGACGACCCGTACATGAACGTCATGACGGCGCTGACGGTGCCCGACATCGACGACGTGACGGTGGTCGACTACGACGCCCAGGAGGAGCGGATCTACTGGGCCGACGTCAAGACCCAGACCATCAAGAGGGCCTTCATCAACGGCACCCAGCTGGAGACCGTCATCTCGGGAGGTACGCGCGCACGCACTTACACACACACACACACACACACACACACACACACACACACACACACACACACACACACCAATGCACACACACACACCAATAACGCACACACCAATAACGCACACACACGCACACGCATGCGCACGTACCAATAATACACACAAACACACACCAATAACACACACACATACCAATAATGGCCATACACACACACACACCAGTTAAACATACAAAACCCATTCACACCAATAACACACACACACACACACAAAAATAATAGAATAAAATGTAATTACTGGAATTTTTGAGTAAATAAAATCTGCAGCACTGAAAGGAAGGAAAGGGGAAAAGTACTATTTCTATTGTTGTTGTGTCTGATCACACACAGTGAGTCACCGCTATACTTCCAGACCTATAATGACCCATTTGAGCAAAGAAAACAAATAGATGGCAGTGTTATTTAGCAAAACAACCAGCACGGTACCAAAAAAAGAGAGTGTGTGTGCGCGCGCGTGTGTGCGTGCGTGCTCTCACAACACCGCCGTTGGGTTAATCAAGGAAAACGAATACATCTGATGTCTCGACTTCATGCCGTGATAGACTATCACTCTCTCTCTCCCCCCTCCTCCTCCTCCTCCTCCTCCTCCTCCCCTCAGACATAGTGAATTGCCGCGGCCTGGCTCTAGACTGGCTCTCCAGGAATCTCTACTGGCTCAGCACGGAGAATGACGAGTCCCAGATCAACGTGGCCCGCCTGGACGGCTCTCTGAAGACCTCTGTCGTCCACGGCATCGACAAGCCCCGCTGTCTGGTGGTGCACCCGGCCAAAGGGTGAGTGCCCCCCCCCCCTGTCGTCGTCGTCGCCGTCGTCGTCGTAAAAAAACACATACGTAACCTCGGAAGTCACAAAGTCTTGGTTTCCGAACGAAGGACGGGTTTTGTTGTTTTCTGGTGGAGGGAGTTGAAGAGGCGTCTTCACACCGTCTGGATGATATGTGCAACAAAAAAAAAACATTTAAAAAAAAAAAGCATTTTAAAGTGCCAGTAGTGCAGCAGCGTCATGAATACAGTGCAGTGCAGTGCATCATTGAACTTGGTCGGTGTCGCCGACAACTCAGCCCTGTTGAAAACCGTACCACTCCGTTAGCGTTCCCTTACTTCTATGTGTCCTTCTTGCATGCTATTTGGCGGGCGGTATACCGACACCTGGAGATGGCTCTGCGTCTAAAATGTTCACAAACCGTACTCCATTGCTTGTGTTTTCCAAAAACACAGGAAAATCTATTGGACCGACGGCAACACCATCAACATGGCCAACATGGACGGGAGCAACAGCAAGGTTCTCCATCAGAACCAGAGAGAGCCAGTCGGTCAGTGCGCTTTCCTTAGTGTACCATAAGATACAAGATAGAAGATATTTTATTGGCCATTTGTACCAAGTACATTGGAATGCTTACTCCCCATTCCCTCCTGCAGTATACATCTCCAAAACAATACCATAAAAATAATATATACAATAAAAATAAACAAAAAAAGAGCAGCAAAGTGACTGTAGAGCAGCAACGTCGACAACGGCAACGTTACGCCTGTGTGTGTGTGTGTGTGTGTGTGTGTGTACTCTCTCCCTCCCCCTGTGCAAAATATATCTGTATCTGTGTGAGCAGTTGCAGCCTAAGAGTGACAAATGAAATCTGCATGTCTCTCCATCTCCAGCGAGTTGTTGTGACGCACATACACATACAAACATACACACACGCATACAAACACACACACACACACACACACACACACACACACACACACACACACACACACACACACACACACACACACACACACACACACACACCCCAAGGTCAAGTTGTCCCTTTCACACGTAAACCATGCTGCCTGTTCCGCTGCATATCCTCACTCTCTCCTGGGCCCTGTCAGCCACCATCCAGATAGCAAGAGAGGGGGTTTGGGGTGGTGGTGGTTATGGGGGGGGGCGGGGGGGTGTGCGGGGGCGGGGGGGGGGGGGTAAATATGGCTCACCATATATCACCGGCTTCATTTATGATTATGGGACGAACCGGGGGACAAGAGTAAATTAATGGTGCGTTGTGACTGTGAATCTGCCACAGATAAATCCAGCAACACGGGACGAGGAGACGTCCGGACGCACAACAATTGAAATCGCTTCCATCCGCCGCCGCCGCCGTCGTCAGTCGATGCATTCCGTCAACGACCCCAAAAGAAACGCCGCGGTGTCCGTTGGGGGCGGGGTGGGTGGGCGGGGGGGGGTGAATGGTTATTAAAGTAGTCAGCGGCTATCTAGTTGGTTATTGACGACGCCGGCTGGAGGTCACATAGAGACGTTAGATCTAGAGGAGACGATGACACCGTGACACATGGTGTTGGTATCCGTCCGCAGCTATATATACTGTATATACAGTATATATATACAGTATATATATATATATATATATATATACAGTATATATATACAGTATATATATATATATATACATACTGTATATATATACTGTATATACAGTATATATATATATACAGTATATATATATATATATACATATACTGTATATACATATATATATATATATATATATATATATATATACGGTGCATATATATATATGTATGTATATATGTGTATATATATATGTATATATGTGTATGTATATATGTGTATATATATATATATACTGTATATACTGTATATATATATATATATATATATATACTGTATGATCATGGTGTATGATGATGGGCGGATTCTGACATCTGTTATAAATCAGTATTTGTTATAATGATAATGCTTTTTTTTATTTTTATTTTCTTTCTCTGTTTTCCGCTGCACATTTGATCGGCCCGTGTGTGTGTGTGTGTGTGTGTGTGTGAGGGGGAGGAGGGGGTATATCTCGGACCTTTCTTTGATTCGATTAGGATTAGTGAACTATTCTCTCTTCATAGCGTGACGGTTTGGAACAACATTGATACAAAGCGTCAACGCAGACCGTGAGGAGTGATCGACTTCGCTGCATCGGAGTATAGAGAATAAAAAAAGGCGATAAGCTAACAGCAAACAACCAAGAGGACGATTTAATGCGGTCGGATCTTCCTGCTGTTTCTCTTGTTGTATTCACAACCCCCACAACGACACCCTTTCCTTCCTTATCCGCCTGTGTCTCCCCCCCCCCTCCCCTCTCCTCCCCGCTAGGCCTGTCATGCGACTACGCCTCCAGCAAGCTGTACTGGATCAGCTCTGCCAACGGCACCATCAACAGGTGCAATCTGGACGGCGGTGGACTAGAGGTGCTGGAGGCCGTAAAGAAGGAGCTCGCCAGGGGAACCGCTCTCGCCGTGATGGGTGAGTGTGTCGGAACGCCGTCACGCATGAGACAGAGTAGTGCTAAAGGGGATCCAAATGTCCCTCCGCTTAGCCCCCAGCCGGGGCTGAGCGGGGGGACATTTGGAGAGCCGGCCCTCGCTTGGCATCGCCCCCCCCGGCTTTGTGTAAAGCGGGCCCTGGGTCGCTGGGTAATTAAAAACGCTCGGTGGCTGTGATTGATGATTGGGATCTTTTTTTTTCTTTTCTTTTTTTCTGACCCGCCGTCGGTAATGAAAAGCGAGGACGGTCTTCATTATGGGTCGGTTTTTTTGCCGTATCTGCGCTGAATACAATATACGGGCCGATCCATCACCTGTGAGGTTTTTTATAGAAAACCCCTGAAATTAGACCATGAGGTCACGGTGTCTGTGATGGGGGGTACCACATGTCCTTATCCATGACCACTTGGTTTTATAGAATGAGAATAACACACACACACACACTCAATCCACATCTCAGGAACATGTTCATCCGTTCATTAGTCTACAATAGTAAGTGGTCGTGGATGAGGACGTGTGGTACCCCCCACAGACCCTGTGTTGGTCTCCCATGCGTGTCGACTTGGACATGAGGAGAGAATGTGCCGTTGGCCCAGCAGATGAGAGGGAATCCAACCGAGTGTGGATGTGACTGCCTCCAGATGGCTCGAGAGACGTGGCATCAGCGTGTCTCTGAAGAAACCAGGGTGTTTTTTTTTGCCACCACGCGGCATCTGTTTTTTTAATTACATTTACATCATGCATGTTTTTTCCTCTCATTTAAAAAAAATATTTTTTATTATATTATAATACATTCGGAATTGTCTGCACTTTCCACACTGCTGCAATCTGGACAATTGAGGAGCTTCTCGTTGAGTTGTGACAATACATGCAGCTTGCCAGAATTGGGAATTAGTAGGGAGAGTAAATACCGAGAGAGGTGTGTGTGTGTGTGTGTGTGTGTGTGTGTGTGTGTGTGTGTGTGTGTGTGTGTGTGTGTGTGTGTGTGTGTGTGTGTGTGTGTGTGTGTGTGTGTGTGTGTGTGTGTGTGTGTGTGTGTGTGTGTGCGTGTGTTGCAAAATCTTTATTAGATTTTGCATCATTAAGAAAACAAACAAACAAGCACAGCAGATAAATAATTTAGTAACTAAATAAGTAAGCGTGTCTTGACGAGGGCCTTCCCTTACCTTTTGAGGCGGGTGTCGCTCAGGCCCCATGCTGAGCCTTAATTACACTTTCAGGCAAGTCGCACAACACTGTGGCTTTTTTTTCCTTCTACTCTCTCTCTCTCTCTCTCTCTCTCTCTCTCTCTCTCTCTCTCTCTCTCTCTCTCTCTCTCTCTCTCTCTCTCTCTCTCTCTCTCTCTCTCTCTCTCTCTCTCTCTCTCTCTCTCTCTCCAAAATAAGGAAAACAAAAACTCTTCAGGTAAATTAGCTTGTTATCGCTTGTGTATCTAGAATAGCAGTATCGCCGCTCAGGAGGCAGAGTGGTTGCCTCAAAACCGGAAGTGTGTTGGTTCGATCCCCGGCTCCTCCTAGCAAAACCTGTTGAGGCGTCCTTGAGCCTCACCCTAACGTCTCCTGATGTGCCGGCTGTCTCCTTGCGTGGCTGACTCCGCCATCGGTCGTTGAATGGGTGAATGTGAGGCTTGACTTGTAAAGCACTTTGGATAAAAGCGCTGTGGCAAAAAAACATCCATTACCATTACACAGTCACACAGGCACACTCACGTGATGTAAAGCGCTTTGGGTGTCTTGAAAAGCGCTATATAAACGCAATGAATTATTATCATTATTGTTTCTATTAACGGCTTACGGTAAAATAGTATAATAAGTAGTGGAGAGGCTAGATAACTAGATAACTGTATGAATAAATGTGTGCGCTTTGAGGAATAAGCACGTAGTCCTCTGTGTCTATGGTGGGAATAGAAAACATGTTGATATTATTAAAAGTGTGGCAAATGAAGCCGCATGGGCTCACCACAGTTTTGCTCACACTTCGTGACAAGTTTTTGGTGTTAAAACAAAAAAAGTCGATTCAAGCCATGGAAAACTAAGTTCATGTAGAGGACTATTGTAACACTAAAATGATTCTACCACTAACATTTGCGTGTATATGCAGGTTTTTTGAAACGCAAGAAACCCCGCAAAAAATAGCAGATTGACTCCTGTTTCTGTTGCCAGCCGACGGGTATGCCTTTCTGGGTGTTTTTTATTCGGATGTCACTTTCAATGTGAAGAACGTGCCGGAAAACAGGGTTTGGAAACAGCAGTAGAAAGAGGCCAGGTACGGTGGTTACTTCTGGTTTGATATCCGTTTCTTATTCTTATCTCTTTTAAATGCTAAATAAACCCAGAAGAAACTAGGAAGAGCCAAATTGCCATTGTATGTTATTCTGCTCTATTTACATGCCAACGTCCGTGTCGGCAAAAGGGCGGGAATGTGCGCGTCCTCCCGCGTGTCACGATTCCATCGCTGGCGACCGTAGACGGAGCCCATAAATTACCGGGATTACCACAGAGTCATTTGTCCCGGGAACGAGTGCCGATTGTAACCTTTCCCCCGAAAGACAAAAGCCAGATGTTAGTGGGTGTTTGGTCCAGTGGGAAAGGGGCTTTAATTCAATATTAATAGGCATTTTCTCATTAGGCACTATGTCAGATAGTTAGACTGGCAATTAAATAATGTGCTTCACTGGTATGTGGTTAACAACACTAACCACAAGCCAGATGCCATACTCCTTTCTTTCCTTCAAAACAAAAAGGGTCCGTGATGGACTCTTCTGGAGGATCGTAATCCATCACCCATGAATGTGCGTGTCATATTTGTGTGGTGTATTATGGGGTCCGGAAGCACTCTAGTGTACTTTAACTGGAGAGCGGGTGTTTTCCTCGGTTTCCTTCTCTGTTTTCCTTCTCTGTTGTGTTGTTTCGTTCCTTAGCCTTAAAAGACTTTCAGCTTAAAGTCCCTCAGCAAATATTACAAATTACCTCCCTGTCCGTGGCTGTTGTTCCCGCAGTAGCCAATGTTCTGACTCCAGCTGAAAGAATAATCTGAAAAAACAGCACGAGTGTGGCTTTGTTTTGGTCTTTTTTAACGTAACTGCCTCGCTCTACTTGTGGCTATGCAGTACAGTGTGTTGTGTTGATCTCCCCTCTGCCCCTTTTGGGTTTGTTGCCCGTTCCTCTGGATCTTTTGGTCTCTACAATGGGGGACATGGTATCTTAACCCAGGCATTTGCTCCGTTCATCCAGTCTCTGTTGCTATTCCTCTGTCCTAGTTTTCCCTCACTTCCTTGTTTATCAAGCCGTAATTGGTTTACATTGTTAGCCTAATGAAAGAGGAACACATATTCATCACACCAACGGTATTATGATGGCAATATGCATATGTAGACAATTAGGAGCCCTCCCATTTGTTTTAGCAAGAGAATAGCTCGTTAGCTCGCAAGCTATCAATAGGCAACCCGTCAATGCGTTTGCGTTCCTGCGGGTCTTGCACTGTAGTGATTTGGCCAATCAAAGTTATCGAGCATTAATTAAACATTGGTTCCTTACCGCCAAAGCCTTTTGGTCTTGATCGATGGGCCCTGTGTTTGTAGTGTTTAGGCTCGCTCCGACGTGTCATCCGGTGCAAACAAAGACAGATTGAGATCTAAGGAGGTGCGGGGCTGGGATCTGTGGCTGCCTCGCCGCAGGACGCAGCAGGGGCTTAACACGCAGCGCCGAGCAGAGCTTTCCTAAAGGTTATCCTGTGTGTGTGGGGGGGGGGGGGGGGGGGGGGGGGGAGGAGAGGAGGGAGAGGAGAGGAGAGGAGAGGAGAGGAGAGGAGAGGAGAGGAGGGAGAGGAGAGGAGAGAGGATCCACTCCTGAATCACCTGAGTGACCTTTTCTTATTTTTCTATTAAACATGCCTGGAAATTCAAAACGCAAACCTCATAACACTCATATGAAAACACCCCAATATGAATGCATCCCCCTAATATTAATAAAAATATATACCCCAAAACCACCACCAACCACAACAACAACAAAACATATTTACAGACCCTTTATATGAAAACAAAACCACCAATAAGAATACACCCCTCACAAACTAATACAAAACCACAATGACATGAACTTAAAATGCCATACTCATTTTAATCTCCTAAAAAGATTGAGAGCATACCTAAAATGACATATCATATGAATGTCCTTGATTAAAATAAACTTGCGTGTGTGTGAACCGCCGATGGGTGTTCTTCTTCAGGGCAGCAACAGAGTCAACTGTTCATCCCTACATCAGGGAATTGTGTAACCCACCCTGTCCGGGTTGTGTTGGAGTCATAGTGGTTAGGTGTAAGAATTGGGGAGGAGCTAGTTTGTATTGGAGGAAGGGGGGGGGGTGTATTGTATTTCTATTGGTGAGGTGTATTGTGTAGAGAGGGTTGGTGCTCATATTAGTGGGTTGTGTTTTGCACTTCCGGGCTGCTGTAAGCATCACATATCGAGGCTTGAGTCAAACTCACACTGTCATCGGGGCAGGAGCGAAGTGGCCGCCATCAAAAGGCATGTCATGTGTTGTTGCCTACGCTGCCATGTGTGACGAGGGCGGCAAGTAACTAAATATGGAAGTAAACATGTTTTACTTGTTTAAGTCCCCACTCGTTTTTTCTTTCCTTCTTTTTCTGTGTTCCTCAGCGATTGCTCAGGCTAGATGCGAGTAAAAGGGTTGTAATGAAGGCAGCGTTAGTGACAGAGGGTCGGTCCTCTCTGGGCCCCCGGCTCCGAGGTAATTGGATTGCCCCCTCCCCGGCAGAGGTGAGAGGGGTTCCTCTTAGAAGGCACGTGAGATCCATCAGCCCTCTGTCGGGCCGAGTCCTGGAAGAAAAAGGGACCCGGGGCGAGGTGGAAATTAAATATGATGGGAGCAACTGCAGCCACTCCCTCTGGCGTCAAATGAACACGGGGGAGCATAGCTCATCTAGGCTAGCATGAGGGGGTGGCGGTTCAAATGTTGGCAGAGGAGTGGGGGTGGGGGGGTGGGGGGGGGGGGGTAGGATTATTAGCTTCCTGAAGATAAGATGCACCTTATTTTTAATGACACCAAGCATCGGGGCCTGGAGCAGAAAACAGTCGTGTCTACCTTTGCGCTCTTTGTAAGCGAAAAACATTGAAATTAAGAAATAAACAAAACCCGATAACCGGGTACAGTAAGTGACACATTTCAGCTGTTGCTATTTTCCCATTCCTTGAGGGCATAAGCGATCGTTTCTTTTTAAAGCTATTTTTAGGAATATTAAAGACCCCTACCAAATCATTATTCAGGTTGAACTTGCCACTCTCGCATACTGTCTGACAGAAAAGAGCAGTTTTTGTATAGGATAACCAAGGAAGCCACAAAGTGAAGGCAAAACTACACAACCAAAATACAAATCGGGAAATGGCTATATTAAGTCCTCAAAATTTCAATAAACTATATATTTAAAAAATGTATTTTATTATACGTATATATATATATATGCCCTGCTTGTAATCTCTTAAAATTCACCTTTTACTGTGTATATCCTTTACCACACATTGTTGTATTCATCCTGATATTATTTCACACAACATTGACTAACAAGGCTTGTAAAGAAGAAGAAACACTATCATGAATAACACACAAGAACAAGGCGCTGGTGCGAGCGGTAGCTATCAGTAGAACGCTGTGTCTCTTGTGACAAGCTATGGCTGTGATCACTTCTGACCAGGAATGTGGCACACGGCTCACACACATGATCCGCTAATGCCTGACACCGCGTGTCAATCGGCCCATAAGAATCCAGCACAGCCTCTTGACTTTCAACCAAAGGCTAGCGGGTCCACTGGATTAGGGAATGGAAAACCCTCCATCGGGGCCTCAGTGGAGAAGGCTTAGTCCCCTGGTCTCCGCTCCGGGGATACACAGGTGGAAGAAGAGAAAGGGATGGGGTTAAGGAGCCAGGGGACAAGGTTTTATCATACAGAGGTGATGATAGAGTCAGGAGGTGTGTGTGTGTTTGTGTGTGTGCGCGTTATTGTAGTCTGTGTGCCTTTGTTGTTATTGTTACTGTTGTGTGTATGTGTGTTTGATATTTGTGTGTGTTTATTGTAGTGTTTCTGTATGTGTGTGCGTGCACGCCTGTCTTGTCGTTGCGCGCTCATGCCTGAAGCTCACCGTACGTGCTCACACTGCTGTAGCCTGTAGGCTATCTGCCACAGAGCTAGCTTGTTGCCTCCTAGCGTATGCTACGAAAAGGATGGATCCATTGTTTTTTTTGGGGGGGGCGGGGGGTTTTCTTTTTAATGGAATTTTCACATTTGGTTTCGCAGGCGGTAAACTGTGGTGGGCGAACGATGAGTCGGCCCAGCTGGGCACGGTGAACAAGCGGGACGGGCGAAACCCGGTGGTGCTGAGAAACAAGACCAGCGGGGTGGTCCACATGAAGGTGTATGACCGGGAAGGTCAGAGAGGTGAGACCACAGCACTGAACACACACTCCCACCCACCTGCAGGCACTACTCTCGTTTCCTGTTCTCGTGGCCGCTTTGTATACGGACAAACACGGGTTGCCATGGCTGTTGCCAAAATCATTACCAACTCCCTTCTCCCTACAAAAGGGAGTTCAATGTAAGGCTCTATATAGTGGGCTCATCGGCAACATTTAAAATAACACTTAGGACACTACTGGAGTCTCCGTTAATGACGTCATTGCTGTCGCATAACTAAACATGCCAGATCTACGTCGGTTTGACATTTTTCTTGATGGTCCGTATGTGTTTGGGTAGTGACCATCGGTTGCACACTACTTTTCCCGATGCATTGTGGGATACATTGAGTGCCCTATATAGGGTGTTACAATTGTACACATTCGGACAGCGCTACAAAATGGCAAACGCACACACGTGTAGTAGGGAGTAGGGAGTGATTTCGGACACAGCCCATGTCTTCTCTACACCATCTTGTATCCACTGCACTCCCTGCATTCCCTTTAGTGACACGGGTCCCATCTGTCCTTAAGTGTTGTGTTTGTGATGTCGTTGTATTTAATACATGTATGTATGACCTGGCAGGGGACTAGCCGATGTCATCATCATCTGGTCGAGCGACGTAGGACTTTAATTCGAGCCGATGTAACGTAGACTTTCCGGCTAACTCTATTCTATTCTACTCTAGTTTTTTTCTTCTTCTTTTGGATCATGTGCTGTCCCTGTCAAATTAGGCAATTACTGAAGAAAAATAAATATATGATTGATTGTTAGAGCAACTGGAGCCAATTATGTTGTTTATGCAGCGTATTGAAACTGTATCTCATTATGTATGTGGGGCGTTTATCGAACCACACATTACGATTAAATTGCAATATGTGTTCTATTAAAGGAACATCAACGTGACATACACTGAATACTGAATCCTATCAACAGATTTGATTTTTCTTTGTCTCGGCAATCATCAATTTACCAACTTAATCGACCCACCAGATACACCACAATTTAGCCTGCAAAATATTAATATCAACACAGGCCTGGCTTAAAGAAAAAAATTGGCGCCCGGCAATTTTCTAATACGAGAAAGTACTTGTGAAAACGGACAAGTTGGCCCATTGACATCATTTTTCCAAATGGAACAATGGAGAGTTCAGGCTGTCAGGGACGTGTCCCTCTCCACAAAGGGCTAGAAGCGCCCATGTCTACATGGACTGTGCTGTGGTCAATGGTTTTGGCTGTGATCAATAGCTTGCCTGTTACCTGCGGCACAATGCCTTGAAAGGAGGCCTTGGTCCCGCTCCAAATTCTTCACAGAAACCGAGTAGCTGTTGCAGACCCCCCATGATGCAGTACTCTCCTTTATTCTGAATTGTGAGCGTGTGAGAGTGTTCCATCTGCCAGTGATTAGGCAAGATTTGGAGGACATTCTGCTAACCCGAAAAAATGTTGGAAATACTTTGGTGTCTTTTTTTCCTTGTTTTTTTGCAGAACGTAAAGATAGCTACTGGAATGTTATTAGCCATTTGACCGTTTTGTCTACTGTGTAGCATGTACTAAAGTGTGTGTGTGTGTGTGTGTGTGTGTGTGTGTGTGTGTGTGTGTGTGTGTGTGTGTGTGTGTGTGTGTGTGTGTGTGTGTGTGTGTGTGTGTGTGTGTGTGTGTGTGTGTGTGTGTGTGTGTGTGTGTGTGTGTGATCAGGCAGGAACCCGTGCCAGGCAAACAATGGGGGGTGCTCCCAACTCTGCTTCCCCACCTCGGAGAACTCGCGCAGCTGCTCCTGCACCGTGGGGTACAACCTGCGCACCGACCGCATGTCCTGCGAGGGTGCGTCTTTCCTTAACCCCCCCACCCCCCCCCCTTGTCGGCGACGTCGGCGCAAACAGTCCTAGGTCACACTAGGGATGTTGTGGTCCGATTGAATGCTTAGATTGAATGCGAGTCCAAGCTGGTGATGTGATTTTGAGCCAAGTGGTCTGTGAAATGTGTAGTCCTCTGACGGCCTCGGTGGTTGACGAGGGTTGGATGCAGAAAGACCCTCCGCTGCTCAATAGTCAATAATAATTTGGATTTAAATTCTCGTAATACAAAGCGAAAAAAAAACCAATTTTTCGTTCGGTTAGGATCTCAGTGGTTAGTTCTCCACCATATTGGGTATTTTGAGAGGTCCCGTTGGACAGTTTGATTGAATATTCATGAGTTTTTGGCCATAGACTACTGCAAGGCGGCCATTCAATTCCCACCCTCAATGTGCCACATATGCATCGTTTCAGCTGGAGGAATGGTGGCCGCACGCTAACTAACAACGTCAGTCTTACGTCTAAATCTAGAAAACTCCAAGCCTGGAGGATTGAATCCCCTTTATTGGTCACACAGTGAAATTTGTATTAGTTCTGCATTTAACCCATCCTAGTATTAGGTATAAGGAGCAGTGAGGCAGATATTTGATATACAGTGCCCAGGGAGCAGTGTAGGGAGTCTGGTGCCTTGCTCAAGGGCACCTCGGCAGTGCCCAGGTGTTTCGGGGACCATGCGGTTCCCAAGCCCCAAGTCCCAACAGACTGAGCTCCTGCCGCCCCCCTTGAAGGTTGCGGCTGAGACCACCGATACTGACTGGTTCCTCGTTGTGTAGGCGTGGACTCCTTCCTGATGTACTCCGTCCACGAGGGGATCCGTGGCATCGCCCTGGAGCCCAGCGACAACACCGAGGCACTCATGCCCATCACTGGCACCCTGTTCGCCGTTGGAGTGGACTTCCACGCGGGTAAGGATCGCCCATAGCAGACATTCAGAGTGCGCTTCCTGTCCAGGGATGTGGTGTGAGAGTAAAGTCGAGGATTAGATTAGCGATAAGCGTGGCTGCTTAACACCCGATGGTATTGTAAATATAATCAGTTGGTGCTGTTACACCTTCTGAGACCCCAGTGACATACTCGCCAACCTTACTTTTGTCCGTGTTAAAGGAAGTTCAGGATTAGATTCCGATTTTTATAGATTAGATCTGGGGTTATAATGCTATAGAGATGATGGTTAATATTTGTATTCAGGAATATTCCATTTTCCATAGGCTATAATGCCTCCAAACATACCGCCTGTGTATTCTGCTGTGACGCACTTGCAGTAAAGCCCATTTGTAATCAGATGTGTACACCACAGAGAGGAGAAAGAAAGGGAATAATGCTTCTTTAAAATGTTCATAGTGCGCTCGTAACCTTTTGAATAATGGCCTCTAAGCTTTGGGAAAGCAGCACGACTGTGAGAGTAATAAGTTGACATATCACAATGGAGCCTCAGCATGACTAACACCCAGACACCCCACCTCCCCTCCCCTCTCCCCCCCTCTTAAGTCTCCCAACCGGTCCTGAGCAAATGATATTATATCAGCTAAAGGTAATAAACAGGTGTATTCCAGGGTGAGGGTGAACCTCACAGCTGCCTCAGCCATTGCCATTTGTTATACGCTCGGCCCCACCTGCATAATTTATGTGATAAACATGATCGATTCATTTTTCAGGAAAATGCTATGAATATAGTTGCTTTGGTGTGGATAGACCCCTGCTGTGTATGCTCACAAACCCAAGACACACACATACTTATTCACACACACACACACACACACACACACACACACACACACACACACACACACACACACACACATACTTATTCACACACACAAACACACACACACACACACACTTATTCACACACACAGACACACACATACTTATTCACAAACACGGACGCACACACACGCACGTACAGAATAGCAAAATAGCACGAAATAAAATCCTTTCTCAGTTTTGTACTGTGAAGGACTCAAAATGACTCTGCGTTTTTTTATATATATATTTTTAAGGGTTTTCCTTTTCACACCAAGTCCTGAGGGCCAACAGGAGCAAGTAGGGCCCCTCATCACACAAAGTAATCACAGAGAGCCACTCCGTTATCTGAAAAAGGGCCACAAGAGCCTCAAATCTAGGCAGGGGGGAGCCGAGAGGTCAACAGCAATCTCTGTTGCAATCCCCCCCCCCCCCCCCCCAAAAAAAACAACAACTCAGGTGTGCCCGGCAACGACCATGCCCCGACCCACCACCCTCCCCGTTGTCGCTCCGCGTAGGTGAACATGCAAATACAGCCGCTAAGCTTGGGCGGGTGAAAGCTGATGGCGGGCGCATCTCATTTGCATGTCGTTACCGGGAGGGAGGGCAGAGCCGCGGAAGCGTGAACAGATGAAAGCCCTTCAGCTGTTTCCCGTCGCACGCCAGATATGTGCTAACAGAGTGTGAAGGCGACATCAACAGTGGAGTGCGCAAATAAACACATTACGTGACCTAACATTTTATTAACCAGCCGCCGACCGCCGACAGACAGACAGCGCAGAGAGGCCGGGCGTAAATTGACTCGGAACGATATGATGGGTGGTATGAGCGGCACAAAGCGCCTTCCGTCATCAGTTGCCTCATTGTTTTGCCCACTACGACGTATATTCAACGAATACAATGTTTTTTAATGAATTTATGCCGGCGCGACGGCCGTATTCCATCTTGAGCTGAATCGCTGCAGCACAACATAAGAGAGAAAAGGAGGGGGAAATAAAAATGTATACTCGAGGGTTTTGATTTGAATTACTTCTCATCACACACTGCATATACACGACACCACAGTAAAACAAGAAAGGGGGAACATGGCCATTTTAACACAGGCTCGCGCACACACACACACACACACACACACACACATGTATTTGCATGAATCTGTAAGAGAAGCACATTAAGGCACCTTCCTTTGAGACCGGCATGTCAGCAGTGTGTGTGTGTGTGTGTGTGTGTGTGTGTGTGTGTGTGAGAACTATGTGGATATTCCTATCATCATAGCTCACATCATAACGCTTGGCCCCATTTGGTGAAATGGGCTGAGCTGCAGTAAAACACTGCAGCTCCCAGTGCCCGCATGTTTCAGGCTTTGAATACTGTGTGTGCGTGTGCGTGTGTGTGTGTGTGTGTGTGTGTGGCGGTGGTCTCTCTCGGGCCTTTACCGTCACCTCACCATTTTCCATTTTCTCTTTCGCCGACGAATGGGCACATGCCTTTCCGCAGGAAACGACACGGTGTACTGGACCGACATGGGTCTGAACAGGATCTCCAGGGCCAAGCGCGACCAGACCTGGAGGGAGGACATCATCACGACAGGCATCAGCCGCGTGGAGGGCATCGCCGTGGACTGGATTGCCGGTGAGTAGCGCGCGGGAGGGGAGGTCATTTAGTCATTCTTGTAGATTTTGTAACTTTGCGCACATCTTTTCGGAGCTGGTAAATACCATTTCACTGTACACTGCACGTTATACATTGGTAAACCAGAGTTTTGTCACATGAATTGACTGAATCTGAATCTGAATATTGGCATATGAAACACCAGCAGGTTCGCAAGACGTTTTCTTTTGCATGTGTTGCAACACGTTTACATTTCAATATATGCAAATGTGGGACACGTGAGTGTGATGTGCTCATCCAGAGGAATGCTAATGCATGCTGAAACATGTGATCGTTGATATATTGGATTTCCAAACCTTGCACCCGGGTCAAAATAATCAGCAGCACAATTTGGAAGTCTAGCTCGGCGGAGCAGTAAAAATTCTGACTGATGGAAATTTGTTATTGTGTATTGCCAAAAGTTATGAACTGTATTATAGTAGCCATTGGCCTCACGGAGAGCCGTAAATGTGTTGCTTGAATGCACATCATTCTAATGATTGAGAGGAAACACTGTTTCGCAGCCGACTTCAATTAAAGCTAAAGCTAGCAAAGCATGCTAATTGATCTGGAAATAATCAATGTGGCACTGTGAATAGGAAAATCAATTCTCAATAAAAAGAATATTGCCTATTATAACCATCTGTCTATCATTTATTTATTGATCTGCTTTGTTGGTTGACAACCCATCCCTTTTAATTTTGGTTGTCAAAAAGGGGAAATCCCAGTGGGAATTTACAAGCCTGTTTCATTTTCATAACTCTCTGTGACAGGAAACCTTTATTGGACAGACCACGGCTTCAATCTGATCGAGATCTCTCGTCTCTCCGGCACGTACCGCTCCGTGGTCATATCCGAGGGGCTGGATCAGCCCAGGGCCATCGCCGTCCACCCTCATAAAGGGTTCGTCCCTCTTCACAAATGGCTAAAAGCATCCATATCCACACACACACACACACACACCACACACACACACACCACACAGGGGCTGTGATCAATAGCTTCCCTGTTACCAGAGGCACAATGCTTTGAAAGGAAGGTATTATAGGCAGACCAGCCTGCAGCCCCTTTCCCATCAGAAGAGACTCTTCAGGCACCTTCAGAAAACCCATATAAAGGTGTTGATGGATAGTGAATGACTGCATGCTTGTAAATAGAAGCAAGTTCTGGACCATAGACAAAGGACAAGGCCCACATGTCATCTGAGGCTCTAATACCTTTTTTTAAAGAAAGCCAGTACGCCGACATAGTCCGTGTTGTGGGAATAAGGCATAGACAGATGTCAATTAGAGTGGCAAGTAAGGGATAGAAATGGGATAGAAATGAGTGTGCTATCCTATGAGCGCTCTTAAAGTTTGTCATTCTATTTTCCTTGTGCTGTTCAGCAAACAATGTTCGATGTGTTGTGTTGTAGGTATCTCTTCTGGAGCGAGTGGGGGCAGAACCCCTGCATAGGTCGCTCTCGCCTGGACGGCTCCGACCAGGTCACCTTGGTCAATTCCGGCATTACCTGGCCCAACGGGATCTCCATAGACTACGAGGTACAAGTCCTCCGGGTGCATCGCTTGTTCTGGAACGACAGGTTTTCAATTGTTTAATTCCGGACGGAACACATTTGTGTTGTTATTGTTGTTGTTGTTTATTGACAACTTTCCGGAAGGCTTTTGTCCAAAATGTGTTATTCCTTTGAAGAGCTGGCTCTCCCGCTTTAGAAATACATTTAGTTTCTTTGGTTACGCCATTTAGAATGAGTCTATGTGTTTGTGACGAATGGGAAACAGAACCGCATTGGCACCTGGTGACAAACAACGGTGTGGATGATGATGATGAAGTGTTGTGTTTCAAACAATAACAATTTTAGATTTTTTCACAAAACCATTGTTAGTCATTTACATAATTTACAAATCAAGTCATTGTTCACTGCTGTAACCACCAGTCGAATGGTTTGACGCTACAGAACGAGCAACATTGGTCCATAGAGATGTCAATCACCTCATTGTCTTCAGTCACTTTAAACGGTTGCTCCCCCCCTCCACCCTCAAGCATACAAAATTTGCCGAGATGAACAGCATGTCAGCTCCTTTCGCGGCGTCTCAGCCGGCACAAAAAAAGGCTGTGCCAGTGACGCTAATTTGGAAATGACTTCCAGGAAAACAGATTATACTGGTGCGACGCCCGCACAGACAAGATCGAGAGGATCAACCTGGAGACTGGCGAGAGTCGGGAGATTGTGCTGTCAGCGGCCAACGTGGACCTCTTCTCCGTGGCGGTGTTCGGCCCTTACATCTACTGGTCTGACAGGTAATTTATTACTTTCTTCAATGCGACACGCATTGCACTGGCCTTGTAAAGTCTGCAGGACTAACCCAGTGTTAACCCTTGCCTTGAGGGGGGGGGGGTTATTTATGTAAATACCTCAGGCAGTCAGGCCCCAGGCCTCAATGTCATCACCAAGGTCAGATTTTAAGGCTTCTGTGAAGCTCTATGCTTCGTCCATGTTAATGGGACCAGGCAGATGTGATTTTGACTTCTCTTGACTTGAGGGTGTGTATGTTTTTATACCTATGTGTGTGCTTTCATCGGCCTGACTGATAATTGCTAGGTGTAGGCAATCCTCCCAAAGGAAAAACTGGCTGCAAATGCTATCTTTGATTGGCATAGAACTTCCACTCAATAACAAAATAGATTGGTCCGTGTCTGAATTCAAATGTCTTCTAGTTTAGTCTTTTCTCTGGCAAAAAGTCTAAATTCTATTGGAATCGGTATTCTCATTTGCACTGTGAAAAAAGCCTTTTTTTATGGCATGACTAATGCAATTACAATTAGGCCCTTTAGCAGACACTTTAATCCAAAGCAAATTACAGTGAGCAGAGATAAAGGTAATTAAAGAGCAGGTAGGGGTTAGGCTTCCTACTCTGAGAGGTTTACAGCGAGAAGGAGGACGGGCGAGGATGGAAACCCAGTTCGCTGTCAGTGTGGAGCCGCAGCCACAGTGTGGAACACTCTTGTGCCGCCCCGTCCGTTTTGCACTTTTACATTGCGTTGGGGTTAAAGGTTCACCCCTGTCTGGTCTGGTGTGTGTCTCAGAGCCCACTCCAACGGCTCCATCCGGAGAGGCTTCAAGAACGACGCCTCGGAGGCGGTGACCATGAGGAGCGGCTTGGGAGTCAACCTCAAGGACGTCACTGTCTTTAATCGAGGCCGCGAGAAAGGTTGAGGTTTCAACTTAATGGTTTTATTGAATCGTGTCCCCACACACAGACCCACACACACACACACACACACACACACACACAGACCCACACACACACAGACACAGCCACACACACACACACACACACACACACACACACACACACACACACACACACACACACACACACACACACACACACACACACACACACACACACCCTACAGGCAACAAGGGTACCCTGACAGTACTGGTGGAACATTGGTTTAAGAATAGTGAAACGTTTTTATTCGCTTTGATTGTGTGCAGAGCCGCTGATTTCATCCGGTTCCCAAGAGAGCTGGTGTGGTTTCTGCGTTCTTTAGGGGCGACGTTTTGAAGGATGTTTTATTTGTTTTCTCTCCCCGACACAGGCACCAACCCCTGTGCCCGGAGCAACGGGGGTTGCCAGCAGCTGTGCTTCCACCTGGGCAGCGGGCGGCGGACGTGCTCCTGCGCACACGGCCACCTCGCGGCGGACGGCTTTGCCTGCGAGCGCTACGGCGGCTACCTGCTGTACTCCGAGAGGAACATCCTCAAGAGCATCCACCTCTCGGACGAGAGCGACCTGAACTCGCCCGTGCAGCCGTTCGAGAAGCCCGCCTTCTTCAAGAACGTCATCGCGCTGGCGTTCGACTACAGCCAGAAGGCGGCGGGGACCAACCGCATTTTCTACAGCGACGTCCATTTTGGAAACATCCAGATGATAAACGACGACTGGACGGGAAGATTGATCATAGCAGAAAGTAAGGATATACTGTGTGTATATATATATATATATATATATATATATATATATATATATATATATATATATATATATATATATATATATATTCATTTTCAGTTTAATCATTTCACTTTGTGTTTGGACCTCTGTTATAATACAGTCTATCTTTGCAAGCCGTTTACCGCAATGATGCCGAATGAAGCTTCTATACAGCCCTCGGCTGTCTCACTTCAGACCGCAGAGCACTCAAAGGGCCTCTCATTTGACCACTCAACAATCTAATTGGGAGATGTTATATATGTTTAAGAGATGCAGTTCTGGGTATGTATGACATGTTGGGAAAATACGTAATACATTGTGCCTCCTATTAATTCAGCAAGGAAGGCAATCTTTTTGTTCGACAATGCAGGACTTTGCCATATTTCAAAGGATGGCAGCCCTATATGGGGCATGCTATGTTCGTTTTCCATTGGAAGAGGAATAAGAATGTATTGTTTATTCATATCATTTGTTTATTTGTAGAACGTAACGCAAGCCACATCGACAAATTTGATCACAGATGGTTTCTGTTGAAGATGGTGTTTATGTTTCGTTGCCATGGTTCCAGTATTTCAATGATACACCAAATGTAAACATTTGAATGGGGTGATGACCATGAAGACAACATCAGAATGTCCATGGTGTGGGACCCATATTCTAAATTAAATGAATGTTTATTTGTGTAAACATTTTGCTACGCTCTTAAAGGAGACTCTGCAATTCATTGGGACTCTAATGGAAGTTGTATGGCACACTATCTGAATTTAAATTTAATTAAATTAATTAAATTTAGTTGGGTTGTTGATGCAACAATGTTCTCATTCATATACTCTTTAGTCACATTCATTCAAGTACAAATGAAAGGCTCTTGGTCAATTGGCTCAAAGGAGTCACTTAAGCTGTCAGATTGTATGGTAAGAGCTTGTCGTAAGCTATTGATTAACTGAATTTATTCGGTGTAATTGTCACACATTCAAAGCAAAAAAGCCATAAAGTGTCTATGGGAAAGTTGCCATTTTGACACTGTCCAACCTCTGCATCCAAACTACTTAAAACCGTAATAGGCCAGAGCATACACCGTCTCCTGATTGGCACAGATGGCGGCTCTGGATCTTAATCTTCCTCAGTCCTAGCCTTGATAGGCTTGAGTGAAGCCAGATACACAGCAGAAAGCCCCTTTTCTGCTTGACTGGAACCCTCTGCCATCCTGTAAGGCCCCCCTAAATCCAGGCTCACATAGCCCCCATCCCCATCCCCATCAATGATCAGGATGGGTTCCTGACACAAGGTTTCTACTTACCTATTTCCCTGGTCTTCAACCACCCCCCTCCCCCCTTTTAGAAATGAATGTAATGCAGGGCACGATTGTGTGCAGCCACAATACACCGGGACATCTGTGGGAATATCTAAGCACAGGTTACATCCCTTAATACTTCAGCGGCTGCCTGCCCAAGTGCAAAAACATACAGAACAGGGCTGATTTTTGCTTGGTCAGTGAGAGTTCATTTGGGAACGTCAATGGTGCCTCTAATATATTTCCAGTAACACTCAACCCAATATTCTGTTTCCTACACCAATGATGCAAAACTAAAGTCCCCGTCTCCATTAAGCTGATTTGCAGAGCAGCAGCACCACAAACAGAAGAGGTTCTGAAGACCTCTTCATCCTTCTGTTGTATCCGCTTCCTACAACGTTTCTGTCTGCGCCCTGTCATTGAAGAAGGGTGAAGATGTTAATCATCCATATTTCCCTAATTAAACTCTGCATCCCTTGTTAATTACTCCCCGGTCTAGACAACGATTTGCGGGTATCTCCAAGCTGTCACACACATTTTATTGCAAACTTTTAATTAGCAATCAGCTGACTCAGGTAGTGCCCCAAAGTATTCTAGTCCATGCTTTATGGCTTATTTTAGACGACCAGATTCAGCCCATATCTCTTGGATTGACCACATGCTCACCATGACCAATTAGGGACTGCATTGGTGGCAGACCGGGCATTAGAGTCTTTTGGAGATCTTGGGTGAAGTTGGCTTGATGAAGTAGCAGCTGAGGTGCTTGCCAGATGATGTAGACAGATGTTCTTTTGAGGGCAGGGCAGCTTTTCCCTTTCCACAGGCAATTTTTAGAATTGCCATGTTTTTGTCACAGCAAAATGTGGAATCCAAAACAGCAAAAGCAAAAGTGTACAGAGACTATAGTATTTTTTTTTTTCTGTGGGTGCAGTATTTCATTTGAATTTAAAATCGCTGTTACAGAATGTGTTATTCTTTTTTGTTAAAAAAAGACAGTAAGTCAAGCTAGACCCAGGCATAGTGCACTCTTCAAACGGTGAAGGTTATTATTGATGGATCAGTCTTTGAACTGCTGCCAAAAAATGATTTCAAGTAAATAATTGACCATTAATACACATGCAGCTCTCTCTCTCTCTCTCTCTCTCTCTCTCTCTCTCTCTCTCTCTCTCTCCTCTCTCTCTCTCTCTCTCTCTCTCTCTCTCTCTCTCTCTCTCTCTCTCTCTCTCTCTCTCTCTCTCCTCTCTCTCTCTCTCTCTCTCTCTCTCTCTCTCTCTCTCTCTCTCTCTCTCTCTCTCTCTCTCTCTCTCTCTCTCTCTCTCTCTCTCTCTCCTGCCTGTCAATATGTCTGTTCCACAACTCTTTAATGGTGTGATAAAGATAGCATCACATTAACACACATTGAGGTAATATGGTGTTGCCAGCAGTCACAATGGTTGTGTTAGGGCGGGGAGGACAGTATGCCTCCTGTTATGAAGCCATGTTATCATTTAAAAGTATTAAGTAAAACAAGGTTTGCTGAGATGTGATATCATTACATCTGATTCCAATGTACCCATGTTTATTCCTTAAACTAAACATTAAACCTGAAGGTAGGAGCTGTTCTACAATGTTGTTCTTGCCCCATAAAGCTTTAGTTCAATGTGAGCTAGCTATTAATTCCTATATTCTCAAATATGTATCTTAGCAGACTATTCTTGGCTTCCTATTGCTGACAGCTCAGAGGATGCTCAGACTCAGAATGTTATACCTCCCCTCTCTGTACATGGAACTTTGCTATTTGACAGACCAAGGAGGAGAAAGGAGATGGGTAGTAGCTGAAGGAACAGGGAATACTTGGTTATGTACTCAAAGTACATATTGCTTTCATGTGTCAGCAGAGACCAGATTTTAGATTTTCTCCCAATCCTAAATAGTATTTTGTAAAATGCTGCATCTGTTCCTTGCTGACCAGCAGAAGTCTTCCTAATTGCCCCGCAAACAGAGAGGTCATGGTTGGCGTGGTTTTGAATCAATACTTTTTCAATTTATGGGAGGGGGTGTAAAATTAGAACGGAAATGTTGTTGTTGTGTAAGAAATACAATAACATCATCATATCATCAGGATTTTGCAACACAACACATGTCCGTGCCACGTCACAATAGCCTCAGGGTGACACCTTTTGCCTGACACCGTTCGTCATGAGAGGAACATTGGAAACGGATCGGTTCACCTGCCCGGGTGGCAGTTTAGCTCAGGAGGTAGAGCGGTCGCCTCACAACCGGAAGGTTGCTGGTTCGATCCCCGCCGCCTCCTCCTAGCAAAAGCTGTCGAGGTGTCCTTGAGCAAGACACCCTGTGTGTGAGACGTGCTGGCTGTCTCCTTGCATGGCTGACTCCGCCGTCGGTGGTTGAATGTGTGTATGTGTGATATGTAAAGCGCTTTGAGTAACCATTGGTTAGAAAAGCGCTATATAAATGTCCATTTACCGTCTGTCTGTCTGTCTGTCTGTCTGTCTGTGGTAGATGTCGGTTCTGTGGAGGGGCTGGCGTACCACCGTGCCTGGGACACGCTGTACTGGACCAGCTCCAGCAGCTCCACCATCACCAGGAAAACGGTGGACCCCAACCGGCAAGGTGCCTTCAGTCGGCAGGCGGTGGTCACTCTGTCCGAGGAGGACCACCCACACGTCCTCGCCCTGGACGAGTGTCAAAAGTAAGTATTTGTATGACGTTTTTTTCCTTTAGTAGTCTGGTTGATGTTTTTCCTGTTGAGACCCTGGCTTGTTTGTTTCAATGTGTGATGTGTATTATCAGTTGTCACAAACAGAATAGTCGCTGTAAGTCATGGCCTTCTTTCACACAACCAAATGGGATTTAAATTGATTTAGACATGACACGTCACTTAGCTACTTAATATAGGATAACCAAAACCTCTATTAAAGCACACCCAGTTCCCTGAGAAACCAAGCCTTCAGTAGCCGTGATAAGTGAGCGCTTCCATGACATTTGTTCTAAGGAGATTATCTTAGACGTTATTGCCGAGATCTGATCTATTACGACAGGCTCCTCTGTTTCTCTGTTTGTTTTTGTTTTTACTCAACACAGCACTGCTCTCGCTACATCCGACTGCAGTGCATCGTCAACATTCATACAAGCGATACGATAGTATTACTACCTACACTCCGGACAGACACAAGTATCCCTCTCCGTTGGCAACCAGCTAAATAAATTTCTTGACCTCGGACTGTATCCTTGGCTGGCCATTTGGCACCATATCCATCCTCTCCCAGAAATACTGACTGATAATTAGAATTTAAAGTGAAGTGATTAATTAGCAGCCGCTGGCCGGTGGCTCCTGACCGCGCTCCTTATTAACCCTGGAGAGTAGGCTTCCCCCTACTTCATAATGATGTGGAGTCCGAATCCGGGGAGAAAACGGGCACCTCACCTTGATCAACTCTGCTAAAGGGCCCGATCTATCATTTATCCATTAAACATCTTTATATTCGTTCGCCCTTTGCTTTCGTCTGTAATAATCCAGCACCTTTGCACTGCAAGAATGACATTATGTTACTTAGCAGATGATTTTATCCGACATGACTTACACTGACCACATTTGTCGTTCCTAAGTCAAATACCACCAAGTCTTGGTAGATGTAGTCTATTCCTTCTTCAGGGGGAGTGGGAGTTTGTTCCAAGCCGAATAGGTTGGATGTCCAAACAAACCTGTAATAACAGAGTGTGTCTACGGTATTCTCCGTATTTTCTTTTGCCAAATCTCCCATGTGTTTGTAACTCTCACCCCATTCGATTATCCTATTTATCCATGGTCTTCCTATTACACCTACTTTGGTTAACTGCCTTCTAGGGGACCCGGCCACTCTACTACGTTTATGAAACTGAAACGCGAGGGGAAAGTTCTTTTTAGCCTTCCGTGGCCCCCCCGGGTCTCATAAAGAACCTCCCGCAGCAGAGATGATGACAGGTCAGAGTGACCCTCGCCGACGGAGGGCTGGAGTTTGATATCTGAATGCCGCCGCCCGCCGCCTGCCGCCCCCCCCCCACCGTGTCAACCTTCCGGCAATTTCGAGCAGCAATGAATAAACCCCCTCACCCCCTTCTTTGCCGTTACTGTTGGTTTCCCTCGGAGGAAGCACACCTGACGTGCTCCCCTTGCAGCTTTCTTTTTAAAAGCTGTCATGTCCACTCCTGGATTCAATTTCATAGAACACATATTTGTTTTTGCGGTCTTTGCTGAGGTAGTCTGAAGTCATTTGGGACAGGAAAGGCGCTCGCCGTTCCCGGGCGAGAGGCGCAATGTGATGACATCTGCATGTCACTACGACGCGCCTCGCCGTGAAATGAGCCGGAACAGATAAATAAGTATGGATACGAATCCCTGCGTTCAACACGATTGTGCAAGCCTCGCTTAGTTTATTCATACGCCACCCTGCTACCATCAGAGTCTTAAACAGCTTCACCCCCCCCCCCCCCCCCCCCCCCTCCAACTCCAACAACTGAAATGATTAAAAAAAACGGCTGCTCATAACCTGCAACCTATTCTAACCTCCAGCCTCTAACCTTTGAGTGTTTGCTTGTTTTTCTGGAACGCTGCAGCCTGATGTTTTGGACCAACTGGAACGAGCACAGGCCCAGCATCATGAGGTCAACGTTGGCTGGCAACAACTTGAGGGTCATCGCGAGCGCCGACATCCTCACCCCCAACGGCCTCACCATTGACCACAAAGCGGAGAAGCTGTACTTCTCCGACGGAAGTCTGGGTCGCATCGAGCGGTGTGACTACGACGGCTCCAACAGATATGTGAGTGTGACGGACGGAAGGCTTTCAAACGCTATTGTGTCCAGCATAATGTGCTTTACTAAAAGAGCTCCGGTTTTACCACACTCTGCAAAGGACTAGATTGAAGTGGGTGTTATTATTATTATTATTATTATTGTTATTAGTAGTAGTTTTAATTTCCTAAAAATGGATGCAAATGAATGCAGTTTGTTTTCAGCTGTGCATTTCCTCTCCGTCCTAATGCCCTTCTATCCGCCCCTTGAACACATATTTCACATTTTGAAAGCATTCTCTTTCCATGATGGAATTGTTTCAGAAACATCTGAACATCTGAACATCACGTATCCTGCGACAGCACGTCAAACTGATCCACCCCTCCTCCTCCTCCTCCTCCTCCTCCTCCTCCTCCTCCTCCTCCTCCTCCTCCTCCCTCTCCTCTTCCTCCTTTTTCTTTTGGATGAGATGAACCAATGCTCTTTCTGCCACATCATGGCTCTTCCCCTATTAAGCTTACATGGGGGACTTTAGCCTCCACACCACGTCCACGCAATACCCCTCTGCACTCTCTCTTCTCACATTCCGCCGGCGTGCCAATGATTTACTTAATTATAGAAGTAATTTCCCTGATAAAATAAAAAAACGCCAGAAAGCTCAGCAGGGGTGGTGTGGTGGTGGTGGCACAGACTCATTTTTTATCCCGGAGAGGTTGCATGCATAATGTATTTTACCAGGGGGGGGGGGGGGGTGAATCCAAAACCGGGTATGTTCCCCTCTGTAGCATCGCATCTCTTACATAGCATGTGTGTGTGTGGGGATCATAACACCCCCTCCTCTACACCCCTTCACACCACAACCCCCCCCCCCCACCCTCCCCCACCTGCTCTTCTTTGGCTGTGGGTTTTCAATTTGCGCTTGATGTGACCTCGGCGAGGCCAGCGCCTTGGCCCCGGTCCAATTTAGTTACCCATATATTTGCACAAGTGGGGTCAGGAGGGGTCCTCGCAGTGTCGGGGCTGCCTGCGCCCCCTTGGCCCTCGTCTGGCTCCACCCGCCCTCGGCCCCTGTCTGGTTCCTTTAATGAGTGCTTTATCATTGACCACTCCCCCCACCCCCCCCCCCCCCCCCCCCCCCCACACGCGCACACACACACACACACACACACACACACACACACACACACTCACTTCCTTCTTCCACACACATGTCTCCCGTTCCATGTGTTCTCGTTCCTGTGTGCGCTGTGTAGTCCGTCAGTGTGCCAATTAAAAACCGTGAAATGATGATCCAGAGGGATGGACGCCTGTCCTGGTGAGGTGGAGAGGTGTGGGGGTGCGGGGGGGTGGGGGGCTCTCAGTGGAGTGGTCTTTCCAGTTCAGATGAGGCAGAAGATAGTCTTGTGTCGTTGGGTTGTCAACGGCACAAGACTCGTCTATTTGGGCAACGACCGATCTTAATGAAGAGCTCTGTGTTTGATGTCTGTGGTTTGATGGGGTTCTGTGGGCGGTAATAAGGAGAGGGAGGGAGAGAGAGAGAGAGAGAGAGAAAAGCGTTGATTAAAAGTTGGGAGCGGTTAGCAGCGGTTAGCAGCGGTTAGCAACGGTTAGCAGCGGTTAGCAGCGGTTAGCAGCGGTTGGTTAATTTAATTATTTGGAAAAACAAACAGGAAATTGGTATGCAGTTTAATAGGAAATGTTGTCATCTGTAAAAATGTGTAATCTTATATTGTATTATGCGCTTCAAATTAAATCCTTTTCAACCTGACGTTCAAACCAGTTGAAATAATGGTGTATAATTAGCATTACCAAACCATGTATATTTTCCCAGAACATTCGCCTCAGATGTTTTTCTTACATAACAGCCTATCACCGCCCCCCCCCCCCCCCCCCACCTCCTCCCTCCTCCCTCCCTTTAAAGTGACCCTTTTTATTTTAGCTAGTGATGAAGTTCAAAGACATGTAAGCAATGCATTACATCCAGCTCGATATTAAGTGCAAGAGTAATTAGTGGCTAGGCACAAGACTGTCTCCCGAATCAAATGTCCTATCAATAGCCTCCATCCTTACCCATCTGGCGTCTCTCTCTTCTGTCACTTAGTTTCCCCTCTCTCTCTCTCTCTCTCTCTCTCTCTCTCTCTCTCTCTCTCTCTCTCTCTCTCTCTCTCTCTCTCTCTCTCCCCACTCTGAAAGGCCAGTTGTGTCTTCCTCACGCCGTGCTCTTTTTAATCAACACCTGTCCTATTAATCCCATCATGGCGCTCGGCTAATATGATTCTGCTTACAAGCGTGTCCTACTAATGGCTGGGAGTTACAGAGCAGCGGATGGAGACCCCGCCTCACCCCACCCCAACCCCCCACCCACCTCCTTCCTTCCTTCGGTGGCTGTGGGCGGATGGGGGGTCCCTATAGAAACCATCTGATGGATTCCTGCCTCCCTGCCAATGACACTGTCATTTACTCCCCCAACATCTGGGTTAAGCAGTCGCAGGGGGCGGGCGGGGCCGAGCTTTTGATTAATGACTCGCGACACTATTACGCCTGCCCATTTATTCCTGGGGCGCCTCTTGCAAATCTACTGATCCCCCCCCCCCCCCCCCCCCGGATCCCCCTAGCTTTACCCACGCTCTCCTCCTCATCATGACGGCACTTGTTACGCACCTCCTCCTACCCCCCCCCCCCCCCCCCCACCCCCCTTCCGGGGCCCACTGTCACCACGACCACACTTCCTCCTTTGGAATCAGACCTCTTAATTATGACTGTTTAAAGGCCAGGGCAAAGGCAGCAGCAGCAGCAGCAACATTTGATTTCCAGCCCAGTCTCACACATCAGACTTCAGACTAATAATACAATGTAAAGATAGCGTTTCACTTCAAATCACCAACTGGCCACTGTAGAAATTAGCTTGTTAAAAATCCCCTTCTGAAATCCTTATCCACTGGTGCAAATGAGTTTCTCTTCGGTAGAATATCTCCTTAACGACACAGGAAACAAGGCGTAACTCCATGGCCTTTAAGTTTCCTGCCCATGCACTTCTGCCGTCTCCCCCCAGAAGTTCTGCTGTGACATAGCAGGACTGCTCGATCCCAGATCAATTTCAACCGAGCAGCCTGAAATGGTTCTGCACACACACACACACACACCACACACACACACACACACACACACACACACACACACACACACACACACATCTAAAACCGAGGGCAGGGGGAACCTCTCGGAGTCATCTGTGCTCTATGATCTTCAGGTCATCGTCAAGTCAGGGCTCGGGACCTTCTTCGGCCTGGCCATCTACGGGGACTTCATCTTCTGGTCGGACTGGGCCCGCCGAGCGGTGCTACGCTCCAACAAGTTCACGGGAGGGGACACCAAGGTCCTGCGTGCTGACATACCCCACCAACCCATGGGTATCGTGGCCGTGGCCAGTGACACCAACGACTGTGAGTGTTAAACTTTGTTGCTATACCCGTCCCGATGGACGGCCGCGGCGGTTGTGTTCTGTTGTGCGTGTGTATGTGCTGATCTAAGCGTGACCCGCTGAAGCGTGTGGCCCGGGCCAGTGGTGATTACCACTTCACGTGCGCGTTCATCCTACTGTTGCTACGAGAGGTCCGAGGCATTTCCCTTCTATTTCCTGTACACACGTTTGTCCTACCTTGCCCTTCAAAAATAACACACAAATTTAGAACATGTGGGCTTTAAAACTGGAATGCTGATGTGTAGGGAACATGAAATATGTTTATTCTTTTTGCGAAATATTATATTTGCGACGCAATTAATAAAACAGCGATGAAGGCATATTCTCTAAAGTGTAGTATACCATTTTAGCTGCAACTAGGACATAAGCATGGGCTTTAGGGGGTTCCCAGTGGTTCATCTCCAGTGCCCAGAGATCCTTTGACAATTTTTTGGATCTGCTTAGCGCAGACAATATTATACATGAGTCGCCTCGCCTTGTCTCTCCTAAAAGGCCCACTTTAATAAGTCCACCGTCTATATCGGGGACCGGGTGTGGGCGCCTTTACCTATGTTCTATTGCCCCACCTGCTTGCCCTCATCGTGTTTACTCAGACGATTGGACCAAGAGGTGCTCCCCCCCCCTCCCTCCCTCCCTCCCCTTCTTCTCATAAATAAAATACACAAACCACAGGGTCTACAATAACAGAGGCTTTTATCGTGGCTACGTGCCCCCCGGTGAGTACCGGCTCCTCCATGCTGTATCCTTTATCCCTTAAACTCCACATTTTTATATTTATTCTACGTCCGCATACTGGTCTCCTGTTGGCTTTCACCCTCCCCCCCCCCCCCTCCCAGTCCCCATCTCCTTCCTCTTTGTCTGAGCTTTCCAATAGAGGACCTGCTATTGTTAACAGCCTGCAAAGTCACATGGCCATAGCACACTTCATTGCCTCCCTCCGCCTGGCATGTGGAGGAAGCTAGGGAAATAGCGGGGATTGCAGAGCCACAAATGGAGCTCTTGAGGCTAAGTCCGGGGCGCATCCGCTCGAAGTAGTAATTGTTTTGGCGGTCTCTCGACAGGCTAAGCTTGACTTGATTTCATACTACCCTCCACCTTTTTTTTATTTACCGCGGGTTAAATATGTGTTTTTTAGTCCTCGTCGACATCACTTGGTGTGTGTGTGTGTGTGTGTGTGTGTGTGTGTGTGTGTGTGTGTGTGTGTGTGTGTGTGTGTGTGTGTGTGTGTGTGTGTGTGTGTGTGGTGTGTGTGTGTGTGTGTGTGTGTGTGTGTGTGTGTGTGTGTGTGTGCGCACGCGTGGTCCTGCAGGCGAGTTGTCACCATGCCGACACCAGAACGGAGGCTGCGGTGACCTCTGCCTGCTGACCCCAGATGGCCGGGTTAATTGTACATGCCGGGGCGAGCGTGTGCTGCTGGACGACAACAGATGCGTGTGTAAGTCACCGGAAGCACAGGAGTATTCAGTTACGCAAGTCCCGCATTGTCTGTTTCAGGTTGACCCCTGGTGTGATTGACAGGTGGGGGGACTGTGCCGATTTACAGAGAGTCTTTACTCTCCCCATTTAAACACGCGTATTTCCGGCTTTCTAAAACGATACCTTACAATTATTACAAACTGACTTTTTTTGTAGACGTGGTGGAAAATAAATAATTAAATGTAAAATATTCAGAGCGGCACAAGGGGAAGGAACCTTGCTCAAAAGTGATGTTCTCTCTATTGTTTACCAATTGTTAGACAATTTATTGTGCTTTTACCTGAGCACTTTATTCAACTGGTTTGATATTGAACAGCGGTATCCTGTTTTCATTGACACAGAAGTCTAACCCTTCCCCAACATGTTCCCCTTCTGCAGCAGAGAACTCGTCATGCAACATACACACAGAGTTTGAGTGCGGGAACGGCCAGTGCATTAACTACCAGCTCACCTGTGACGGCGTGGCTCACTGCAAAGACAAGTCGGACGAGAAGATGCAGTACTGTGGTACGAAGAGCAACACTTCTACATCCCACACTGGAATCCCCAGTGACCAATACCTTGTAGACTCATAGAGGAAACATGTTGAAGGATGTGCATTGCAGAGCAAAAGTACATCTAAGAAAACTAAACAAAATGTGGATAAAATAACCCTGTTTTCTTAAATATTAATACTAATGTTCAACTTTATTTATACATTACCTTTAAAAACAATGTTTACATAGTGCTTCGACACAATACGAACAAAAATTTTTGAATGGAACAACGGAGAACAATGGAGCAACAGTAGCAAGGAGTGGGTTTATGTGTTGGCTTTGACTGAAATGTTATTTCCCCATTCACCTCCATGACTTCCACCAACCACCACACACCACCACCGCCACCACCAACCAACCAACCACACACCACCCAACACCACTAGACAACCGGAACTGCAGGAGGGGGTTCAGGCCCTGCTACAACCAGCGCTGTGTAGCCAACAGCCGCTTCTGCGACGGGACGGACGATTGCGGCGATAACTCGGACGAGGCCTTCTGTATCAGTGAGTGACCTTTGTCTTACTTACTTGCAACCCCCCCACCCCCGCTCCCTGTCTGTCCGTCCTCCGTTTTCCTCCGTTCCTCCTGGTTGTGCTCTTCACCTGGCCTTCTAAGCCAAGGTTACTGCGCATGCTGTGCTAAGCCTCTCGCTGACTGGTTGATATTCAAGGCACGAGCGGATACACGTCCGGGGACCGTTAGCCATGCTGTTAATTGTTCAAGGGGAAGCACCCCCCCCCCCCATCCCCACCTAATTGACCCAAGCTTTCATTTTTCGCACAACTCAGGGACCAAATACAATTGAGCCATATTATTTAGCCACCATGCACGTTAGCAAAACTGTTGAAATAAATCACAACTGATGCACACAGGTGACCTTCAGAGTTAACGGGAGACTAGAAGGCCTGCATCGACCGTCTATGTCTCCACACACACCCGAAACACACACACACACACACACACACACACACACACATCAATCCAAAATTGTCGTATTCTTTCCAATGCCATGCCTGGTTGTTTGCCATGTTGAAGACGATGTTGCCATTGCACTTTTTTTGTATGTATTTTGGTTTTATTGTGTACCATAGCAACATTTTTATCTCATTAAAAGCACCAGCTGACGACGTATTTGTCGTAATCAATGGAAAACATTTCCAAAGGAAACCCTTCCAGGAGCAATTTGTCAGCGGTCTGCGAGGCGTGCACTTGTCTATTCATGAGGAATAAACTGTGACCTCGTTGTCATCGCCGCGGAGGTGGCAACAGAGGAGCCGCTTCAAACTGTGGATCTAATAACCCAGTCAATCAGCACAAACGGCTAAATCAAGCAACCTCTTGTAACGACGCTACCCTCCAAATCTCATAACAATAAAATGTTTGCCCTATGTTTCAGTGGTCCCATATTCACCGAAACACCCTTACTAAACACTTATAATACAGCAATGGTAGCGTGTCACAATCCCACCTGGCTTTCACCCGCTTATAAAAAAGAGAAAAAGCACCACCCACACGGTGGTGAGGTGCTAAATATCAGAGCGGGAGCTTTACCGGTGTTCTGTGTCTCCACTCAATCCGCTAAGCAGCCGACCCCCCGGTGCTCAGATGTTAATTCTGCCCCCTTAGATGTGACGTGCAGCTCCTCGGAGTGGGCCTGCCGGGACGGGAGCTGTGTCTCCCGCTCGGCCCGCTGTAACCAGGTCATCGACTGCGCCGACGCCTCCGACGAGAAAAGCTGCAGTAAGTCGTTTTTATTTTATTTTATGTACACAGTGCTTTGGATAGCAAATGATGTACCCGCCATCCACTGCTAGAGAACCAGCATGGAGCAGCACTGACAGATCAATTGACTCCACTGACTTAAAGTCGTGTCTGCCACTCCTTCAAAAATAAAAAATAAAAAGCCCCACAAAGCCAGCCTTCCTGCACACTGTATCTACCGTGTCAGACAGTGATCCTATTGTGTGTGTGTGTGTGTGTGTGTGTGTGTGTGTTTCTGTATTCAGACCACACTGACTGCTCTCACTTCTACAAGCTGGGGGTGAAAGAGAGGGGCTTTGTCGGCTGTAACTCCACCTCGCTGTGCATCCACCCCTCGTGGATCTGTGACGGTGCCAACGACTGTGGAGACTATGCCGACGAGGCCAACTGTCAGGGTGATTGTCTACCCCCCCCCACCCCCCATCCCATACCACCCCCCCCCCCCCCCTTCCTCCCCGGGATGCCGGAGAGGAGGGGAGGGCTAAGAGTCGGCTTTGTACTGAGGAAAATTGCATCCAAAAAAATTATCCAATTGAGCCATTATGAAACTGATGAGATTTCGTAACGCTATGAAGCCATTACAATTGTTATATTTCATCTGCAAATGTTATAAAAAAAAGAACCTGCAAGCTAGAAAAGAGAGAGAGAGAGAGAGAGAGAGAGAGAGAGAGAGAGAGAGAGAGAGAGAGAGAGAGGAGAGAGAGAGAGAGAGAGAGAGAGAGAGAGAGAGAGAGAGAGAGAGAGAGAGAGAGAGAGAGAGAGAGAGAGAGAGAGAGAGAGAGAGAGAGAGAGAGAGAGATAATGAAGATCAATCATGGTTAATTATCTAACATGAGGCCTGGCTCCTTTGTCATCACCCCCCCCCCCCCCCCCCCCCGGGCACGCTGCCCACCAGTGTCCCACGCCCAGCAGTGTGAAGAAGGACATTTTGCATGCCCTAGCGGGAACTGCATCTCCAGTGTGTGGCTGTGCGACGGCCAGAAGGACTGCGAGGACGGGGCCGACGAGTTCCAGTGCGGTAAGACGGAAACACACACACACACACACACACACAGATTCATCGGCATAAGAAGCGACGACAGACTGCCGTGGCCCAGTCCACCGGCCAAAATGTGTCAAACGTGTTAAGAGTGACGGGTGCTTTTGAGAATGGTCTTCACTGGCAATAAAGAGGTGCTTACCCATCCACTCTGCCTCCCAAAGCAAGGTTAAGGAACCACTGACACAGAGGCCCCAGTGCTCAACGCCACTCTCATTAGAGTGGGCTAGGAGAGAGACAGACACACACGGCACCACCTGATTTGAAAAGCAAACATTTCAGCAGCTAATAAGATGTTCTCCTATTTGTGGTATGAAGCAGTGGTAATGTTAATGATGCGACTCCCCCATTTGGATCTCCAGGGAAATCTATTTACCGTGACGGAAAAATGGGTCTGAAAATGGCAAAGTAGAAAGCAATGACACAACCGATGGAAATTGGGCTGGGGATTTATAATGTGTTGAATTTGAATTTGCCCAACTGACTTTTATTTAACATGTTTATTACAACGTAGTTTGCTTTTGGGGACCCACGGAGCGACCCTAACCTAGCGTTGCTGTGCGTAGACGTTCGCTATAAGCCTGATCAATTTGATACAGGTCTCAGGAGCACATGGATGAAGTGCTGGGCTCCGGCAGTGGATATCTTTATGCATAATTAAGTGTTCATCATAGTAATAACAGGGTGTATCTTAAGTGCACATATTCAAACGTGTGTGTGGTGTGGGGTGAAATATTTGCATGTAATGGATTCTTCTGCAATCTGCCTTTGTATAGTTGGGTGAAGGGTAGTACCTGTGGTATGACGGGCCCTTTAGGAAACAAATATAGAGACAGGAATGAAGCAATTGTATCCCCGACCAAACATTACTCCTATGGTTTTAGAGTAAAACTTGGTAGTGTCTGCTGTTGTTTCCGGAGCTACAATCATCACAATTGACTCATCGCCCCGATTTCATGGAAGTCTTGCAGTATACCGTTGATTATTCCGACTTTGTCTGGTGAACAGCCACACATCACAGTGGTATCAGAAAAACAACAGTGTAACTAATGAGCCATCAGCGGTGAGGCAGAGCGACGGAGGCAGCCGAGGCGGGCGGGGTGAGCGGTGACATCAGAGGACCACTGGGGGCTAGTCTTCCAGAGCCCTCTTTGTCCACGCTTTGATGGCGCCCTATCGTATGCATAACTTAGCATGACAAAGTAAGGTAAAAGGTCCCCCCAATTACGACAGTCGCGCCATGGGCGCCGTGAAGAGCGCTCGCTATTCGTCGAGTCCCGAAACGGTAAATTATTGGAGTCGCTGCTGTTTCACTGCTTCTGCCATCAACGCAAGAGGGGAGGATTGCAAAAACACGAGGGTGCTTTAGATGTTTGTTTGGTTGTGTTTGGTGCCACAGGCACCCACGCACGCACACACAGACATAGGCATGCTGTCAACAAATTATTTGTAACTATGAGCGGCATTACAAAAACATACAACCTTTGCAACCAGGCGTATGATATCTATTAATATTAATACCATTACAGTGACAATGACAATAACAATATTTCTTAGCATTAAAAAAAAACATAAGACCGTCGGTTGGGCTGTAAGGTCAGGGCAGGTTAACTTTCCAGGGGCAACCGTGGACAAATTGACCGAAACAGACTATTGTGAATAAAGAGTATATAGAGTGCATATAGAGTACTCCTAAACCTAATTTAAAGCGGTGCCTGAACTGCGCAAGCCGGCGAGAACCACACTGTACTCACCAATAACACAGTGGAGACACACACACACACACACACACACACACACACACACACACACATCCCCGTTCTCCTTTCCGGTGTGAAAGGGCAAAACATTGGTTCTTCTGACAGTAATCCAGTCTGCCACTATGAGAAGAAAGGCAGTTCTTGGAGATTCATTTATCATTGTCAATGTTGTTCATATATTATCTAATTAATTGTCTTTCTTCGAATTGACTGTGAATGCTACTAGATTAGTACATGACACACTTCCATTCATGTATGTAGAAGCCTCATTGTTGCCAGTGTGAGACGATAGCGTCTCAGAGCTTCAAATGTAGTTATTTCAGGGCTGATATGAAATGCGTCACAAATGCCTTTAGAACATCTGAGTTGCCTTTTTTTCAGAACAAAAAGACAATATTCCCATTTCTCTGAGTTAATTATCAGATAAAAATCCCCAGCCATTGATAATCTAACTGAAAATGGAATGTGGTTTGGGGAGAATGTCATAACATCTTTGAAATTCCAAATTTCTCATCTCATAACAGGGAATATCTGTCAGAGAGCCGACGTGCAATGTGATTTTCAGCAGAGTAAGAAGAAAGAAAAAGAACAAAAGACAATAAGACTTAAAACCTGAAATATGAAAGACTGTCTTTGATACATTTCATTCGAACGTAGCACCGCTATTTTGCTCATATATTCCAAGCAGCTGTTGGCATTTGAAATGCAAATCCAGCACGATGCGCAGGAAATCGGAATAATCACGACGCTCAGACGGCAGTATGTCACAGTTATCGCAACGTTTACTTCTGTCCGCGTTTTCACAGAAAGTGACGTCAGCCTGATCAGGCGAGAGGAGAGAGCCCACAGCCCCTCTGCTGTGACAGAAAGAGCCCACGCACTACACTACAATTTGCTATCAGGCCATTGTAATTGCTTGAATTTTTTTAATGCACACCATCATCTTCATCATCATCGCTGTTGTTGTTGTTGTTGTTGTTGTTGTTTTTATACAACAGCACACTCCATCACTTGTCTCTTGGGCTCACTGTTTTTGCTTATCTCCTGCAAATATCGGACACACCCCCTTCGCACACCCTTCTAGCTGCTGGGCCAGGAGGGGCCGAGAGGATAATCGTTATCTCGGATCGATATATGATACCATTCCTTTGTTCCACTGATACACAAGAACAAGGTGCCTGCGCTGCCTAGTAACCACCTTGCAAGCAACACCAGCATAACACTACATCAACACTACGCGCTGCACACTGCGACCGGGCGGATGTGTGCTACAAAACAAACAGCGGGGAAAACTAACTGTGAAAGAAAAGCAATATCCCCCCCCCCTTCCAACCCGGTTGTCGCTGTGAACCCCATTAACAAAAACACGACGTCCGCATCACATGGCACACCGCTGGCGCATAGCCGCCGCTCCGTCGTCATCCAGCGAAGGCAGATTTTGTCTCTGTATTAAAACCCTACCCCACCCTTCTCTCCCCCCCCCCCCCCCCCCACATCTCCCTCACCATAGACTCGTCCTGCCTGTGGAACCAGTTTGCCTGCTCCAAAAACAAGTGCATCGCCAAGCAGTGGCTGTGCGACGGCGAAAACGACTGCGAGGACGGCCTCGACGAGAGCCTGCAGATCTGCGGTGAGCCCGTGGACGCCTCCTCTTCGCACCATCTCCACCACTGACAACCACCCACCACCACCCACCACCACCACCCACAACCACCACCAACAGCCACCCACCACCACCACCACCACCACCAACAGCCACCCACCACCACCACCCACCACCAACAGCCACCCACCACCACCACCACCCACCACCACCACTCACCACCACCGCTCCCCCTCCCTCTACTCCCGTCTTCATGGCCTACCGTGTGCTTGAGAACAAAAAGAGTGTTGATGAGACATCAGAATGAGATGTGCGGTCATCCGGCTAAATCTATTTCTCTCGTGACGGCGGGCCAAGACTATTGCAGCGGTGCGAATGGGACGTACCTGTAATGAATAAGCTCGTAGCGCGGCGTAGGGAAGGCAGAGAGAGCCTCCAACCACAGAGAATAGTTCACAGAGCTACTGTGAACACTGTCGAATAATTGGATTGTAATGGGATGTCGAGGAAATATTAATGAAATAGCCCAGAGGGGGGGGGTTTCATGTGCACAATTCAAACCAAAAAAAAGAAAAACAGGGAAACGCTTTTAAGCTCGGCCCCCTTAATTTACCGTTATGTTTACTTTTGTATCAAAGCTCTGGGGGAAGGATTCTTTAGTTTGGTCTTAATAATGCAAGCGTGTCCTCTCCACGCCATCGTCTGGAGTCCCCCGAGTCCCCCACAGTGAAATTGAAATGTAAAGAAACTGTTTCACATACAGTCAAAGTATAATAACTGTATTGTAATACCCAAATAAGAGAACCCTATATTCCCACGGTGCTTTACACGTGACATTATCTACATCCCCCTGACGCTCCTCATCTGGCGTCCTCCTCTTCCTCCTCCTCCTCCTCCTCCTCCTCCTCCTCTTCCTCCTCCTTCTTCTTATCCTCAATGGCGTTTTTGCCTTTGATGTCCTTGTCACCACTTCTTCATGTCCTCCAGGCCTCCTCCATAGTCCTACAACGAGTATTGTGCTTGGTTTTCTTTTTCTAATGTATATTTTTTTACAAAATTGATGAATAAATACGAGTCAATAATGAATGAAGGTATTTTCCGCGGGGTTTAGGCTCGGTGACGTGTGCCCCGGGGCTCTTCAGCTGCCCGGGGTCCTTTGCCTGCGTGCCCAAGCGCTGGCTCTGCGACGGCGAGAGAGACTGCCCGGATGGGAGCGACGAGCTGTCTGCAGCCGGCTGCGGTGAGTTCTGCATACTGCCATCGGGATCAGAACAGATCATAACCGAACAGAACAGAATGCCTTTTTTTTTTGCCTGTATTATAAGTACAAAAAAGTTCAGTTTATGTTTACACACACCAATAGAAAAATATTAATTAAACTAAATAAGCACATTTAAAATGGCACAAATAGGAGTAAAATTGCAAAAAGACATGTCAGTGGATATAACCTTCTCTATAGTATGACAATAACCAGACGACTGAATACCGTAGTACTCAACGGGGACTGATACAGATTTTGAACAGCGGCGCTTTTGAGTTGTTGTTGTATGTAATGTTATTACATCGTTGAATGTAATCTGTTTCTTTTTTACAACCGTTAAACATGCCTCACTCCCAATTGAACCGACGTTCCTTCCGACGTCTGACACGCTTGGCATCCGATCTTTGAATTAGATGTGTTTCCTCCACCATCTGGATCTTTCTGTATGCTAATCACATCAACCCCGGAGTTACAACCAATCAGTGAACTCGACTGTCTCCGTGCATAAAGCCATACAGAAACACAAAAAAAAAGGATTACACATTTTCTCGTGCATATTTTCCTTCCCCGGAAAATATCCGCTTCCGCTTGTGCTGTGCTGGTTGTTGTGCTTTCGACGAGTCACCAATGAATGCGGAAACAAACAGCGACCATGTGTCTCTTGTGCGCCAGCGCCCAACAACACGTGTGACGATAGCTCGTTCCGCTGCCACAACAAGGCCTGCATCCCCCGGAGGTTTGTCTGCGATCACGACGACGACTGTGGAGACGGGTCCGACGAATCGGTCGAATGCGGTGAGTTGATTTTCTCTCACTCCCTTATTTTTTTTCTGCTTTCCACACATTCTCCCCCCCCCCCCCCCCCCCCCAACATTGTGACAGACGGCCCCTCAGAAGACATGTCAAGCTACCAAGCTTATCTGTCGCTGAGTTTGGGAGTGTCAGTTCTGACATGGGGCCTACCCACTGCACCCTCCTCCTCCTCCTCTCCATCTCCCTCTCTGTCTCTGTCTCACCCCCTCTCCATCTCCCTCCCTCTCTGTCTCTGTCTCACCCCCTCTCCCTCCCACCCTCTCTGTCTCTGTCTCACCCCCTCTCCCACCCTCTCCGTCTCTGTCTCTTTACAGTCTATCGCTCCTGTGGATCCGAGGAGTTTCGCTGCAGGGACGGCCGCTGCCTCCTCAGCTCACAGTGGGAGTGTGACGGCCACGCCGACTGTCCTGACCGTTCCGATGAGCTGCCGCTGAACCTCAAGTGTCTGGCTGCAGGTAAGATCGCCGCCACCGCTGTTAACCGCTGTGCGATGCTGTTCGTGGCTCCGCTGGGGGGACGCCCCCTTCGACAGTGTCACTCTGGGAAAATGGGGAAGAGAATATCCTCGAAAAACTGATTCTGAAGTCGGAATGAACGTCACCTGTCGGCATACTAGTCAGGGGCCAATCACACGGAGCAGTCACCCACTTTACCTATGTTTTTTTTCCCGAGGTAGAGAGTACCTTTCTGGCTAGCTTCAACGCTGGGCGCTGGGCGTGGAGCAGCGCCGCTCGTCTGCATAAAGCAAAGACGTAACAAGATTGTCCTGGTCAAAGCGGATTTTGATCGTGTAGGGATAATAATTGATGCTGAATTTAAAGCAACTGTTCAATCAGTCTTAAAGGTACCAGCTCCCCCATGCCCTCCGAGCGGTTCTCACAAAGCACTCTGACGTAGTGTTTTTGAAGTGTGCGGTTTTTGCTTTAACGGCGACCCGGGGCATTTTTCTCCCTCAAATAATTACTAGCAATTAGGATTCATTAATTCCAGGTCCAAAAAAAAAAAGAAGGTATTTTCCAACATTTGATCAAATTGTGCTGTAAATTATCCAGCACACACACACACACACACACCAAAACGCATTCCACAGGGGCGAAAGAAGCCCTTAAGTACATAAAAAGGCAATATAATCACCGGGTGCCACCATCTCTGCGTAATCGTGCGTTCCTGTGGCACCCTGCGGTGATCCGTCAGACTATATGTCATCTACATGTCTGTATTCTTCTCCTTATTCCCTTCCTTCCTTACTTCCTTCCTTCCTTTCTCTCTCTCAGGGAGTCTGTGCAACGGCTCTTTCTTCATGTGCTCCAACGGCCGCTGCGTGTCGCGGGGCAGCCTGTGCGACGGCCGCTCCGACTGCGGCGACGGCTCCGACGAGAGGAACTGCAACGTCAACGAGTGCCTCAACCGCCGCGTGAGTGGCTGCACGCAGGACTGCCAGGACCTGCCCGTGGGACACAAGGTAGCGGCCCCTTCCACTTCTTCTTCCCCGCCTCTGCCCGGGTTCCTCGCTTTTTTTTGGGGCCCCCGAGGGGGGGCGGCTTCGGTTGCGGTCGATGTCTCTCCGTCCGATAAATAATCGTACTTTATTAATGTCTGTTTGTAACATTGTTAATATTGTTGTTTAAAATGCAGAATCTTAAATCTTCATTCTAATGAAACACATTGTCTATGTAAAACCTTATTCACATAATGATACCGCATCTCGAAGTCCAGTTTTACATAAGCGGTATGGTTAGATTAAGATGGTAGCTATACATACAAATGTAACATTTAATTTCCGGTGTTATTGGCGTCAGAAGTTGGAGCGTGTGTTCCTCCATCTTTAATCCGTCTTCAGGGATGGTCTGTGGCCATGAATGATAAATGGGAGATAATAAATAAATCCCCGCTGGCTACATAATAGAACACACACACACACACACACACACACACACACACACAGAACACACACAGAACACACACGTATGTGTGTGTGTGTGTGTGACACAGAACACACACACATACATACATACACACATACACACAGAACACACACACACACATACACACACACACAGAACACACACACACACACATACATACATACATACACACAGCACACACACACACACACACACACACACACATAGAACAAACATACAACAACACACACACACCAACACACACACACACACAGTATTTATATGTGAACAGTGACCTTGATGGCGGTAATGTGGTTCTGAATGGCACCGTGGAGGCTGCCGTGGAGTTGGCTTGTTTTAAACACATGGATCTGACAGGCGAGCTAGCACTGTGTGTGTGTGTGTGTGTGTGTGTGTGTGTGCGTGTGCGTGTGCGCGTGTTGAAATCTGGGTCAAGGTCCACGCGGCGCTGTCGTGATCTAGCGGTCACCACGTTGTCAGAGTAGTACAGTGTCTGTCAGCCCCCCCCCTCCACTCCACCTTCCTCACCCCTCAACTCATCCCCCCATCCCGCCACCCCCAAACCCCATGCGGCTCATGGCTTAAAAAATAATGGCGGTGATGACATTATCCCCACCGACACACACGCGCACAACATTGTGTGTGTCTATGTGTGTGTGTGTGTGTGTGTGTGTGTGTGTGTGTGTGTGTGTGTGTGTGCGGGGGGGTGGTTATCCCCTCCCTGACCTGGACATAGAGATCAGCACCAGCAGGACTTGAAGGCTATAACTTTGGACGAGGAAGGGATTTAAACTGGCTCCAGTCCAGCTGATACAAGCACTTTTTATTTACTCTGGGGGGTTGTCTGGCTGAAGCGCAGTATACGTATATATCTAGTATATACTAGATATATAGATATATACTACATATTTTTGTATTGTTCTGTACGGAGTTGCTCCGTTATTATTTGTACAATGACAATAGTGGGATTTGGTCGCGGGAAAAAAAAAAGATGGTATGTTTTGTGTTTGGACACTGTGGTCTGTGTGTGTGAACCCACTGGGTTGGTGTGCCTTTTGTCCCACAGTGCAAGTGTTGGCCGGGCTTCCGGCTGAAGGAGGACGGCAAGACGTGCGTGGACATCGACGAGTGCTCCTCCAGCCTGCCCTGCAGCCAGCGCTGCATCAACACCTACGGCTCCTACAAGTGTGTGTGCGTGGACGGCTACGAGGTCCTGGAGCGTAGCCCCAACGTGTGCAAAGCCCTGTCAGGTAGCCACATATGTGTTTCGGGGGGAGGGGTCGTTTGTTGGTGGTTTTTTTCCAGCATCTGCCTTTAATGCATGTGGGACGGCAGGAGCTCAGTCGGTTGGGACTTGGCTCGGGAACCGGAGGGTTGCTGGTTCAGGTTCCCCGAAACGGACCAAGTACGGAGTGAAAACTAGTACTTGGAAAAAGGTGCCAGGGCACTCCCGAGGTGCCCTTGAGCAAGGCACTAGACCCCTACACTTCTCCCTGGGCGCTGTATATACCCCACTGCTCCTAATACTAGGATACAAGATACAAGATTTTTATTTGCCATTTGTAACAAGTACATAGGAACGCTTACTCCCCATTCCCTCCCGCAGTATACATCTTAAAAACAACACCATATAAATATAAATTATTTATACAATAAAATAAACTAAATAAAGTGCAGCAAAGTGACTTAAATGATATGTACATGTTTTTTTGATACATACATTTATTTTACAAAAATGTTTCAAAACCATTTAAAGTGCCAGTAGTGCAGCAGCATTGTGAATACAGTGCAGTACAGTGCAGTAACTGTGATGAGTCCAGAGAGTCCAGCAAAGTATGTAAGTGTAATGGTAATGACATGTTATGAAAGTGAAAGTGGCGGCACTGCTAGCAGTTCAGTAGGCGCACTGCCTGTGGATAAAAACTATCCTTAAACCTGCTAGTACTTGCACAGATACTGCGCAACCGGCGAGCAGACAGTAGGGGGGAGAAGAGATGGTGCCCAGGGTGGTTGCAGTCCTTTATGATGGACATGGCCTTCTTCCGACATCTGGTCCTAAAGATCACCTCAATGCATGGAAGTGCACACCCGATGATCTTCTCTGCCGTCCTCACGACCCTCTGGATGGCTTTCTTGTCCTGTGCAGTGGTGTTGCCGTACCACACAGTGACGCCACCCATCAGGACGCTCTCTACGGTGCCACGGTAGAAGTTCACTAGCCACCTCTGGCCTATACCGCTTTTTCTGAGGCACCGCAGAGCATAGAGGCGCTGGTGTGCCTTCTTCAGCGTGACCTCCGTGTTGCGTGTCCATGCCAGGTCATCGGAAATCTGTAGTCCAAGGAAATGGAAGCAGCTGACGACTTCCACCGGTGTCCCGTCCAGGCTGATGGTGGAGTGGGTGCCCCGGTGGCTCCTGAAGTCCACGATGAGCTCCTTGGTCTTGCTGACATTCAGTGCGAGGCTGTTGTCCTCACACCATCACGTCAGCTGGACTACCTCATCTCTGTACTCCGTTTCATCGCTCTCGCTTATCAAGTCCATGACTGTGGTGTCGTCTGCAAACTTGATAATCCGATTATTGCTGTGCGTGGCAGTACAGTCATGTGTGTACAGCGAGTACAGCCGGGGACTGAGGCAGCATCCTTGGGGTGCTCCAGTGACCAGAGTGGATGAGATGTTGTTCCCAATCTTCACCACTTGAGGCCTGCCCGTCAGGAAGTCCATAATCCAGTTACAGATGGGGGTGCCAAGACCTACGTAGGTCCCTTAGTTTCAGGACCAACTTGGAGGGAACAATGGCAGTCTGACGTAGGTGTCCCTCCTGTCTAGGTGCTGCAGGGCCGTGTGTAGTGCCAGGGAAATGGCATACAGACCTGTTTGGTCTGTATGCAAACTGGAGTGGGTCTAGGGACTCAGGGATGGACAAGTTTATACGCGACATTACAAGTTTCTCCAGGCACTTCATTGCTATGGGTGTTAAAGCCACTGGACGATAATCATTGAGGCATGACCATTACCTTGGTCTTATTGGGTAACGGCACAATGGTTGTCGCTTTGAAGCACGCTGGGACGACAGACTGTTGCAGTGATGCATTGTAGATGTCGGTGAACACAGGAGCCAGCTGGTCATCGCAGGTCTTGAAGAGGCCGGATGGAACTCCGTCTGTGCCGGCTGCCTTCCCTGCCTTTACCCTCCTGAAGATTCTGCAGATCTCGGACTCGAACAGTTGTAGAACGTAGTCATCTGGGCTGATGTTCAAGTTGTTGGTCAGCTCATGGTCCCTTTCAAAGCGAGCGAAAAAACTTGTTTAGCTCGTCTGGTAGAGTAGGGTCGGTGTTGGTGACTGCCCCTGAGCTCCCCTTGTAGTTGGAGAGGACCCTCAGACCTTGTCACATACGTCTGATGTCAGAGCCCCCGAACTGTAATTCCAATTGGTTTATGTAATCCAATTTACCCTTCTTGATGGCTTTTCTGAGTTTGTACTTGGCCTTCTTGTAGAGAACAGAGTCGCCTGTTGTGAAAGCGGTACTCTGTTCCTTAAGTTTGTTCCGTATGTCAGCATTCATCCATAGTTTGCGGTTCAGAAATGAGCAAACAGACCTGGTCAGGATGCATTCTTCCACTAGCCTGTTAATGCATGCTGTGACAAAATGATCTGCATACACATCAAGTTCAGTGGTCTTGAATACACTCCAGTCAGTGATTTCTAGCCCCTCCTGCAGGTGTAGTACGGCATCGTCTGTTCTGCGACGCACACTCTTTACAACTGTGGGCATAGACTTCAACTTCTGCTTGTAAGCGGGAAGTAGTAGCACGGAGGCGTGGTCTGATTTGCCGAAAGCCGGCCGCGCAAAAGCACGATAAGCGTGCTTGATGGTGGTGTAGCAGTGATCAAGAGTCTTGTTCTGTCTCGTCGGACATGAGATGTGTTGATAGTATTTTGGTAATACCTTTTTTAAATTGCAGTGGTTAAAGTCTCCCGCTACAATGGGGACTGCCTCAGGGTAGCGATTCTGAAGTTTGCTCACTTCAATGTAAAGTTCCAATGCGATGTTCGCATCAGCCCTTGGTTGGAAGTAAACCGCCGACATGAGAATAGCGGAGATTTCCCTCGGCAAGTATAAAGGGCGACACTTGATAGTCAGTAATTCCAGATTAGATGAGCAGTGTTGAGAAAGCACCTGAACGTCCGTACACCAGCTGTTGTTCACCAAGCAGCATACGCCCCCACCTTTGTTCTTCCCCGTGGACTCCGCTGTTCTGTCGGTCCGAAACCAAGAGAATCCCGGTGGTTTCACTGCTCGTCAGGAATCACGGAGGACAGCCACTTTTCTGTAAAAATCATGGCGCAACACTCCCTGATGTCCTGCTGCGAGGAGATACGACAGTTCAGTTCGTCGGACTTGTTTGCGAGAGACTGGACGTTGGCGAGGAGAATGCTCGGTAGGGCTGGGTTCCATCGCCTCCGGCGTGTCCTAACCAGTAGGCCGCCACGGGACCCTCTCCTGCGGGCGCGTTAGTTGTTGCCCCCCGGGGCTTGGTGGCTTCCTTCCCCCTGCTCTCCTTTGTCCCGCCAGATCTCCACAGGAATGGATGGGTTAAATGCAGGGATACTAATTTAACTGTGTGTACATGTATGTGGCATGTACATAAAGAGGATTCAGAAATCCTCCAGATTTAGATTTTATAAAAGGGATCTAATATGATAACCTATAAGGTATAGAAAGATCTAAAGCTATGTATCTGTCAACCTTGTTTTATCACTAATTGCCATGGCGCTACAGCGCATTTTTCCAAACTACTCCCACGCCTGTCTGAATGTCTGTCCATTTTAAAATAGAAATGGGACTTAGCTGCTAACACTACAATCAAAGAGCGTCATCTCCGCGGGGGAGTGAAAGGAAAATACTGTAGAAGCCAATCAAAACGAAGTGGTTGATGTGGCATTGCACCCCTTCAGGTTCTGTGTTGGTAAAGTGAAGCTTTGCTCTCTGTTTCCCCTCCTCTCCTTCAGCCGAAGAGCCTTTCCTCGTCATGGCTGACCACCACGAGATCCGGAAGCTGAGTGTGGACGGATCCAATTACACCATTTTAAAACAGGTAACAGGGAAAACACTAAAAGTGTCGTCAAACACACAGTGTAGCAATGCATTAGGCACTTAGCACAAAGACACTGCACCTGTGAGCGGGTATTTCAAACTACTGGTGAAATAATGTTGTTCCTTGGGCGGGATGGTGAGTTAATATCGTAAAGTGTGAATTGATCACTTTCTGTTTTACCGATATAACCCCCTCTTGAGGTTGCTGGTTATGCAAATGAGCCTTTCCACCAACACACGGAACTGTATAATTTCTCGCCCGTTCACAATCTGGGCAATTAAAGGAAAGGAAGGAATGAGGGAGGGAAGGAAGGAAGGAAGACAAGGTGTGATTCATTTACAAATCTTTTTTGTAAACTTTAAAAAAAATAAGCATTGTCGAGGCATGGTTATTAACAATGCACATTTTGTTTCAACCCCCTACTAATGTGAGACTGGAACCCCTGAGGCAAAACCCCCCGCGGTGAAGCCGGGGTGTGTGGTGACTACATTGTGTTCCCTGTCAAGACTTCCAAACGGAGTCATGCTCTCGTACCACTTAGCGCCAATTTACGCATCAACAATTCAGATGGTGTTGTGGGTGTGGTGCAAATAACCAGGGCCCCAGGTCAGGACCCCTTTGAGAACACTCACATGGTTCTGCTCATTTCATAGGGTCAACTGTGCTGAGGAGAGAGAGAGCCATTATGGAGGAATCTGCTTGATTTATGCGTTTGCTTTAGTGTCTCGATAAAACGGCTCCTAATCGAAAAATGGATTTTGATCCGGATGTTTTAACCTTGCTTTTATTTTTTCATTTCAGTTTTTGGATGGTTGGGGGGTGGGGGGGGGGGGGGTACAGCTATAACAAACTACTGTTGGACATAGTATACTTTCACACTTTGTTAATCCATGGGTGAGAAATATAGGTTCAAATGTGAGTTCACTTCTAAATCTGTTGTATCAGGGTGTTAAAACTAGTAAGTCTAGTTTGCATAGGAAACTTTCCATTCATTCTTAATGCGATAGTGTGCATAGGAGTGTGTCATTAAATATATGAGTGCATTAACTTCATCGGTACCCCTCCTCTGGTAATATCCTAAATAACCATTACATAACCCCATCCTAGGTGCATAATGGTACAGGTCCGTAATGTCCTCTGACGTCCAGGGGCTTTTGTAATGACAATATGTGTCTGCTGATTCCCTGCATTGTGATTTCCCCAAACTCCCACCGTGTGCCTCTTCCCTCCCCCCCATGGAAAAGCTATTGCTATCATCGGCTGGGTCGCAGTCGGGCTGTCCCGGTTGGAGCTTTGAGTCTGTCTGTTAATTATCACAAATCACCATCTGGGATTTAAATCAAGGCCCTCGCTGTCCCCATTGTCTCCTTTCAGAGCCCCGTTATGCTCTCGTTTAGCTCCCCAACGCTCCTCCGTCAGAGTGTTCTCGCCAGCCACAATTCACTTTAATCGCCGCTCGCCCTGCTTTAATGGAAGCCAGAGTGGGAGATATGCATATGTTTCCACTAAGTGGTCCTGGCAGGAGACTTCGTTGACCTCACCTCACTTTACCCATGCCGTTACTTACTTACCCCATTCAGGCGATGGCTCCCCTTCCCCACCCCACCGTCTATGTAGATCCCCTAATGAACCGATCCGGTTTAATTACTCGCCACCTCGGCCACTTTCAGCATTAGACGGCCCCGTGTCGGCGTGGGCGCCACGTGAAGCCGAGCAGCAGTAACGAGCGGTCCCGTGGCCCCTCGCTGTTAGCCGCCGCCATGACGGTGAGAGTCTTATGGAGTGTCATCGGCAGGAAGAGGCCTCCCTTCGGGTCGCGTTGGCACCTGCACACGGTGCCGCTGACGGTCCAATGAAGCCATCCCATCTCGGCTGTTAGACACCCCACCCCCTCCCCCCGGCCGACACCCTTTCCTTCCCTTGGCACGCGCCACGGGAGATGGTGCTGATGGGGAGGGGGCCTGCGTGACAAGGATGACGAGGAAGCCCGTTCGTCCCAATCCGATGATGCCGACGATCTCCTTCCTCGGTTTCCCATTCCTACTGTAGCTCAAGATGGGTTGTGGTAGGATCCACGGAAAAGAAACATGTGTTTCGCTGGTAAAACTTCAATGGAGAAACGCTGGAAGTTAAGCATCCTGTTTAACCTCCGTCTGTTTCTTTCCTCGGCTTCTACACGGTTGCCATGCGAAAGGCAGGAAAAGCTTTCAATTAAATGGACAGCTCCTCTGCTGTTTGTCTCAACAGCTGCTGCCAGCATCTGGTTCCAGCCCGTTGTACAACAGTATACCCTGCTCATTAGGGAACATGAGTGTATGTCAAAAGTTTGGGCTAAAATTAAATCTAAATAGTATGATGCATGAACTCACTACCTGTCAGTCATTATCCCCCATTATTCGTTGTCATCTGCACTGTGTGTGTGTGTGTGTGTGTGTGTGTGTGTGTGTGTGTGTGTGTGTGTGTGTGTGTGTGTGTGTGTGTGTGTGTGTGTGTGTGTGTGTGTGTGTGTGTGTGTGTGTGTGTGTGTGTGTGTGTGTGTGTGTGTGTGGGGGGGGCTGGTTTAAGCAGCCTCACTTGGCTCTAGTCAGGCTGATTAGACTCTGGGGCTGGGTGAGGCTGCACTCTGGTGTATTGGCCAATCAAGGCCCAAGATACACCAGCCACACTGTGGTGATGGAGGAGTGTGGGCATATCACGCGTTTATTTTCACTTGCAATGCATAGACCATTCTCAACCCTGCAGTAAACCGGTTTACTTACAAACGACCTGTGTCTCGGTGTTGGGGGGAGCCCAGAAAAAGGCATGTAGCAGGAGCTATTGCTACAGCTTGTATACAATCTTCATTCAGAGAGTTTTGCGGGGCTGTGTGAAGAGATCGTATAATCGGTTATCTCGGCTATACGGCAAAACTACAATTCTACAATGCACCCCACAGAATTCAACAGAAACCCTGCCTGCTCCTAACACCCACACCATTTTCTTTGCCATGACTTTCCTCTCTCAGGGTTTGAACAACATCATCCACATAGACTTCGACTACAGGAAGGAGTTTATCTACTGGGTGGACTCGACGCGGCCCAGTGGTCGAAAGATCAACAGGATGCGACTCAACGGGAGCGACCTTAAGGTACCGGGGGGGGGGGGGAGGGGGAGGGGGGGGAAAGACCCTACCAGGGGTCACCGTGGACAAGACCCTACCAGGGGTCACCGTGGACCCTACCAGGGGTCACCGTGGACCCTGTCACCGTGGACCCTATCATATGGCGTCTGGTGTAACTGAACTCCGGAGCCAGCCCAGTGTCATATCCTCCTCGGTGTTGTTGCACGCCGCTCTTTTGGACGGCGGTGTACATCGTCACTTTTCTTTTTTTAATCAAATTACTGATATGCAAGTCATTAGCGGTTATGCTCTATCCGGCGTTGTGTAGATTCCCTGCAACTTACCATTAGTGTCTCGCCGAAGACTGGTGTCTTCTTGTTTTATAGATGTTATAATAGCGTTTAAGTGCCAGCAGCCAACCGCCCACCGGCTTTGTAATGAATGAAAACAATAATGGTAATAGCACGGTCGGCCTTCAGATGAAGGTCACCAGCGCTCCACTCCAAGGTCTGCCTGGGGGTCACGGGGTCACAGCGCAGGCATAGGGACACTCGGTAGACATTAGCATTGGTGTGTGGGTGGATGGGTTGGGGGGACGACACAATGCCCAATTAAGTGTCACACGTTCTCAGCTTGAGGAGACGCCACATTTTTCTAAGGTACAGATCATCCCTGAATCACGGCTAATTAGCCTACACGGAGAACCCATGCCGATCCTATAGGCCCACCCTACAACGAGCAGGCAAAGATTGGCGATGAATAACTAACAACTAAACTAAGTAAAGTAGATCCATTGTTATGGATCATAATATTATCCATGGCACAAATAAAAGCAGCAGCTCTGGCTCACATCTTTTCCACGATTGCATAAACAGATGATGTGGCGAAACTGTCAGTAGTAATGATTTATTATTTCATAGGAAAACCCACGACTGTTCCGACAGTAAACACTAATGATTTTTTTTTTTACGGAAATATTGCTCATCTTTAGCGTGCATGATTGATCGCTAAACAACCACCAAGCGCACTCTTCAAGACACCTGTTTCGCTTTACTAAACATGAACACTCTTGTCAGCCCCAAGGTGATTATTCTTTTTTTCCCCGGTTTGTTTGGAACGCCATGGGCCGGCTATTTTGGTGAATTCATCCATGTTTGTTTTTGTCTTTGATGAGCTACATTTAAAAGTGTTGACATTTCCTGCAGCTTAACTTTAATTTGCACATCAAGTCATCATCGGAATCCATTCAAAGAGAAGCTAGCGCTAGGGGAGCGAAAGCCTTGAGTGTTGAATGCAAACTCAGTCTTTCTTTCTGACCGCTGTGATGGAAACCCCTCAATTTGTGGCAATTGAAGCCAACTCCTTGAAGCTACAACGAGACGGAATGGCTGTGTAAGAGGGGGACTCTGTTCTATTGGTATGGCTATATATTGTTTTGCAAATGATGACAGAGAACACCTTAAAGCGTATCATGTCCCTTAATGGCAGATTGCACGGGTGACGAGAGTTTGAAATAGCGTTTTTCAAGTTTTATCTGCCAGCTGGCGCAAGTATTGTTTATTCCAGGCATCTCCTTTTTTTTCCCCCCTAAAATGTAAAGGCGAGGCTATCTCGATGATGGAATGCTGGGATGTTAATTCTTATTTTTCTTTCATCGTGAAGATGCTCTTAGTGAAGCATTGTTTCAAGAGATGTGCCCACAAATCTGTTATTTGCTGTTTGCCTGTCTCCAGAGTTTGACAAATTGTGTAATACCAAATTCATCATTGTGTGTCCAGAAAGGGATATTGCAGTGTTAGCATTTGGGCTCCATTAGCTGCTTCCATTGACTGGCAGAGTTAAAGTAGCCTAGCGTGTTCATGTGAGGGGAATACACTTTTAATTACTTTCCAAAGATTTCCAATGTGTTCATGTGTCTCATATTCAAAACGGCACACAGTTTTAATTTGTCTACAAACACACAGATAATTTGGCACTATTTTTGGCACTGTGATTATTAGGCTACCTGTGATGCGCTACTGGAGCAATTATATTATATCAGCTGCTTCTGGCTGGTAGTCTACGTGGAGGGTAACCTAGTGTTCTGACTGGTAGTCTACAGGGAGGGTAACCTAGTGTTCTGACTGGTAGTCTACAGGGAGGGTAACCTAGTGTTCTGACTGGTAGTCTACAGGGAGGGTGACCTAGTGTTCTGACTGGTAGTCTACAGGGAGGGTGACCTAGTGTTCTGACTGGTAGTCTACAGGGAGGGTAACCTAGTGTTCTGACTGGTAGTCTACAGGGAGGGTAACCTAGTGTTCTGACTGGTAGTCTACAGGGAGGGTAACCTAGTGTTCTGACTGGTAGTCTACAGGGAGGGTAACCTAGTGTTCTGACTGGTAGTCTACAGGGAGGGTAACCTAGTGTTCTGACTGGTAGTCTACAGGGAGGGTAACCTAGTGTTCTGACTGGTAGTCTACATGGAGGGTAACCTAGTGTTCTGACTGGTAGTCTACAGGGAGGGTAACCTAGTGTTCTGACTGGTAGTCTACTAGAAAGCAGTGGAAATCAAATGCTAACCCATGCTTTTCCACCCAGAGCTTGTTTCTAAAGCTGTTTCCCATTATGTCTCCTTTGTATAGCAGTAGTAGTTGTAGTATTTTAACTCGCTAATCCACTGTTCCACATCACCAGATTGTCCATAAAACGGCAGTGCCCAGCGCCTTGGCGGTAGACTGGATAGGGAAGAACCTGTACTGGTGCGATGTAGAGAAGAAGACCATGGAGGTGTCAAAGGCCAACGGACTCTATCCCACCATTCTGATCAGCTCTGGACTCAAGAACCCCACCGACCTGGTCCTCGACCCTCAGACCGGGTAGGCCGCTCATTTTGTATACCAAATCCTGCAACACTAACAAGGACACACACAACAACTCAAGCAATATTTTTCCTGAAGATTGATAGCAGTTTTTACTGTCAGCGAACCCGGCGATGAATAATTCACAGGTTTGTCGGTAACGTGGCCGCCCGGGCCTTGGCGTCAACCCGGCCACGTTACCACAGCTCGCCACACTTCTCATGTCCATCATGTTGAGTGCCGTGTTTATCAGGTGCCATGGGGGGGCAGTAGCTCAGTGGATAAGGACTTGGCTTGGGAGCCGCAAAGTCGCCGGTTCAAGACCCGGAAACACCAGGTTACTGCCTAAGTGCCCTTGAGCAAGGCACCCCCTACACTGCTCCCCGGGCGCTGTACTAATGGCTGCCCACTGCTCCTAACACTAGGATGGGTCAAATGCAGAGAACGTATTTCCCTCGGGATAAAATATATATATTTTTTTTAATAAAAATGTTCTGACTTCTTGGAACACGTCCACGTCCAGGTATGTGTTCTGGGTGGACTGCTGTGAGTCGCCTCACATCGGACGTATTGGCATGGACGGCAGCAGCCAGGCGGTCATCATCGACACAGAGATCTATAGCCCCATGGCTCTCACCATCGATTACACCACTAAGAGGCTCTACTGGGCAGACGACAATCACATCCTGTTTGCCAACATGGACGGCACCCAGAGACGCAAAGGTGAGGCCTGTTTTTTGGCTACGCTGACTGCCAATTAGTGGCCACTTAGTTGCGTAAATCTTGCACACACATAATGAGTACTATAATCAAATGTCGAACTCGGTAAAGGAGTAGCCATACAATCCGGAATAGGAATTATTCCTGTACTATTCATATCTAATCGGCATCACATGGGTCTGTCAGCATGCTCAGATTTATGACAGAATATTGAGTGATGTGATTTATGAAGTAATTTAAACCTCTGTAGCCATGGCTTTGCGTCACGCAAATTGTGGGAAAATAGAGGTTATTGCGATCCTCTTCCCAAGGACTTCACCACATGGGTGCAGGGGTTATGGGGCCTATAATATCAAATTGGAAAATCAAACCGTTTTTCATTTGACTCATCACCAGGTTTCACACAGTGCCACTTTAGACGGTGATACAGCGACTGACACTCTTGCACAGTTAGGGAGGTGGATGCTAGGTATCAAATGTAATTTATTCCATTGGATCACGGTCTCCCCGGGGCCTCCCGCTACCCTTTATTTCTCTGCCTTCAGTGTCGTACGACCACATCCAGGGGGTGATGGCCCTGACCCTGTTTGAGGATTTTGTGTACTGGACGGATGGGAAATCCAAGTCACTGCGACGGGCACACAAGACAAGTGGTGCTCAGGCCATTGAACTCCTCAACTCGTGGCAAGCGATCAAATCCATCAAAGTCTACCATTCGCTGCGTCAACCCGAAGGTAGGAGAAGGCTGGGAGACAGCACACCTGTTATCCTCTGTTCAATTGATTGTGTGTAATGTTCATATATAATGTTCTGGCTTCTGGAGCTATTATGTTTGCTATAATATGTATAGATATGTATAAGAGTCATGCACTTATATGTTCATATCCCTTCAACAGTACAGTTTAACTATAATCTGTAATGTAATAATGCAACAGACAATTTGCAATTGATGAGAAAAACATTTGGTTATTACTAAGATTGATATCAGGAAATAGCTTGGAAGGTACTTAACAGTTATTCATCAATGCTCATCCTGTATTATTTTAGGTGACTTACCTTCCCTAGATTCTCGATTCTAAAAACGCCACTCTAGCTCTGGCAATCAATTCCTACAACTCCCTTAGTTTTGCTTTGCTTTCCTCGTTAAGTTTTGGTCTTCACAGAGTAGTTTTTTCAATAATTCAAGAATGACTAGGATAAAGAGCCATGGTTTAAAGAATGCAATAGTTGGGCCACCAGAGACTGGTAGAATATTCCTTTTGCTGCATTTTGTGGGGGTGTGACATGTTGAACTGTAGAACATTGCCGTTACATATCCCCGGCTCACACACTCCTGCTCATTTCAGAGGTGCAAGAAACGGCACAAAGTACCTCCGATAATCATACCCCTTCAGTTTCTTTTGTCCCTGCCACCCCATGTACCATTACCGCCAGCGACTGCTGTAGAAGGAGCTTGGAATATGTCGAAGTGCTTGTCCAAATGCTATGTGCAAGGTGGCGACTACAAAATCAAATTACAGCAGCAGCAGCAGCAGTAGCAGGGCTTGCACATCCCAAGATAAAAAGAATCCACACGCGGGTAGCCGGTGCTTACAGATCTCCTCATTACACCGCTTGCACAGGGGGCAAGCCACTGCCGCCGTGCTCTAATGTGATTCCCGCTTATGTGTTCTTTCCTTTTCGCAGTCCCCAAGCATCAGTGTCAGGTTGCCAATGGAGGGTGCAGCCACCTGTGTCTCCTGTCCCCCGGCGGGGAACACAAGTGTGCCTGTCCCACTAATTTTTACCTGGCGGCGGACAATAAGACCTGTCTGTCCAACTGCACCTCCAGTCAGGTGAGTTGGGAGTCTCCACGATTTCTTTTGTTGTTTTGCACGAGCGTGGCGGCTTTGTTGCCTCCATCGCTACCTCCCCTCTCTCTCTCCCCCTCCCCCCCCTCCCCTCTCTCTCTCCCCCTCCCCCCCCCTCCCCTCTCTGTCTCTCTCTCCCCCTCCCCCCCCCCCCTCTCTCTCTCTCTCTCTGAAGGTAAATCAGTTTCAAAGTGGTGGTGTATTGATTCATGACCCTGCTTTGAAGTGCCTTCATGTTTTCATGTTCACTCTGAATGTCTGTGTATGTGTGTTGACTAACTGTGTTGAACACTCACACATACTTGTATGCATGTGTGTGTGTGTGTGTGTGTGTGGCGGGGTGGGGGGGTGTGTGGTGTGTGGTGTGTGGTGTGTGGTGTGTCTTCCGACAGTTTCGCTGTGGGACTGACGAGTGCATCCCGTTCTGGTGGAAGTGTGACACTGTGGACGACTGTGGCGACGGCTCGGATGAACCCGCAGACTGCCGTGAGTGTGCCAGGCGCTGCCCGGCGTTGTCATGACAACGCTTGTTTGCGCTTACCTCAGGCATCATGATCTCGCTAATAGTTTTACTAAGAGTGGTAGAAAAGAACGATCACATTTAGGTAGAAAAGAACGCATTTGATCACATTTATCACTCACTTTTTTCAAACGGCTTTTTTAAAACTTATTTAGATGCACTTGAGTTGAGATGTTTGTTATGGGGTGAATAGTTTTAGTGGGTAATATTAACTCAAGTCAATTGTATTTGTATAGCCCTTAATCAAAGTTACAGTCTCAAAGGGCTTCACAGGCCACATATTTACAACGTTATATTAGTTTAATGTCATTTATTAGTGAGTTATGATGTGTTAGCCAATCCTAACACACATAAATAAAGTAAGATAGAAGAAAATAATTTTAAACTGGTAGGTCTCTGTGTATCAATGTATCTAATGGAATACTGCTGAGGAATTCATTACAGTTGGTGGAATAAACAAACATCTTCAAATATTCTCTATTTAAATGAATTTCCACACATTGGATGAAGCACATAATGTGAAAACAAAAAGGAGCCCAACAAACAAACAAAAAAAAGAAGTCCATTACGAGTTTAGAGATAATTTTCTCATCCGGACACCAGATAACAGAATTGTCCTTCAGGACTCCTGTGACCGGGTTTGAAATTCTCCCGGGAGTGTCCTGTGCCATTAAAAGTAAATCACATATTTCTAACTCTGTGAAAATGAATTAAGTGATTTACCGCTATCTTTCACCGCCTTCACTTTTTCAGATCCTTCCACCAGGAGGAATAATAATGTACTTCTGGAGAATCAATCAATTAAGACTTTATCATTTTTTTTTCTTTCTTCCAAAGAGCAGTCCACATGACCATGTCTGTTCCCAAGGAAAATTATTATAATTATGAATAATCTTGGGACGTTGCCGGTGATATTAATGTTACGCAGTTGTCGAGGGCATTTTTTTTATGTGTTTAAAAAGAGATTGAAAGCCAGCCTTTGTGCTTTTTTACCGCCGCCAAAAAACACATACCTGACATCTGGCTCTCAGGGTGTACCCATACCCATATTTAATCAGCCCTTCCTCTGGCGGCGAATGCTATGAACATGAACAAAGGGTTCACGCGCCATTACAATTAGAATCCGCTTGTAAGATGCGATTATTGTTTATTGTTTCTCCCTTTCTTTCCTTCGTCCGTACAGCGGAATTCAAATGTCAACCGGGACGCTTTCAGTGCGGCACTGGTCTCTGCGCTCTCCCGCCCTTCATCTGTGACGGGGAGAACGACTGCGGAGACAACTCGGACGAAGCCAACTGCGGTGAGGACGGGACGGGACGGGAGGGGGGAGCCTTTATTTAACCCGTCGCCATTGGGGAGGTGATGGTGGGCCGAGTGAATCATGTAGTTAAAAGTTAGGAAAACCCAAGAGAGGAAAAAAAGGCGAAAACTTGGCGAGTAATTCTTTACGCGCATGGAAAGGAGTAGAAAGAGACATTCCCGCTGTGTTTCCGTCCAGATTACTTTGGACTTTCTGGATCCCGGTTAAATGGAGATTGGATAGCCCGGTGATGATAAAACGGAAATATTTTTTTGGGGGATACAGTGTATATAAAAAAAAACATCAAGGTTTGGTCAGGATGTTCATGCCTTACTGACTTTAATACCGTGATACGTACGGCTTCCTCTCCTCCAGAGACGTACATCTGCCTCTCGGGTCAGTTCAAGTGCAACCGGAAACAGAAGTGCATTCCTCTGAACCTGCGCTGCAACGGTCAGGACGACTGCGGCGACGCAGAGGACGAGACCGACTGTCGTAAGTTGCGGTGTCATCTTTTACACGTTGCGATACGTCACTCTCTCGTAGTAAGCACTTTGTAGTATGTAGTATTTGGCAATATTTCATTTTTTTTTTTTGCTATTTGTAAACATGCAAGACATATCAGCTTTTTCTGTGCTCTTCTTTTCATTTGCTTCACTTGGTCCAGACTTAAATGGCGGGAGTAAAGCGATCGACACAGATTGTTTAATTTGATTTAAAATTTCGAATCAATACATTTTTCAGACCAATGCGCGGTCTAGGGTTTTGAATGCTTTTTTTTTCTTGATGAACGAATGATACCGTCCAGAATTGTATGACGTCCCATAATAATGTTAGCAATTTGCATCCTACTTTTCGATAATATGATATCTACATTCCAAAAAAAAGGTAGCAGTAAACTAATCTTTTTTGCACGTCGGAAACATAATTGCATAACAATTATGGATACACAAAACGGTCCGAAACACTTAAGTTAAGTTAAGAAGACGTCTATTGGTGATGAACACACCCCCATGTCCCATTTTAGCGGTTTCTGTCGTAATTCACTTTACCGCAGTTAAACTTGATTTCTTCAGACGCTACTATGTCAAACGGAAACATTGCTGCAGTAGTTACAAGTGGTTAAATAGGAGAGTATGTCTTCAAAATCGCTGTAGCATCAACCATACTTATCAGATATTTGTGTAACATCTCAGGGGTTCTGTCTCAGAATCAGTGCATATTACAATTTTGCAATGTTCCTATGGCAAGAAATTACTAAATTGCGGGCTTTGAGTGTGGCCATGGTCTCTGTAAAGCGCCCGACGCATGGCTTTGTTCTAAAAGGAAACCTGATATACTGTACATATTGTTATACTGCATTTGATTCATTTATTTTATTTATAAAGGTACCAATTGCAAATAACGATAATGTACAATATTACACATATACACATATAGAAAAATTGTACCTGGGAAATTAATACGAAATGGAGTTTTATTTGCATCTGATTTGTGACTATTTGGTATTCTGTATTTGAACAACGGCATGCTGGTGTACGGTTCGCGTTATCTCATGGCTACACCCTCATCTCCACCCTGGTCCCATGTCTCTGTCCCCAGCGGAGAGCACCTGTTCCCCAGATCAGTTCCAGTGCAAGGCGTCCATGCACTGCATCTCCAGGCTCTGGGTGTGCGACGAGGACCCCGACTGCGCCGACGGCTCTGATGAGGCTAATTGCGGTGAGTTGTGAAAAAAAATATCCCTTGATTGTAAATCTACTGAAACCCTCTTGCTTTTGTCCCCCAGAGAGAGAGAGGGAGAGAGGGAGAGAGGGAAGGGGGGAGGGGGAGAGAGATAATTCTGATTAGGAAATGAAGCAATTTAACACTCGGGTCCCCTTTGGTTAATTTGTCCCCCCAACTTCTCTCTTTCAAATTGTTTTCTTTCTTCTCTCTCTCTCTCTCTCTCTGTTGCCTTGACAGAACTACCGTGAAGGACTTCCATCTGTAGGCAGTTAGAGTAAGCAATATACCTTCAAATTGGGTATACAAACTGCCCCTCTAATTCTCTTTCAACCTTCCCAGATAAACATCCCCCACCTATTAGTCTCGGTATTAACAGGTCAGTCTCATCCACGGGTGATTCTGGGTGACGTTCATAGCGGATATGGGCACACAACCGGGGGGCAGAAGACATAGACAACGGTCAAGATAACATGGATGTGTTGTGTCATTAACTGCGCTAATCGCCGATGTTTAACATCCCATGGGATTCACATCCCGTTAATAAAAATAGAGGACAGTTAAGGAACCTTTTAAATGAGTCTTTAAAATGGCGAATTGGAGTGGTAATTGTCCGAAAGGCAGATTGGAGTGGTAAAAAATAGTCCAGAAGGCAGCGAGTCAGTGTAGCGTCCACTTCCAACACAAAGCTTGGATAGTCTGTCATAGTACAACTTAATAGTTTGAACATGGCCGCACAGTACATACTAGATAGAAAGATTTTTCTATCAGATATATGTATAACATGCTATATCGGCCATACGATAGTTTGGCCATTTAGACATCCACTATCGAATGATTTTCAGGAATAGCATAAGAATACACTGTTTTCTGAAATCAATATCGGAGGCATCATCTGCCATATCTCGCCACATACCCATCCACTTCCATATTATACAGTCCATTAATAGATATTCCAATCCATATCTCTTAAAATTGAAGGTCAAACCTTTCTATCTGGATAGTTTACACATACACATATATGTCTTGTCATATGTCTTGTCATATATGTCTTGTACCGATAGAAATACGATTGTAACATGAGAGTCACTGTTACTTTGGCATATTATTGTCATGAACATCACTGATTGTGAAAAGGTTTGATGGACAGTTTGACGGTCAGTGAACAACCAAACCAGGAAAGCCCCATATTCTTCATTCCGATTTTTTTCTTTACCCAGTAAAGTATCCTTCTAACATGTCTTATCAACGACAAGAGGACCAATTCTGACAAACCAACACATCCTCACATCCTCTGGGAATGGGGTTTTATCATACCATGTTATGTTTAGGCTTTACAAGGAAAATGCAAAATACAATGCCGTTTATACATTTATTATAATAATGTAGTGGCTATCACTGTGACGATCGCAGTCGTTCATGGTACCGATACAGCCTTTTGCTCCTCGCTGCGTGCATTCCCAACCACGTTTGTAAACGGAAACTCTGTCTGTGTCTTCATTTTCTGAGGGAACCTCTTAGGAAAAAGGAGGTCTGTTTTAGTTTGTCATATTTCATTTACTTTGAATTGTACCCAGCAGGTATGCACCGTTAAGTAAAAGTATACTATGAGTCGATAGAAGATGGCGCGTTCACTCACCACAGACAGACACAAACTAGAATGGGAATATCCTCTTCGACCTAGAAAATGGAACAAATGCCAAAAAAAAGGAAATATTATGGTTATATTTGTGGACATACATCTATGATAGTGATTCTGCCTGGTCTCCCACACGTTTAAAGTTGGTAATAATTGCCTGGTGGCACACTGAGACATTCACTACCTTTTCACTTAACAGAAATGATGGTATGACATGCCCAAATGACTTCTTTTGATTTACGTTTCCTTTTCATCTCTTGTTCAAAGCTTAAGTTGTTCCGGGCAAAATGCACGCACGCACGCAAGCACTAGGTGTAGGCAGAATAATTATATCTGGCATTTTAGACTAACTGAGATTAGATGATGAATCTCATTCATTATTTTTTTTTTTTTAATGTTTCTAAGGAAAAATATATGAAACGCTGATATGGTTTCAGTAGCCGTATCGTTTTTTTATTCGTTAGTTCTGGTTTGATCCGGTTCCATGGGAGACGGCGATGTTTGTTTGGAGTCTTTTGAGTTGTGCTGTTTCCTTTGGACTTCTTCCCCCGCCCCCGACCCCTGTGGGGGAGACATTGGTTGAGCTTTAATACCTGCGTGTGGGTATTGATATTTGATGTTTCATTAAGCGCTTACAGCGACGGTATCGGCAATGTTTCTCAGCCGTCTCGACGGTACCTCAAACATTGATCAGCTGAGCGCCTCTGTCAACGCCAGAAGCGTCACACGAAAATAATGCTAACGCTGCGGCAGCTCACTTTTCACTTTCAATTACCGGAGTCCGTAAAAAAGCAACTTTTGCTTGTTAAGCTAGCATGGTAATGAGGCCAGATAAAGTGTGTGCGTGCGTGTGTGTGTGTGTGTGTGTGTGTGCGTGTGCGTGTGCGTGTGCGTGTGTGTGTGTGTGTGTGTGTGTGTGTGTGTGTGTGTGTGTGTGTGTGTGTGTGTGTGTGTGTGTGTGTGTGTGTGTGTGTGTGTGTGTGTGTGTGTGGGGGGGGGTGGCGGCGGCACTGTGCTGTGCTGTGTCACATCTCTCCTGCGCTCCGACTGACTGAGTGGTCGGTAATGAATTGCCGTCTCCCCTCCCTCCCTCCCTCCCTCCCTCCCTCCTCTCCCCTCCCTCCCTCCTCTCCCCTCCCCGTTCCTGATGCTCCAGCCACGTGCCCTCCGCTCACTCTTTGTTCCTCCCGCTGTCACGGCAGGGAATGGAATCCGGCGAGGAGCTGTCAAAGAAGTGCTTGGGTCTGGGAGTCTGGAGCCTTCCACTCTCAATGATAACCCCTTTAGGCCCGGACACGTTGCCTGACTCAGCCGTACATGGAAATGTTATTTTGTCTTCTTGTTTTTTTATTTATTTTATGAGAAAATTGGAGGATTATTGAAGTAGGGTTTATTGTTATGTAGTGCTATATGTATTTATGAAGCAATGCAAATAGTGTTAATAATTGAATTACTTAATTGATTTGGCATTGGAATGCAGAAGTGCAAAGATGTTAAATAATTCATGATGACATGGCGCTATTGGATTTAAGCTGTAGGGCAAATACAGACCGGTCGGCTCACAGACACCTAATCAGTTGCAGTACAGTATCAGATCGAGTGACGGCACTTTGAAATATAATTATAGTTCAAAAGATATGGTTTGCTTTGTCTTCCTGCTACTACACTAAGCTAATCTCCACTGTCTTGTGGAAAGCACATCACCCTCTTCGGTTGAAGCCGCTGTGTTGTGTTGACAGTTCACTGTAAGGCGTTTCATCTCACGGTGTGTTCGCCTCAGGAGTGCACGTCGTGTTTTGAACTCGTGTGTCAGACTTGCTCGGGGAAACCCTGCGGAAACGATGATTACTCAAGGAGAGTAGAATACAATAGCATGTCATTAATATTCATGCTTTTTGAAGACATTTTCATGTATTTATTTATTTGATTTCTCCCCCTCTCGTGTGTGTGTGTGTGTTTGTGTGTGTTTGTGTGTGTGATTGTTGTTGTTGTTGTTGTTGTTTGTTTGCCCGCCTCCTGATGAAGATGAGAAGACCTGCGGACCTCATGAGTTCCGCTGTGAGAATAACAACTGCATCCCGGACCACTGGCGCTGTGACAGCCAGAACGACTGCGGAGACAACTCGGACGAGCAGAACTGCAGTGAGTATCCCCTTTCAGCAGTGATTACCCGCTTTCTGCAGTGAGTTCACCCTTCTGCAGTGAGCTTGCCCTTCTGCAGTGAGTACCCACTTTCTGCAGTGAGTACCCACTTTCTGCAGTGAGCTCGCCCTTCTGCAGTGAGTACCTACTTTCTGCAGTGAGTACCCACTTTCTGCAGTGAGCTTGCCCTTCTGCAGTGAGTACCCCCTTTCTGCAGTGAGCGATGCAGCTTGTGCCATTTGTTTTGTTTGAGACAACCATTGTTTCTATATTGGGGAGCAATTGGGATGCGGCAGAGAGGTTCTCCTCCTCCTCTCCTCCACCCCTTTTCTGCTACAGCCCCTGCACCCCTCAACGTGTCTGCATCGCATGGTTGAACTTTCTCACCGTCCATCAGTGTGATGTGTGAGCCAGCCAGCTCTCTTCTTTCTTACCAGACAGCAAAATGTTGGCTATTCTCTTGCTCTCTGGTAATAAGGAGGTTTGGCCTGAGACTGTGATAGCATCTTCTCGGTTTGTGGTCTTTTTTCTCACATTTTGGTAGAGATCACTTAATAATTTACTCTCCCATGCATCCCACCTCATATTAATAAAAAAAAGTGTGTTTGGCGGGTTTACATGCCTGCTACAGGCTACTGTATGTGGATGTGCTGAGTGTGCATTGCCGGTGTGATTTATTAGGTGCCTATTCCCAATACCTATTAATGTCACTTAAAATGCAAATAAAGGCCAGTCAAGTGTTGGACGATGGTAAAGAATTAAGCAGGTGGGCCCGGCAGACAGCGAAGGAGGCTGCAAATCAGATTGTGCTGCAAAGCCTGCTGGGAGCCTGCCTCATAACACACATCCTGTGTTGGCTAACAACCCATGATAACAAGAGGAGGGCCCAGCCCTGCGCCATCGGATGCAGCTGTTTAAATATGTCTTAATGCTGTCCTCGGGGACGCAGGCTCGCTCTAAACGGGTGCAATGGCACTTGCCAGATTTTTGGCTTTGGGGACCACGCGGGGCCCCTCCAGTGTGACACTGGATGTGAATGTATTTGCATGCTGAGCAGCATCGGCAGTTAACTCCAATTCCAATGCAGAAACGACTCTAATTAGCTAACAAATTGCGAATGGATTCTGAGCCGATTCTGGGGGGGGGGGGGGGATGTTTGCCGGGAAATATGATCTACAGGGATGATGCTAATTACTTTTTAGTTTTTCGCCGTCAAAATAATACTGTATTATTTTACAGTTCATGGAATGGTTGCCGTGGTGCTGTATCTTCATGGTTTTGTTTGTGTCTTTCTAACTCAGAACCAGTCACTTGTAATCACAAAGACTTCCCGTGTTCCAATGGAGACTGCATCTCCTCCCGCTTCCGGTGTGACGGAGACTACGACTGTGCGGATAACTCGGATGAGGTAACCGCGAGAAACAACAACAGCATTACTGAAGCACTCAAATGTTACAGCCATTTTTCCAACCCAACGTGTTGCTTTAATAAGCTGCCCTCGTGAAATGCAGCTATTGTGTGATACTGTGGAGCGTTCTTAGAGGGAACCGCCTAACTTCACCTGGTAGCTTTTTTGGTTTGTGAATGACTCATTGTCCTGCGATTGCTTAAAAAAAGACAATTAGGCTAGAGAAATAGAGAAATTCTGTGTGTAATTATTACAATATGCCAAAGGGGTGTTTAGCACACACACTTATTCTCAATTACCTGCAAATTACAGACATATTGCATCAACATACCACTGCATTGGGTCTTTGTTGATGTTGCCCACCTGTCTAGCAACCGTATTACAATGGCTAAGTATGTAAACAGCTATTGTGCCCATGCTGTTTTCAGATACTTAATCCATAAATGGTATGCTCTGTTCATATAATGCGGCACCCACACATATAAAGGGTTCATGCTTTTGAGGCTCTTTATAGCCTATTCACCGTATACACGTTATGATTGGTATTGACATTTGGGTATTGAGTATTGCATATGGGGTCTGGGAACCCTAAGGCTCAATTAAACACCCACTTGAATTCATTCACACTAATGTGTAGTAGCAACATGTGGAAATGAATAATGATCTTGAAACTCAAGGAACTGATTTAACGTGGATTGAGCAACCGTTTGAACGACTGAACACTTTTCATAGTGTGAGTGACTTCCAGGTGAGTCTGAGCACAATCTAGGCATAAAACACATTGATCTCGTAGTGTCTAGTATAGTATAGTATAGTATAGTATAGTATAGTATAGTATAGTATAGTGAAGTGAGTGTAGTATAGTATTGAAACGAGTGCGGAGTAACTATAACAATCAGAAAAATTGGTTAGCTGTTCAAAGTAAACATAAGTAGAACATTAGAAGTGTATATATATATAACATTGAATTCTGCCAGTATGGATTTTGTAACGGTTGCTTAATTAATGTATTAATGTATTAATGAATTATAACCATCTGTATAACTATTGCAATCATATTCTTATTACATACTCACTAAATGTATTTTTTATTTTTCGAATGTATTGATTGAATGATAATGATGCTGTGTTATTTTTCTTACTTTTGGTAACCATCTCAAGCCATATATTCCTATTTGGTTGGCTCTACACGTGCTGCTGCTGGTCATGTTGTGTCACTTGTGATGTGATTGCAGATTGTTATGGAGGGTTCTCATTTTTTTTTTTAAAAGCCATTTTCTAAAATTCCACATTCCTATTTAAACCAACCTATTTCCCGAACCACTAATAATAAATCATCAGTCATCTAAATACATGGTTACACCCCCACAGAGTTTTAAAATTGCACCCTGAATAGTTTGAAAATCACTTTGAATGGCAGCCATTATTGTGTGGCACAATGGCACAGCTCGTTGGCTTGTCCCCAGTTGACTGCGGTCCCCGGTTATGCGTGTGTCACTCAAGTCTGTGTGCAGAACCATATCAATTTACTGCAGTTAAAGTCTAGTTTCCCATGTAGATTTGTTACATGTTTGAAATGAACAACGATTCACGATGTGTGATGTAAAAAACTTTATTGTTTGTTGTATTCAGCGGTAACACAAATATTTTAGGCACATTTTAGGATTAAGATGTCAAAAAAGTCTTTATAATCTTAATAACCATGTTACCACTACATTCATTTTGGGCCTCAAGTAGGGCCCAGTCTTGAGCTACCTCATGAAGCTACTTTTCTATTTCATTTTATATTGATATATTGATTATATTGCATTTTATTTTACAAAAAACGACCTTTACTATTGACTTTTATGTTTGAATATAACAAAGGAGGTTCAATCAAACAGATCCAAGAGACTAGCAATATTGTTGAATGACTTTTGATGTGCAGTGTTGTTGATTTGATACAATCCTGTTAGAAAATCCATTATTATTTCCTCTTTGGCGATTTGCAATTAATATGCTAATGCTGCCTAACCACTAACTCTGCAAATAACATAAAAAAACATTATTACAAAGATTTTTATAAAAATATTACATAATTAAATGTGGAATAATTGGCATGACAATATTCAAATGTCACCTAAACCCGTGCTGTAGAAACAAATGTAATGTTTTGAAGTGAAGCAAGATTTAAATATGCTTTTATCAAGCAATGCATGAAATTGTGTTTTTTCTTCTCAGATTTCTATAACAATTCAGGGCAAAAATCAGGCCAATCTGTGGAAATTATTCGGTATATATATATATAAATGCATAAGACTCATTATTACCATTCATTATCATGGCAGATTTATTGCTCCGTTAAATTTTCACATACATTATATATGAAATCCCCTTCGATGCATAACAATGCACTCCAATTAACAATTTTGTATGCATTCCCGGCCCATCGTCGCTTTCCAGGTCAGTGATTGGATAAAAAGCACTCTTCAATGGTTTCTGATTAGCAGTGGTCACTGCGGATCGTCTTCACCAAGCGATTATATAAGTCTAGTATGGTCATGAACAGAGAAATGTGTGTTTTGTTGGTGCATTTATTCTCCTTCAGTACTTAAATTCCTTGATGGTTCTTGTACCCGAGTAGCGACATCAAAGGTGGAAATACATATAGAAATACATATATTGGTACTTTCTATTGTCTTTATTTCTTCGAGCATACTGTTTATTCAATAGTGAATTATCAACGCTGTCGGTGGTGTATTGTTACCCCAGGTGTCTGCTGAATTGTTATCTTATGTTATTTATCAGGAAAGCCGCCGCTCCGCTCCCCCGTTCTGAAGAGTGCTTTGTGCCCCTCTGTGTTTACAGAAGGACTGTGAAGCTCGCTGTGCGAATGATCAGTTCCGCTGCCACAACAACCTGTGCATCTCCCTCAAGTGGCTCTGTGACGGACAGGAAGACTGCAAGACGGGGGAAGACGAGAGGAACTGCCAGGAAACAGGTTTTCAAAATAAATAAATCGAGTATTATTGAAAAATAAAAGAGACAGGAAATATGACTCAAGGTACCAACGTCCACCGAACACAAAGCGCTGTTATTTGAATTATGTTCCAGGGATCCAGAAACAACAATGGTTCAATGAAAGTTGTACTCCACATAGCATATCGGCACACTTCTATCTTTGTATTTCCATTCGTGTATTCATTTGAAATGTTTCCAACAACCTTCGACTGACAATCAAAGGATCCTCAATGAAAGAGTATGGTTTAATAAACTCACAACAGTAACGCACATCCTGGCGGGTCTTTCTGAGCAGATGCTAGTGCTAGTATTGTGAGGCTGAGTTGGCCGCGCACGGCTGCTAGTTTCATCTACTCTGCAGTGATTTCCTGCAGTGATGATTGGCCGCGAGGCGTTAGAAAAGTGCTCCAGCAGCCCACTGCTAAAGCACTTCATTCAGCAGCAGGTACTGAGCCGTGTGCTTCATCCAGCCACAGGGAACACGTTGTATTTAAGAAGCTAACAAGTCCCGGCGTCAGCATCACCTTCCTCTAAACACTTTATTTTCCCCATTTTCATGGCAGACGTTTGGGTATTTTGGTGGGTTCTAGGAGGTTGGACGGGATGGGGTTTGTGGGGCTATTTTTTTGTTGTTGTTGGTCAATGTTGATGTTATCTGTGGTACACAGCGGTCCCCTCCTGCTCGCTGAATGAGTATGTGTGCGCCAGTGGGGGGTGTGTGTCGGCCAGCCTCCGCTGTGATGGACATGACAACTGTCTAGACGGCTCCGATGAGGTCAGTTTGTTGTGCTCGGCGCCCTTTTCATTTATTAAAACTATAGGTGCGCTATCTGTGTTTTCTTTTGCTAAATTATGTTTTCAAATGCCACAAAAGGTATTCAAAATGCAATTTCTGTAAAAAGCACACAAACTGTAGAATATGTACGTAGAGCATGTTTAGTAGAACTGGCATTGGCAGTACAAATGTGTTTTAAAAATGTATCATTGTTCCATAGCATCCATATGCCGTAGGCAATGCAAGTGACAAGTCACAGCCAATTACTGTTTTCCACAATGCATGTATTATTATTTTTATTATTATCCATTATTATTATTTTTCTACCTGCAGATGAGTAAGGGAGAACATTACGATTCCAGACTGTTGTTCTAGGTCATGTAGGTCTGGCAATGGTTATTATCGCTCCATGAATCAAGCACTGACGCATCGTTCGTGACAAACCATCAGCACCGCTGCAGGCTTTGGTCTTGGCGCTGAACCCGTCCGTGCTCTCTCACAGGTCGGCTGCGTGAAGGAATGCAGAGAGGATGAGTTCCTGTGTCTTAACCGCGCCCACTGCATACCGCGGCGCTGGCGCTGCGACGACGTGTTCGACTGTGTGGACCACAGCGACGAGGAGAACTGCGGTCAGGGTAGGTTGGCCTTGTGCCCCCCCCCAACACACGTTACGCAACGTGTGGGCTTGTTGCATTGTGGGACATCTGAAGCACATGGTGACTGATTGATGTATTGATTCACGGGTGAAACCTAGCTGTCTGAGAGTATACTCTTTGGAGATTGCGCACTTCTGCCTTCCAAGTTAAAGTCCATCTGGCGATTGAAGCGCTTCAGCGGTGCCCAAACATGTAGCTGTGGAGACGAGGGCAAGCCCTTAAATAGGCCCTTAAAAGGCTTTGGATAACACTGGAGGCTGACATTTGCTTTAGTGTGAGTTGGGTAGGTGTTCAGGGTCTCGGCAAGGCAATAACGCCTGTCTCCAGAAGGCATTATTGCCATATCCCCTTTAGGTTAATAACCTGACAGCTGTCATCTCTGTGATTACTAGGTGCCTACTTCTGCCGCACTGATGAATTTGTCTGCAACAACACCTTATGCAAACTGCACGCGTGGGTCTGCGATGGCAAGGACGACTGCGGGGATAACTCGGACGAGGACCAGGACATGTGCGGTGGGTCTGCCTTCAGAGACTTCTGTACGGTTCTATTCTTTTCTTTTCACGCTATTGAGCCCCCAAAGATGCTCTTGGGTCTCTTCAGAGTGGATCGTGTGTGTGTGTGTGTGTGTGTGTGTGTGTGTGTGTGTGTGTGTGTGTGTGTGTGTGTGTGTGTGTGTGTGTGTGTGTGTGTGTGTGTGTGTGTGTGTGTGTGTGTGTGTGTGTGTGTGTGTGTGTGTGTGTGTGTGTGTGTGTGTGTGTGTGTGTGTGTCTTGGGACAAAATAAAACACAGCTTTTTTTGTCCATCAGCCAAACACACCTGCCCTCCTACGAGGCCGTTCCGTTGCCGCAACGACCGTGTGTGTCTGCGCACGGACCAAGCGTGCAACAAGGTGGACGACTGCGGAGACAACTCGGACGAGGAGGAGTGCGGTGAGCATCCAGCGTGCGGTTTATCTCCTCTACTGTTGGGACACAGAGACATTAAGAGACAAAATACAACCACTTTAATTGTCCAACATTGACTCGACTGGTATTGTTATCCCATGAATGGTTTTAAAATGAAGGTGGAGATCACTTTTCGTGGGGACTTGTGTGTGTGTCAAGTCAAGTCAAGTTTATTGTCACATCAAAGTTATACAAGTATAAGCAGTGGGCGAAAATCTTATGTGCAATAGCCGACGACAGAAAAGTGCATATATAAAATGCAATATATTAGCACAGAAAAAGAGCAATACATATATATATAAATCAATGTAATAAAATATACATTGTTATATGCTATACACCCTTGTTCAGCAGCCTGATGGCCTGTGTGTGTGTGTGTGTGTGTGTGTTGTGACTGTTTAACAATGCCCCGGGTTTCACTTGTGGTGCGGCCGGCCCACCATGAACCCCGAATGCACTCGCGTGTTTCCCCAGCAGAGGCCGTGGCCGGCAGACCGCGGCCGTGCGGCAAGACGGAGTTCACCTGCAGCAGCCAGCGCTGCATCCCCGCCCGGATGCAGTGCGACCTCTTCAACGACTGCGGCGGAGACGGAGACAAGAGCTCGGACGAACAGGACTGCAAAGCCCGTACGTACCGGCTCTCCCCCTGCCCCTCCCCTTCCCGTCAGGGGGGAGATGAAAAGGGGCCGAGCGGCGCGGCGCAACGCCGCCTAGCAGGGGGCTCGGCGGAGTTGGCCTCTTTTTTTTTTGTTGTTTGATCTGTTGTTTGGTTATTTATGGTAATATATGTATCGGTGTGCGACTTGAGGTGTGTGTTCTCAGCTATATGAAAGGGCCACGGCGAAGAGGCGTCACCCTCTTGGCTTCATAGCACATCAAACGGAGTGCACAGCAGGTGTCTCGGATACCGCCAGGAGTGATGGAGTCTAATCAAAGTCCTGTTCTTTTAATTCCTAGTATCCAACGGAGATGTATGTGGGAAGAAAACAAACCCATGCGGGGAGGATGCAATCTGTAATCAAACAAATGCTAATGGTGTATGCCATTGTAAAGTAGGCTTCAAGAGGGACCAAACAACCAGCCAGTGCCAAGGTAGTGTATGCTCACGTCTGCATCCACCTCGTTCAGCTATGCAGAAAAGTTAACACCGAACAGTGTTGTTAGTTGGGATGAATAGAAAGCCATTGGGCGATGCCAATTATGCCGTATTCAGCGGTAGCCGGAAACTCCAAGTGTTCCAATGGAAAATTCCTCCCTGGTTTTTCAACCGCGCGTATCTGCGAATTATCACAACCCAGAAAAACCCAGGATGTAATTAACTCAGTGTTCAGCTGCAGCATAACCATGTCATCAAAGTGGCTTTTTTTAACTTTTGGTCAATTTCCTTGAATTCAACAACTTTCCTTCCTTTTCCTTACACACTCTCACATGCAGAATAGGACACGGGTGGTCTGATTCTTCCACTGAAACAGTTACTTTCATTTTAAGTGATAATAGTGGCAATTATTCAATCAGACCCTGGTGTCTGGCTCACAGTTAATGGCTTTGTGCTAGGTAGTTATTGCTTCCGTGGAAACGGGAAAATGCCATGTACCGAGTGGCTATGTAATTTCCTCTTTAGTAATGGGTCAAGGCCATCACTTATCTGTTGGGGAAATGAAACGGGGTCCATACTTTGCTCCTCTCTGATGCAGTTTTTTGTTGGCACCCAAGCCCACTGCAATATGTATATATAAATATCACTCATATTTGCCGATTTTAAATCTTTTTATTTAGTTTAGTTTTTAAATAGTTTCTATTTTTTAATTGCTGTTGTGTGTAACAGTGACCGTGAGGATTGCCTCACAATTTTGTTGACAATAAAGGCATTCTGATTCTGAAAGTCCTAACTTCCATGTGACTTGGCAGTGTGCAGGAATCACTGTTATGAAGCTTTATGAGCTGCTTCGGTAAGGACTAAAGTGGTTGAGAGCTGAAATTTGTAGGAGGCAGTAGGTACTGTATGACGTTTCTATGAACTATAACTGCCAAAGTTCTTCATTGTTGTTCATCTGTCTTATTTTCAGAAATCAATGAGTGTCTCCAGTTTGATGCTTGTGCGCACTACTGCACTAATACTAAAGGATCTTTTAAATGTACATGTGATCGGAACTATAAAGAGATCCACAGCAACTGTATAGCAAAAGGTAAGGACCCAAACTTTACATTTCAAACATCAATTAATAATTTATGTTAAATTAAGCTAAGTTAATCAACATTGAAATTCACAAATATATTCTCATAATTTGTATTGAATTTTTATATTGTTAATAATGTAGCATAGTCAAATTTGATTGTTTGTGTTTTGTGCTGTGATCAAACTGTTCAAAACCCTCAATGGAATTTAGCCACTCTTCATTTTCTTTGCATATTAATAACCCATCGGCAGGACCAGAGGATCGAGTGCTCTACATTGCTAATGACACTGAAATCCGAAGTTTTGTGTATCCATTTAACCAGAGCCATGGACACAAAGTGCTCACTCGCATCGAGGACAATGCACGCATTATTGGGATGGACGCACTGGTTCACAACCAAAAGTTTATCTGGGCTACCCAGTTTAACCCTGGTGGACTTTTTTTCAAAGAAACCCTAGACAGAAGTCAAACTAAATCTAATGTCAAAAACATTGTAAGTATATCCAAAGGTGTGGATGAATGTTTTTTTTTTTTTTTTTTTCGCAAACATTTTTATGGTTTGCCTGCAGTTATATAGGCCTAGATTGTCCTGAAACTAATTCAGATGCCTTACATGATGACTTGGGTTGATTTCAATGTAGTTACATTAAGTACTTATGACTGAATTTAATAATAATAACTGAATTGCTTGTTGAATAAATTATGTATATTTTTGTTTTGTAAAGTAATTGTTGAATAAATTCTGTTTATTTTTTAATGCAAATGAGCAAAACTATTTTAAAGATAATATATTCTCATAGGGTGACATAAGCCAACCCATTTATTTACAGGCATATTGTTGTCAACACGTAATACTGAGATAGGAAAGGATATAATGTAACTCATAGGTATATTATAGTCAGCGCTAGAACTATGTTGTCAATCTGATAGTTTCGTTCCGTCACTCAAAAGGTAAACTATCCCATTCTAAATCCTTCCTGTCTTTAGTTAAAGTCAATTGAATTCAATTTAGCGCATTGAACCAATGCGCAGACAGCCTTCAGCAGCGCCTAACGCTTTGCCACCCATTGATTCCACCAGTGTTCAGACTTTCGCCGGCCCAGGGATGTGTCTGCCGACTGGATCACGGGCAATATCTATTGGACGGACCACTCGCGAATGCACTGGTTCAGCTATTACACGGCCCACTGGACCAAGCTGCGCTACTCCATAAACGTGGGGCAGCTCAAAGGACCCAATTGCACTCGCTTGGTGACGGACATCGCCGGGGAGCCCTACGCCATCGTAGTCAACCCGGTGCGAGGGTAAGATGTGCTCTTCAGGGAAGCTAATCTCGGCCGACTGCTGGTACTAGTAGGTTTGCACAGGGTGGGAGTGGGAGAGGCGGTCACGTCCCACCACTTCCCTCCTCCACCATCCCCCATCACCCGCTCAGCTCAACCGCACACATTTCAGAATGCAGGCCCTCAGCTATTATGTCATGTCAGTGTCAATATTAATGAATGCACACTGAAGGATTCACAAATGTATTTCTGGATGTATATGTAAATGACTCCACAAAAATAATTTTCAATGCAAACAAAATGTTTAAGGTTGTATATAAATCAACAAACAAAAAAATCTACACATATAGAAATATATGGCTCACAAATGTTTTTATATTGCACACAAACATTTCTTGTAAACAAATCTACAAAGATTCTTTCATCAAAAACATTAGATTTTTTTCATATTTCGTTTTTTGTGACTCCCCAAGTCAACTTGCATTTCCATTTAATTTAAAAGCCTTGCCAGGGTTTTAAAAGTGGAGTGAAGTAAAAACTAACTGATGTTGAGCGATTGTGAGAAGGCATGCCGGCTATGTGCAATTAATGTGTTAATCGAGGCGGTCATATCAAATTCAAGATTATTATTATTCAGCAGCCCAAATGCAAAAGAGAACCCATCAAGTGAAAGTTTCAAAGATGTTGGCATAATTCTCCCGTCTATTCTGGTAGGATTTGTGTAAAATGCCTTAGACTACTTTTGAAGGTTGAAAATTCACAAATTATTCGAAAGAAATGGCAATCGGTGCCGTCATGCATTAGTCCCACCTGTTGCGCTGATTGGCTAATTGTTAGTCCCCCGTTAGTGGCATCTGGTAGTTGCACTCCAAGTGTAAGTGAAACACAACATTGTTACCCCCTTGTCGTGAGTCATTAACTGCTTCATGTTTTGCCATATTTATTATGAGTTAGAGAATTATTTGAAACATGCTTAGTCGGTTTAATTGTGTTGTATAGCTAGCGACAAAATCTAGCGGTCAAGTCAATGTCTAACGTTTCCGTGTGCTAATAAGGTTCAACTTTGTGCTTAGCAACATCTTGAAATGAAGTCAACATTAGTAAAAATAAAATGACTGTTTGACAGGGGGTATTATCTCAAGCTGAAGTAGCAGCAGGGTGTTTGTGCAACCAGGGAGCAATTTGTGCAACTATTAGCCAGTCATCCGTAGTTCAAGAATACTTAGAGTTAGGACAAGGGTGTAATAAGCTAAACATGGTATGTTTCACTTACAGTTACACAGCGCTATCAGACACCATGTTCAGCATAATACAAATTCAAATAGATTTGAAGCCCTTATATCTATAAAGAGAAGGCAGGGGATGCACGTTTATTTTTCTTGGATGGCAAAGGAATTTCATGAGTAACTCAAGAATAATTAATTGAAAAGTGATGAAACACAACACATAGCTAACTTAATACCTAAGCTTAGCCATATTTCACCTAATCTGTGATCCAGAAGTTGGACAATACTATAGCCAAACTTCTGGGGGGAGACTACACACATTCAGACACTTTGTATAAGGATGTTTTAGCTTGTCTTCCCACCGGCTAAGGGAATAGTTTAGTTGATCAATGCTGGCCAAGTATTGTATTGTATTCGTTCATTGGGATTTGTGGGAATTCAAACAATGGGAATTTGGGGGCAGTAGCTCTAGTGGATAAGGACTTGGCTTGGGAGCTGCAAGGTCGCCGGTTCAAGTCCCCGAAACACCAGGTTACTGCCTAAGTGCCCTTGAGCAAGGCACCCCACTGCTCCCCAGGCGCTGTATGAATAGCCGCCCACTGCTCCTAATACTGGGATGGGTAAAATGCAGAGTGTCAATTTCCCCGCTGTGGGACTAATAAATAATAAACAAATAATACATAAGGGAAGATGACGCTATCGTTTTAGTTATCTGTCCTTTTGTAAGCCAATATTGAAGCACAAGTACAATTAATAATGGCATAGGAGGTATAGGAGGCATAGGAGGTATACCTGCATATGTCTATGCAGGTATACTTACCTTGTATATATATACCTATAATTCTGCACATATACATATATTATACCTGTTTTAAGTAGTAGTTTTTACATATTTTACATATTCATATTATTATTCAACTGTACATTATATATCACCATGCACTTTACTGCAACATTTGCACTCTGGTTAGATGCCAAATTCCTTTTGATGTACTGTACTTGTGATGTGCAATGACAATACATTTGAACCTAATCTAATACGCGGGACATGATGAAGAAACCAACGTGAGATCGCTAATGGAAACATTGCCGTTGTCTGGACCTCCTAGTGTGCACTTCGGACACCATCTTTTTCCTTAAACCTCCAAAATGATCAGCTGGGGCAGCACTACGGTGGAAACACTGTAGAAAGGCATAGCTTAGCATCGCTGAGTTTTGCCTGGTAGTCATTTGAATATTTCTTTGTTTGTCAGAATAGTTAATGGTCAGTCCATGATGTTGTCATGGCTTCACTCTTTCCGAGAGTTTTTTTTTTAGTCCCTTCCAATCGATGGTCAACCATCACGTTTGTGGTGGTTCCGATTGTTTTCAGATTAGTTTGTGACATAAAATGCAGTAGACAAAACGTAAACACCAAATTTGTAAGTTGTTAAAAACAACATTGACTCTAACTTTCATTTAACCAGCTACGTGTTATGTCGTCCCATTCTCAATAATTATTAATGAGATTCCTTTATCATCCTCGGAAAAATAAACTCACCCAAGGGACATACTGTCCATAATTGCAGACTGTGCTATGTGATCACATTAAATCATACCCTTGAATATTCCCTTATGTGATTGGCTAAAACTAAAGGGGCCATCTGATTGGCTACAGATAATTCCCTGTAGGAAAAAAAAAATGTGAACGCAGTCACGTCAGGGGAGTCTTAAACCCACACACAAATGCTCACACACAAAATGCAGTTTGCAAACGCAGCTTCAATTTTTTGGCTTTTCTCAGCTCCTCAGACACGGCTAGATGTTGTCGCAACCAGTTTGTTGGAGAGTTGGTAAGATGTTACAGGCCGAGCCGGTGGTAAACGCTGACATGTCCCGGCTCTCTTTCTGAGTGTGTGTGGTGATGGCTGGTTTATCCTATGGGCCCTGATTACTCATGCACCACAGGTGTCCCCAGAGTCTAATCAGTTTGACTCGGGCCAGGTAAGCTTAAACCAGCTATAAATCACACACACTCAACAGTCATTTATAAGGTGCAGGAGATTATAATATCGTCCAAACAAATACTTAAAGTCTAGGGTTTATTACTTTAGAATTTGAAGCAGTGTGCTTTATATATACTTCAAAATGCAGTGTCTCTAATTGGGATGGAATTTAATCTGATGACGCGTGTTTGCTTCAGCGGTTTTCAACATTCATGGAATCAACGTGTTATGGGCAGTATGAGGAAGTATCCTGGAAAAGGGTTTGTCGAAAACCAAAGTTGTCAAAACCAAATGACCGTTGCGACTGACTGTTAACATCGATGTTTCCATCGCATTTGAATCTCGATCGGACGTGACCGAAAACATTGTTTTTATTGGCAACACCTCGGGAGCAGCATGCGGTGCTGGTGCCAAACGTATTATTACCACACTTGTTCGACGCATGCAAAACAAACGTGATGTGCGTGTTGTGATTCGCCTTCTGGGATGTTGACCGCAAGCCACTTTGCAGGATGATGTACTGGAGCGTGATAGGAGACCACTCCCATATAGAAGAGTCTGCCATGGATGGCTCCTTACGGCGAATCCTTCTGGAGAAGAACCTGCGTAGGCCGACCGGTAACGCCTCTTTCATTTTGGTCTCGAAATTGAACGTTTTTCTTCTGAATGGACTGAAACTCCCTCCTAGAAGTGCTGATTTGTCCTAGCATTTAAAAAATAATAATTGAAAAGGGTGCATCGAGGCCAGAGAAACATAATGTGAACTTGCGAGACTGGGACAGTCTCACGAGGCTACAGAAGGACAATGACACCCTGAGATACGAGACGATAAGTTAAAATGGTGGGAAAAAGAGGAGATTATCTCTGAGATACTGTAGAGCCTGTTGGGGGTTGTCTTGAGGGAGAAGCTTAGTGCTGATCTAGTTCTGAAGAGCTCCTTTGGCCTCCTTTTAATTCAGAGGCACACCCATGCTGTGTCACAGCTTAGAGTAGGCAGAATTAATCACCCGCAGAAAAACACAAACCCATTTAGTCGCCAAAGCCAGGTGTTCATATTTACCCGGTCAGAGTTGGGAGTGTGGACACCGATGGGGGAAAAAAAACTAAATAGCCCCAGACTCAAGGGTTTGGTTAAATGATGATGCAGGGCACACACTGCAGGCTGAATCATTGTCAAATCTGTAAAAAACCTCCTCCTGGTGGAACCATGGAGTTTTTACACACACAAATTATTTCTGTATTTTACGATGGAGTGCACACTGTCTGTAAGCCCCCGACACATAGTCACTCTGTAATTGTGCGGTTTTAATATTTCAGGGAAAGACAGGAAAACCCAAGGGTTTTCCTGGAATGAAGAAATGTCAATTGATCGCCCCTTATACCAATCATACGTCAAATGAATCTCTTCCTTTCTTCAGGACTGGCTATTGATTATTTCAATCAGCGTTTGTATTGGGCCGACCCCGAGCTCTCCCAGATCGGGAGCATTCGATTGGATGGCTCTGACCCTCTGGTGACAATCAGCGAGAGACACGGTAATATCGCACCATGCATCTCTCTCTCTCTCTCTCTCTCTCTCTCTCTCTCTCTCTCTCTCTCTCTCTCTCTCTCTCTCTCTCTCTCTCTCTCTCTCTCTCTCTCTCTCTCTCTCTCTCTCTCTCTCTCTCTCTCTCTCTCTCTCTCTCTCTCTCTCTCCTATTGATGTGTACTGTTAATGTCCCTGATTCTCGCCCTCTTTTTCTAGATCTATATTGCTTCATGTCTATTCAGGCAATCCAAACACTAGGCTGCCACTGGCCATAACACTGGGATCAGATACAGATGTGCACCATACAGCACAGGATATTATTTTGTACTTCCTCTTGTATTTCTTCTCGTTGGTTCACGTTCTCTACTGGTCGTCTGTCTGCTTGACGTGACAGGAGTTTCCCAGCCCTATCGGATCAATATATTTGAGGACTACATCTACGGCACGGGGCTGAAACATGACACGTTCCGGATCCACAAGTTTGGCCACCAGCCAGTCGAGTTCCTCCATCTGGGCGTGGAGAAGCCCACCAACGTGCTGCTCTCCCACCGCTACAAACAACAAGAAGGTACGGCCTCCTCCTCGGGGTCACCTGTCCGCTAATACGGGGTAACGCGCTTGTGTTATCAATCAACTACATAATGTATTCGGCTACTGGGATGCTGACCCCCACACACACACACCACCGCCTGCCCCCCCCAGCGTGCGCTGTGTATACCGTCAATAGAAAAATGGCACACGGGTTAATCCAATTCAAGGTGAAAATGAAATCCTCCCGGCAAGACCATCTGTTATCTTCTCTTCACGTGCGCTACATAAAGTCATCAGCCCCGCCACCCCCTGAGACGGAAGCGATCGATTCCTCCGTCCGATCCGCTGCTTTTCATGCCGCGCATCGGTCCCGGTTATTCGTTACATCAGCGGTCTTAATGGTGCTAGAGGATGAGAACTGATCTCCCTTCGGATCTTATCTAAAGGGCAGCTGGGCCATTCTCCAGTGACTCATTTGGCGAGACGTGGGGTCTGCGGGGCCCCGGGCACACGTTGTGCACCCAGAGAAAGAGAGAGAGTTTGATGTATTCAGAAATACTCTTTAGCTTTAGCTTTTTCTTATTTCTGCCCAGCGCTTTGATTCCGGTGATGTGTGCAATGATGCATGAGTATATGGGATATATATGCATAATAGGGTTCATGCCAGCCATTCTTTATGATTCTGCCAGGGAACCTGTGGACTAAATCATGCTCACACCTCACCCCTGGAAATTCATCTTCAGTTAAAACCACCTGAAATTTATTCACCACTTATTGCTGCAAAAATAAATAGCTCCCACCTGGGAAAAAATACACCACACATCATATCGTCGTCTGAATTTCCCTCCTTTTGGTTTCGCCTCGGAAATGTCGAGGTTTCTTCCGTCGTACTTTTGATTGAAGTATGATTTTTTATTTTTTTTTTGTTTCCTTATCTGCAGCCACCAATCCATGTCTGCGAATGAGTTGTGATTTCATGTGCCTGCTGAACCCGTCGGGAGCCAAGTGTACCTGCCCAGAGGGGAAGGTGCTGGTTAATGCCACCTGCAGTGATGTCAACATGTCAGGTAGGCCCTCTCCTGTCCTGTTTCTTGATCTGAAAGACGTTACCCCGAAGGCACGGCACTCAGTGGCAAGGGTAGCGCTGATGTTGATGTGTGTGGCGTGTCATTATTGTGCCTTTATCCCATGTGGAAAGGGGCCAGACACAAAAACAACAACTGTACACTGGGAATGTACTGAAAACCCCAGGAAGACACGTTTTTGGGGATGTTTTGAAACAATCAAGGTTAATCATTTCAATTGTATGGAGGATGTTTTTATTCAGATATAAAATGCAATTGCCTAATGGTGAATAGGTCATGCTGTGTCATGGCTGTGTCACAATAACACACAAGTGAAAAAAAAAAGAGAAAATGCAATGATGAAACCGTGATTTGAATACTAAAATAATGACTAGCAACTTCTGCTTAAGACGCTGGTTAATCATGAGGTCGGCCATTTTGTTTGTTTTTTGGTTTGTTTGTTGTTGTTGTTGTTGTTGTTGTAGGGGAGCTGTGCCGGCCTCCGTGTGAGAACGGGGGACGTTGCCTGGCCAACGAGAAGGGAGACTGGAGGTGCTACTGCTGGCCCGACTTCTCAGGGGAGCGCTGTGAGGTTAACCACTGCACAGACTACTGCCTGAACGGAGGCACCTGCATGGGCTCCCCACTGGGTGAGGCCACCGCACTAATGTCATGTTAAGTAGCGTGTGGGGAGGGAGAGTCAGCAAACACACCACGGATATTGGAGCCCCAGCGCTCCGTTTTACCAGAACATAAATCCTTCTGGCAATGGCATGGCAATTTTAAAAGAACTTTAAAAGAACACCATGTCAACATGTCCATCCGTCTGTCATACATAAATTGATGTTATGGTATTTTACTCTTTACTATATTACTACTATTTTGCTAAGTTATGGTTGGACACTCATCAGAACAAACAAAAAGGAAGAGGGGATATAAATTGCTCCATTTGGGATTACATTGCAAATATGTCACGAGATGATAGCTACATTGGGTTTAGAAATTGATTTAACTGGGCCGTTATTTTTCTTGCACTTAAGTGCCCAAGATAGTAATTATCCAAAACATCTCGGAGTTTGTTTACTATGATAAACGGTGTGGCTTCACCACCGCAATTATCCGTGGACCAAACATTTGGACTGCTGTAGCTTTTTCAACACTAATTGAAATGCTGAGGTGTCCACATAGAATGTATACTCGCTCAGTGTTTGGGTTGGACCCAGCGAATGACAACTGAGAGCAGGCTGTGTGTGTCTTTTCTGTTTTTGTTGGGCGAGGCAGGGGAAACTCATTGCAAACGCATGGGCTTTGAAATGTAATTTGAAAAGTGTAGATGAAATGTTTATCCCCTTAAGTAGTATCTCCAACTCACACCAATGGTCTGAAATTTGATTTCTCTTCTTTGCACAGCACAAACAAACACCCTATTCTTTCTCACAAACAAAGATCTCTGTCCATGTTATTTTAGCACAATGAAACACAATAATATCATAACATATTTTTAGCCTCGTCACTTGGTAAACTGTACCCTGCAGATAGAAAGATCATGATTGATGATTGATCATTGACTTTTAGGAGTCCCGTCTGGTAGTCGGGGTCTTATTGCCAATGTTGGCCAACATCAGGGGATGGATTGTGTGTCGATTTATCTGTGGGCAACGCAATTGCAGGAGAACCACAACGGGCCAGATGAGGGGATATTTGTTATTGCTTCCGGGCACCGGCCGCACTTCATTCATGCTCTGCGATTGACTGCTTTTTCATAAAGGGAGAGACCCCGCTGCATTGAGCCCACGTCTCCTGGTGTAAATAACCAGCGGAGGAGGTGGAGGAGGACGTGGGCCGATTCCAAGTCGAGCTCCATTCAAGTGAACGGCTTTGTCACGGCGACAAACTGCCAGCCCCTCGCAATCAATTACATGCTGGACATGTGGTTGGTTTTTTTGTACCTGGATTTGACCGGGAAAACTATTGTTTGCCAGACTTCTTGGTGGTATCACAGTAAGACTGGCACACTATATGCACATACTTTTGAATAATCAAACAAATCATGTCCCAATAAAAATGTAAAATCGTGTCCACGTCAATAACCCAGTTGTTTATTGCTATGTATGCAAAGGACTGTGTAAAGACCCTTCTAAGAAACAAAAATAAGAAGAATTGTCATGTGCAATATAACAATATAACAAGCAAGGTCTTACTTGCTGGATTGTGACCTAATCCAATGTCTTTGTTTAAACCTGTATCTAAAATCTTTGAACCATCAAACCATTCTTTGGGAACTGTGAAGAAGGCCTACCGCCAAAAACAATGTCTGAAATTGTACCTCGAAACTGGCCTTGAGGGGACAACTGAAATGGCAAAGAGAAAAACAAAATGTTTTGTTTTTGTCCATCTCATTTAAAAATCAACCTTCCTATGATCGCTCGAGGGACCTCGAGGGACCACATGGGGCTTGTTTAATTGTGCTTGTAACTCAAGGTTAAAGCCCCGTTCAGAAAGCAGGACCTGCTTTAGATCATGGGTTTCAGAGGTCCGCTGTTTGCTGCTTATCTGGCTCTCAGCAATCCTCTCGGGTGCTTTTAAGGCACTAGGATTTACTAGTCCAGGAGCTAAAAGGCACCGTTCTGTTCCCCAATTCACCACAGTTGCTTCCTGAATGTTGTGTCTTAGGGACAAGAGAAGTCTCCTTTCAAGGGAAGTAGGATGAGATTAGATGTAATGTTGCTTTTCCTAGCGCTCTTAACACAACTACTTTTTTTAGTGCTTTTGCATGTCAACGTAAGTGTAGCATATAGTGTCTTAAACATCATTGTAGCAATAGAATGCAAAACTAAACACGTTGGATGAATAACCATCACCGTCTGTACTACTCCATCACTGGTTCTCTGTTGAACTGTTGAAGAACATAACACTGGTATAGACTAAATGTATTTGGTTCAAATATCTCTTTTGTTGTTGTGGTGCATTCCACTTCCTGCCCAATGAGCATTTAGAACACATTTCCATTGAGATCTATTACTCATAACACATGATCGAAGTCCCTTCTCAGGGAACCATGGTGATGTTCATACCCTAAATAGGCTTTTTGCCTTTGAGTGAGTCACTTAATTGTTATTTTTGTTGTATATAATATTGTTATAGTAAAGTATTGAGTAGGTAGTATATAGTGTTGTTTATAGTATAGTAGAAAGTAGGTCTTATATAGTGTTGTTTATACTGAAGTATAGTATTGTAAAATATAGTATTGCATACATTAGTAAAGCATAGTGTAGTATTGTTGTTGAAATTCATACTGCGGGAGTGAATGGGGAGAAAGCATTGCATTGTGTTTGTAACACACGGCAAAATAAAAACATCTTGAATCCTGTTTTCCCCCCAAAAAATGCAAGAAGGTTTATTCCCCCCCCCCCCCCATGTTTAACAATATGGCTGCTTGAAACATATAACCTAATGACATGACCAACTAACCGCCTCCTCTCTCTCTGCTCTCTCCCCAGGCAAGCCGACATGCCGCTGCCCTACAGGGTTCTCGGGGCTGTTCTGCGAGAGAAGGGTGTGCGACAACTACTGTTTGAACGGGGGCACCTGCGACGTGAGCCAGGGGAACCAGCCGGTGTGCCGATGCATGGCGGAATACACCGGGGACAGATGTCTTTACCGTGAGTTCCCTGGAACCCTGTCGCCTTCCACTCCGGACAAAGTTCTTCTGAGCACGAAAATAAATTGCAGCAAGACAGAATACTGCGTTGACCCTTTTGGCAATTTCTTCTCACAAACAGCGTATTTACCTTTTATTATTAGATTACAGTAACGGGAAAGACCATTTGTTGTAGAAGAATGGGAAAGACCATGTGTTGGTCAAGGAACCGTTGGGGGGTTTTCTGTGACGGGTGGATAACATATTTTCCTTTTTTTTGTTTTGTTTCGTTCCTTCCAATGTGTGTTTTTTCGTTTACAATGGGCGACGGGAGAAGCGATTCCCTCTCTCTGACGTCATTGGTAGTTCTCCGCGGGCCCAAGGGGAGATATGTTTTCATCTGTGGCCGAGATGTCATTTGATTCGGATAATTAAGTCCCATTAAAGCCCTGTAAAATTCCTATCACAACACCGCCTCAACTCTGCTCCCAGTGCCTCATTATACGGCGCAGTCTGTTGCGTCTCCCTCTCATTCGGTATGCTGTGGGTGTATTTATTGTGTGTGTGTGTGTGCGCGCGCGCGCGTGTGTGTGTGTGTGTGTGTCCGACAGACATCTGCCACCACTACTGCGTGAACTCCAAGGCGTGCACGTTGTCGAGCAGCGGCTACGTGGAGTGCGTCTGTCCCGCCAGGTTTGAGGGCAACAAGTGTGAGGTAGACAAGTGCCTGAGGTGCCACGGGGCGCCCTGTCTCATCACGGAAGACACGGGGGAAGTGGTTTGCAAGTAAGTAAGCCTGCTGCTACTGCTGCTGCTGCTGCTGCCGTCGTAGTCGTAGCTTTCGTTGTAGCATCGCCGTGCTACACCGTTTACACACGCACGCGCACACGCACACGCACACGCACACACTCAAGATTCTTTATTTATGTCATGTGTAACAAGATCAATGGAATGCTGACTCCCCATTCACTCTCCCATTCTGAATTTCTACAACAATACTGTAATATTCTATTTCATACAATACTATACTCAATCACTATATACTAGTCTATACTATAAACAACACTATCTTGAAACAATACTATACACAATTTAAAAAGAACGATAAAGTGTTTAAGGGATGATATTTACATCTGGTGGATGGTTCAAAAATCATTTTAAAGTGACAATGCAGCAATGCAGCTACACATGGCGGGATTCCTGCATTTGTCGCAAAGCAGGCCATGCTATGGCTATTGCTATGCTATTATAGTCCTGGCGACGACGACAGGGCAGGATAGCTCAGTCTGTTGGTCAGTCTTGGCCTGGGAACCGGAAGGTCGCCGGTTCATGTGTGAAACTCCCCGAAAACACCTGGGTGCTGCCGAGGTGCCATTGAGCAAGGCACCAGACCCCTACCCCCCCCCCGGCGCTGTATATATAAAACAATAAATAAAAAAGTCTTTGCCTTGCCACAGATTGTTTGTTTGCATGCTTTCATGCTTGCTTTTTTCCCCGAAAGTTCAGCTGATTCAAACGTTACAACGCGGTAATGAGGCTGGCTTCTTTTCTCCGGATGGTAAATAACTGCCGCGTGGCTCCCTTCAAGCGTGTTAGGAACCACAGGCCACATATTCCCAAGCAATTATTCCAGTATGGTCTTTTGACGCACACTTAAAATGAGTGCTTCTCAAAGTATCTAAAAAGGTTGTTTTTTACAAAATGGGACTAATTAAGCCTAATTAAGGCGTTAAACATCCTCATTTTGTACACGAGTACCATTGTTGACATATAAAAAACAACAATAACAACACCCTAAGTATACTTGTGGACTTTTTGCACACGAGTACAATCACGCGGCGTGTCACTAACAGCCCGTTACATCTGTATTCCTTGCAGTTGCACAAACGGCAGGATAGCAGCGAGCTGTCAGCTCTGTGACGGCTACTGCTACAATGGGGGCACCTGTCACCTGGACCCCGACACCAACCTGCCCTTCTGTCAGTAAGTCACCGCTTAATGGTTCTCCCGGAGGAAGGTGTGTGCTTGTGCGTGTGTGTGTGTGTGTGTGTGTGTGTGTGTGTGTGTGCGTGGACGTGTGTCGAGGGGAGAAGGGGGAGGGCCGAGGGTCTAGGGTACATATTGTTCACCACTGTTCGGCCTGCCTTCTCATTCTGGCTCTACAGCACCTGGCAGAAAGGGCTGCTGGGGAGAGCAAGAGCTGGGGTGTCTTGACGGTGCCGCCCAACACCTCTCCCGGGTGACGGGAGAGGCACGAGGCTTTAAGTGCCTCCCCCCCCCCTCCCGGAATGAATCCCTAAGTTTGACACTAGCGGGGGTGCTAGTCACAGCGGGAGGCTAAGTGCGAGCGCACACAGTCACGGAACTGAGTTGACACGCACACACCCGCTTCATCAGCTTCCGGAGGTTTCAGCCCCCCTTGATGCCAAGAATATGCCGTGCCTAACACTACCTTTGTGCCGGGAAGGGGGCGACTTTGTCGCGTGGCTCTTCTCTGCCAGGGTATAGGGGGGGAAAAACCCACAACCCGATCCACATGGTGCGGGCTATTAACACATACAAATTAACGAGGTAACCGAGGGGAATTAGAATCCCTTTAAAGCTTATCGCCCTTTGGAAATTTTAACAATGCTTGCCCGTCACCAACAGTTAACCGCTAATGTCAGGCGGGCTCGCCGGCTTAAGCAGCGGCGGGTCTTAGAAGTGTGCTCTGAACGTGTGTGGGGGGTGGGGGGGGGAGGGCGTCCCGTCTGTGACGTCAAGGCCACTGGCAGCTAACCGGAGGAGGACAAAAGGCTTGACTGGCGGATATGAAAGGATAACGTACCACGCCGGGGCATCGCCAGGCCCATTGACACAATTTCCGGTAACATCGAGAGCGTCGGCCATTATGGAGTACAAAAAAAAAAAGTGATAGGAATTTCCAAAAGGGAGCCCTGTTGTCCTATTTGTTTCTTTGAACTGCCCATTGTCCACTTCAGTAAAAGCGGGATGTGTGGTCATCATTCAACATTCTAAAGGATGGAATCAATTTCTATGCAAATGATCCCCATCTCCATTTCCATGAGGTTAATGGATCTCAATAATGCGGTTTATTCATTGGCTCCAAGGACCCGAGATAAGGTGGAATGATGGATATGTCTGTCAAGAAATCATAAATGTTTGACCTTATACTGGGAGTAAATGGGTATTTCATCAAGGCCAAAAAAAGAGAAATGCTCCCAGGGTACAGCTATTCCAACTGTAATGATAATTATTTTTAGATAAACGCATAAAAGGTCAAATATTTTCAAAACCCATTTTTGCAATCACACAATCAAGTAAATATTTTCCTAATTATGGCAGATGCATGCAATCGTGTGCTTTTGATAACATTAATGAGATGTAAGACATGGTAAGACATGGACAAAACATGCCCATCCACGAATCAATCTAAACAGGGAATTGTTGTCTTTAAATCCATATTCTGATCCTTTTTATGGCTCACAGTGGGAAATTCTGTCTTCTGAAAATGACGAAGCAGCTTCAACTCGATCCACTTGAGACTGCCGATTGGAAAACATACATAGTGCAGGTGTAATTACATTGACGGGTAACCAAACCCTGAAAGGATAATATTCACTCATCACTCATTCGTCACTCATTTGAAATACCAATGTTTCAACTAACTTGTGTTATGGAAAGTGTATATACATGTATACATGTGCATATTTTAAGGTGTATACCTGTTTTGGGAGAACCAAAAGAGATCAAGGAACAATCTTCTCGCTATGCATGAGTACAGAACCTAATCTCAGACTAAGCTTGGATAAGCTGGCTACAGGGCCTATCAGACATTATGCTAAATGGATGCAAAACAGCATGTTCCATATCTTCATTGCATGTCCACAGCTTACTTACTTGGCACTAATAAGGCAGTTGACTCCTGCCTAGGCTTAGATTCAATGTAGCCATACTTTTTAATCGGTTTCCCTTCTTGATCTGCACACCGTCGTCTCCAGGGTCCTTTAGTTTGCAGACGAAAACAGAAACACATTACCATTGCTTATTTTACATTCAATAATCGCATTCCTCATTAAAAATCCTAATATATATATACATATATATATATACTGTATATATACTGTATACATATATATATATACTGTATATATACTGTATACATATATATATATATATATATATATATACTGTATATATATACTGTATACATATATATATGAACATAATCCTGAACTAAGACTTATAATGACATGTTTTCCTCCAGCAGATGTATCTAGAGCTTGGCAGATCCACAAGGCCGATGAGGAATCGATCAGAGATGCTATGAATTCCTCACTGTTGTTTTTTTTGTAGGCATGCAATATGTACAAGGTGGTGGAGGTTCTCACTGTAATGAGACCACCGCCATGAGAAGCGGTGAAGAATCCCGTATACCGTGTTGGCGCAACCGAAAAAAAGAGCGCGTTCTATGTTGTGTAGCAGCCTAATTTTGTGTTCGATTCCCCCACTGCATTCCTGATCACGCTGCACGCCGTGTTCCTCCTGCAGCTGCACATCAGGGTTCAAGAACCAGCGTTGCGATGAGCTGGCCAACCCATGTGATTACTTCTGTCAGAATGAGGGGATGTGCACGATAACGACCCCTAACAAACCCCGCTGCAAGTAAGGCCCTCCCTCTGTCACCGCATCCCTCCAGACCCGCCCGCCACCCACCCACCGACTCCTCGCCATCCCCCACCTCCTCTCCCCCAGCAAACACACGCACTTGCCTCTTTCCACTTCACCCCCCCCGCCCCACGCAGCGGTCACTGTGTCCCCCTTCTGTGGCACTTCCCCCTGCTCGCCACTCACCTCACTCACTCACTCACCAGCCATTCAGTCACACTGCCCGTGTGCGTGCGTGCGTGCGTGCGTGCGTGCGTGCGTGCGTGCGTGTGTGTGCGCATTTGTATGAAACGCTGTGACTTGCAGGCACCGAGACACAGCCGCATCCTCTTCATGAGGGCTCAGTAATCACATCACATGTTTTTGTTGCACACGGCACGCTAATGGAACCCTTTTGATTTCTTATGTGTGGGTGTCAATAGAAAGAGGCGCGTGCATGTCTGTTAATCGCTTTGTAAGGAGCGACCGTCGCCATGGTTTCATGCCACACGAAGGAGGGGCCGAATCCTGCTGTTTTGTGTTTGGTTTCTTTCTCTTCCCCCGCCCCCCCCCCCCCCCCCACACACACACACACACAGGCACACACAGACTCATCAAAATTCATGCCGGCTCTCACTGTGACATTTCAGCCCGACGAGGGTGTGATTCATTGGGCTCACGTATGGGGGGGACGCATTCTTATTTATGATAACTGGATGTTCTGACTCTCGGAGTGCATGTCATTTGCCGTAATTTCATTCTATCATCGCCCGAGCCTAGCCCCCTCCCCCCCCCCCCCCTCCCCACGCCCGGGGTGCGGCGCATCACTCACGCTTCGAGGAGCCATCTGTGTCAATCATGCAAAATTGGATATCACCTCCCCCCGTTAACGACGGCCGCGCATTAACTCCCATTGGATCCCATCCAAAATGTAAATGAGACGTTGCCGTCGCATCGCCTGTCTTTCCTCTTCCATTTCTCTTTTTCTTTTAATGGATGGGCCGCTGTGGTTGTTTAAGGGGTCTTTGAATGCTAATGTCATAACGGTGAACCCTATCCATGTGTCGTATTTTGTTTGTATCCAGCTGTTTAGTATTCAGAACAATAACAATAACCCACACCCCCACCCCCGAAAAGGTTCAGAGTGTATCTTTGCAAGCCGCGGCCAGTCGGTAGTAGTAGTAGTAGTCTCAGCAGTGTTTTCGTGTTCGACGCGAGAGAGAGCTAACAACCCCATTTACCATTTCACCCTTCTTCTCCTGACCCGCCCCAGGTGCTCGGCCAATTGGGCAGGAACCCAGTGCGAGCGACCCGCCCCCAAGAGCAGCAGATCGGACAACACAGCCGGAGGTGTGTTGGCCCCCCCCACCCTCTTCCCCCTCAACCCACCTCTACCCACCCCTACAGCCAGTGAAATAGTATTGCATGTGCAGCCTATTTTCTATTAGCTCCACATTAGCACCTTGTCCAATGATTAGGTGGTAGATCTGCTGGCGCTGTTTTGTTTTTCTCAACAACACATTGATCTTCATGCTGCTGTTGCTACTGCCGCTGAGTGACGGAGAGAGAATGCTATTGACTAGCCATAATGGATTTCAGCAGATCCAGAGCTTTAATGTGTGTGTGTGTGTGTGTGTGTGTGTGTGTGTGTGTGTGTGTGTGTGTGTGTGTGTGTGTGTGTGTGTGTGTGTGTGTGTGTGTGTGTGTGTGTGTGTGTGTGTGTGTGTGTGTGTGTGTGTGTGTGTGTGTGTGTGTGTGTGTGTGTGTGTGTGTGTGTGTGTGTGTGTGTGTGTGTGTTTTCTATAATCCTTAAAAACATGACGGAACACAGTATCCTCCAGAGTTTAGCATCGGTTGATTGATTATGATGTTTAAGAACGACTTTGTAAATATAAATAAAAATGTGTGTGTGTGTGTGCAGGCTTGTGTGAAATGATTGAAATCTAAGAAGAGCTGTTGAGTTTCACAAAGATGGTGCTCAGTAGAATTGCATATGACCTTATTTTGGTATGTCTGTCTGTCTGTCTGTCTGTCTCTCTCTCTCTCTCTCTCTCTCTCTCTCACATATATGTGTGGGCATCAGGGAGCATAGCCATCATTGTACCACTGGTGCTGCTCGTCATCCTGATTGTGACTGTGGTGGCCGGTGTCTTCATCTGTAAACGCAGGCAGAGGTAAAGCACACACTCATCTATAATATATCTGCTGCTGTCTGCTGGCAAGCTGTGTCTGTGAATACAGACAGCAGGGTTTCCCACAGCTGTGCTATAGGTGAGGCACAGCACTCCCCACTAATGAATGACCAATCACGGCATATCTTCTCTGATTGGTTCGGGGAAGCCTGTCAATAACATATATGCTCCACCACAGGTGTCTGTGTATACAACACTTCTCAATGGCATTAAAACTTAGGGAGGGAGGGATGAGATGAGACAGCAGGCTAGAAGGGTACATTGAGTTATTGCGAGGGATGTTTGACCTCCTCCAGCACTATAATAATATCCTGATAATACATATAGTCCTGTGGGAATTCTGTTGTTGTTTTTCCTATGACCCATTTGCTTTAGAATCCACTGTTGACACCATTCTGAAAACAAAGTCAGGAACAGGAAGTGAGATGGTGCATTACTATATTAAGTTGCGTTGATTCCGGCGGGAACCTCAACTGACTGACATAGCCCAACCTTTACACACACACGTCACACCGATCTCAGATGTCCATCGTCCACCTCCAAAGCTACGGCGTCCTGCCTGGTCCTTTCCCTGATGCCAACATCCCTGACTCCTCCTCTTCTCCTCACCCCCTCCTCCTCTCTCCACAGGGGGAAGCGCGTGCAGAGGCAGCCCATTACCAACGGCGGGATCAACGTGGAGATCGGAAACCCCTCCTACAACATGTACGAGGTGGACCACGATAACCACGCGGATGCCGGCAGCCTGCTCAGACCCAACTTCACGCTGGACCCGCACAAGGTCGGCCCACGCCTCACCTCTGTTGGGAAAAAAATCTGTTAGGTAGCAGAACCGGGCCTCTTAATGAGCCACGGGAGATGAAGTCCATATGTTCGTCGCTTTGGATGCTGAGCAACCGTAAAAGTGTATTTAAATGCACAGCCATGCCTTTTTTTTTTTTTTGGTCTCCCCGGTGGCCGAATCTTTAAAAAGTAGCATTTTATATTCCTACTGAGATTTTTGGAACTACGATTTATCGCAGCTCAGGTGTGTTTCGATTATTGTAGTCTCTGAACCACGCGCAGATGTAATTGTCCAGGGCTATGATAAGCTAGCGGTTCCAGACGTGTGTTTGTGTGTGTGTGTGTGTGTGTGTGTAGGTGTAAGGCATTTCTCCTATGCAGGTACTCTGTGCCGAGGGGACGCTTTATCTCGCCACTGATGTATTCTGTACATGGAGTTCAGTGGTGTGCTAACACTCAGCATATCAAACGAATCATAACGCCCCCAGTGATGTTGTTATCTGGCCGCCGAGTGCTCCCGGGCCCTAATGCTATTGCTTTTTGCCCGGCCAACTTTGACATGTGCTATTGTCCTTCCAATCTCTCCCCTCTCTTTTTTTCCCCCACCACTTGAATACTAACAAGTCCCTTGTTTTCTTAAAAGTTTTTTTTCTTACGGTCTTATAATTGATGATATTTTGACACTAGGTTTGAGCATGTTGATCACAAACCCCTGAGTAGCTTCACTAATAATGGATTGTATACAACAAACTAAAATAGTACTTTTGCCAGTTTTCACCAATCCATCCCAAGTTTGTCTCGTAAGGTTGACGTGGTCATCAGCAATGCTACTCTGGTTCTGTTGCAGGGCTGGTGTGTAAAGTCCAGTGAACCTCGTGCCTTGGGCATCCACTCTGTGCCCAAGGAGGTTATTCCTGGACAGGTGAATAGCTAGCTATTGTTAATATTGGTGTATCAAAAGGGAATAATGTCGTGTTTGATTATTGGGGGATGGGTGGTCATCGTGCTAGACACATGTTTGTTGTTCATATTTTAGTGAGAAGGATTTCGCAATCGTGTCAAGTCACGCAAAATCAAGCAATCACCGTGACATTGCGTGAGCGTCCAGTGATTGGCCATTTTTGGCCAATCATTGCAACATTTCTGCGTTGACCATGATCCCACTTCCCCTTGAGTTTGACCGATCATCACACTTCCCATACAAAAACTCACATCCTTCTTTACGGTTATGAACAAGCAGGCATGTCATTCTCATTGTCACCACACATTCTCAGAAAAGCTGCCACAAAATCCAGCATTTTTGGCCACAACAATCACCAAAAAAGGTCCTGAGTGATATCCTGTAGGGACTTTATTGTACGGACAGGGTATATTGAGACGATACGGGCCGTGCTTTCACTCCCACTAATATGCATGCGTCATGTTCTGTCCCACTCCCTCTGCACTGCTGCAATTTGCTGCCTGTCTGACTGTTTGTGACTGAACTGCTTGCCGGTTTTTCCACTAAACGACTTTAAACCAACATGGCAAAATAAGACCTATTCATTGCGGGGCTGACATTTTCTCTCTCTCTTTAGCCCATGAATTACGCCAACCCAGTATATGCAAAGATATACCTGGACGGACAGAACTGTCGGAAACCGGTCATCAACATCGACGAGAGGAGAGAGCTGCTCCCAAAGAAACTAGAGGGGACGATTCGTGAAACCGCCGCATAGCCTGACTTTACTCTTTCTACTCCTTTTTTACCGCTGTGTACAAAATGTATAAAATGAAAAAAGGAAACAAAACAAGAATTTTCTATTTCCTATCAGGCTCTTTTTTTGTTGTTGTTGCATTTAGCATTTAGCAGGTCTTATTCTTTAGCATCCAGCATAGAGTCTTATTTGTGCGCTAAACAGGTTCAAAACTTTTCAGTTTTGTTTGTCTTTTATTTTCGTTTAGTTTTCTCATTTGCTTTCTAATGCGTTTGGAACACGTCACTGCACATACCGCAACTATACAGTGTGGTGGTGAAGTAGAACGCTGCTGACTTGCTGAACATTTATTAACATCACAATTCACATGTGTGCACAGTTTGAAAGCTTTAGGAACAGTGCTTGTATTGGTACCAATATCTGTATGTCTCTTGTTTCGAATGGAATTGCCAATTCAGACCGAGAATAGCAAATTAATGTGGATGAGTAACCCCATGGATTATATACAAAACAAGTTTTTTTTTTTTTTTTTACGGAAAAGGTACCAAAAATATGGTTCCTCCTGTATGTGATATTATTGAATTCAGAAATCGCCACGTTTTATATGGCAAAGTCACCAGTAAAATGAGCCAATTGGAATCAGTGCCAGCAGTCGCATCATCTTTTATAATTGGATTGATATTCATCCTTGAATCCGCTCACAGAGGCTCGGTGTAATTGGAAGAGCCCCTGACTGATTGGTATGGAGTATGAGCCTACACTAGCTTGTACTACATACATATTTCCAGAGTTGTGGTAGTCATATTGAAATTGCCAAAACATAATGAAAACAGATTATATCCGTTAGAATGAAGCAGTCACGCTTTGGACATTTCAACATAATAGCAAAATTGTTTGTTTTAGTTTTTTTTTCTTCCCGTGTTCACTTTGCAACGTCAGTATCGTCCTCTCTAAACATCTTGAGCGTTGGGCTTCAACGCAGGTTGAACGTCCCACCTTAAATGTGCCGAGGTCGGAGTCTCGTATCGTGTGTACTGTAAGCGGAACAAGGGGCAATATTACATAGCATATTTTTCTCGTGTGTCATTGGACGGCTTACGGATGTCCACCAAGGAGGAACTACAGGCAAAATAATTATTTAGAGAGCTATATACACACACGACGCACATCTGTCACATGCAGAAGAAAAGAAAGATCATAGATATAAGAAATTTTATAATTTTGTATTTGATTTGTATGTCGTTTGGCTGCTTGTATTTTGAAGAAATGTATTAAATGTAAGTAATTTTTTATATATAAAAATGTAAATCAATATCGAATAAAGGGGGCTTATTTCCACTTTGGATTCATTGTTTTTGTCCCCTGAATAATTTCAACAGTTCGCCGGACACCTCGGAATGTGACCACGTTGCACACACCATTGCACCGCCCAAAAGAGGTCCTGTGTGAATGTCGCTCAGTTCTACAGCCACGGTTCACCCATTTGAAATGACCCACACAGAGATTTAATAGCCAACCAGGGATGCCGACTGGCTGTTTCCGCTGTACGTTCCGGTGGGCCCGTGGCCACTGCGCTCGTGAGTCAATGGCCGCTTTGTCCCTTTGAACACATACACTCGGTCCATACTGTGGCTTCCTCACCATGGCAACCAGAGGATTCGACTGCTCTCTCTCTCTCTCTCTGTTCCCTTTGTGGCCTCGGATTTGCAAGGCCCTGCTACGCAATCAGAAGGAATTTTAATTATAGCATTCTTTACAATCTCAAATGATGACCTCAACATTATCACACAGCCCTCCTCTTAGAAGACACTGCATACTGAAATACTGGCGTCACACAAAGACACATTGGCTATCACTTTGGCCTGATTTTCTGCACAACTCAAGTTTTGCATTGCAAGAAATGTAAAGGAGAAGAAAGGAGGTGATTCCTTAAACCAATCAATGCTAAAGGCGGTGTTGCCCCAATTGTCTAAATCCACAACTACATGATTGCATCTGGCAGTAGAGTCACAGCCTCCTCAAACCACTGTGAGGTTAGACAGTCGACCGAAACGCTTGATTAGCAGATTGTTAACTATCTAAAAAAAAGAAACAGTTATCAATTATGATTAAAACACTTGATTCCAACTAGAGCGAAGCATAAACAAAACAGCCAAAAAACCGGCTACACTTAATGCTAGCAATTGATTATATGTTTATGCACAGGGTGAATGATTGCTGATTGCAGTAAACAGTCAATTTAATTGCACAGAAGATGAATAACGTTTTGTGATAATTATTGTAAGTCCCCTGCATTCTTTATCAAAGTCATCAAAAACAGTGACCCTGTTCGTTTCCATTGGCTGCACGTTGAAGTAAATTGGGTGTTGGGATCCAATATGGAGTCTATAATTAGTGGTGACCAGACGTATGGGTCATGTCAAGTTTATTGTCACTTCACAGTTTAAGTATAAAGCAGTGAGTGAAAATCTTATGTGCAATACCCGACGAAAGACAGCAGTTGTAAAAAATAAAATAAAAACAGAATAGAATAAAACATTTTTTTAAAAAGCTGTATAAAGTTAAATATATAAAATAAAAATGCAATTTATAAAATGCAATATATCGGCACAGAAAAAGAGCAATATGTATATATAAATCAAAGTAATAAAATATACATTGTTATATGCTATACGCCCTTGTTCAGCAGCCTGATGGCCTGACTGTGGAAGCTATCTCTGAGTATTTGTACGGCACTTGATACTGCGGTATCGCCTGCCTGACGGTAAAAGTGAATACAGTTTGTGGCTGGGGTGGGCATTGTCTTTTATGATGCGTTTGGCCTTGGCCACGCACCGCTGGTTGTATATATCCAGGAGGGAGGGGAGCCCACCTCCAACAATATATTGGGCCGTCCGCACCACCTTTTGAAGCGCTCTGCGCTCGAGTGCGGTGCAGTTCCCGTACCAGGTGGTGATACACCCTGTAAGAACACTCTCAATGGTGCCGGTATAGAATGTTCTCAGGATGTCCCATGGCCCATGCTGAATTTCCTCAGAAGCCTGAGGAAATACAGGCGTTGTTGGGCCCTTTTCACCACGTGTGTGGTGTGCGTGGACCATGTGAGGTCCTCGGAGATGTGCACGCCGAGGAACTTGAAGCTGCTGACCCTCTCTACTGCAACACCGTCGATGGAGATAGGGCCGTGCTCTCCTCTCTGCTTCCTGTAGTCCACGATCAGCTCCTTGGTCTTCTTGACGTTGAGGGCGAGGCTGTTCTCCTGGCACCACTGCTCCAGCGATCCAACCTCCTCCCTGTAGGCTGTCTCGTCATCGCCGGCGATCAGGCCCATCACTGTCGTGTCGTCAGCAAACTTGATGATGACGTTGGAGCTGTGCATAGCCATGCAGTCGTGGGTGTAGAGGGAGTAGAGGAGAGGGCTCAGCACGCATCCCTGGGGGGCTCCCGTGTTGAGGGTCAGTGGCTCTGAGGTGGTTCTGCCCATCCTCACCACCTGGCGGCGGTCCGAGAGGAGGTCCAGTATCCAGCTGCACGTGGATGGGGGCACGCCTTGACCTCTAAGCTTGGTGTCGAGCTTGGCAGGAACTATCGTGTTGAACGCTGAGCTGTAGTCCACAAAGAGCATTCGCACATAACCGTTCTTCCCTCCAGGTGGGAAAGAGCAGTGTGGAGGGCCATGGCCATGGGTCCAGCGTGGCAGGTAACACGGAGCAAATAAAGTCCTTGACCAACCTCTCAAAGCATTTGCTGACAATTGAGGTGATACCTTGGGTTGTTTAGGGACAGGCACGATGGTGGACATCTTGAAGACCGCGGGAACAACAGCCTGGGACAGGGAGTGGTTGAAGATGTCTGCAAAGACTCCTGCCAACTGGTCTGCGCATGCTCTGAGGATGCAGCCCGGGATGTCGTCGGGGCCTGCCGCCTTATGGATGTTCAACCGCTTGAAGGTGCGGCGCATATCCGCCTCCGATATGTTCAGCAGGCTGGTCTCCTCAGGCAGTGCTGGCTTCGGCGGGCTGCCATTCACGTCGAACCAAGCAAAAAAAGTATTTAGCTCTCCTGGGAGGGAGGTAGAGGAGTTCTCTACACAACTGGTTCTCCCTCTGAAGTTCGTTATCGTCTGTAGCCCCTGCCACATACCCCTCGCGTCGTGGCTCTTGAATTTCTCCTCCACTCTGTCCCGCTTGGCAGTGATGATGGTCTTACGGAGGTCGTAACGGGCTCTCATATAGTCCATATTCCCGGAGCCAAAGGCGGCGTTACGCGCGTGTAGGGCAGCGCGAACATCGCTGTTAATCCACGGTTTCTGGTTGGGATATATCCGAACCGAGTTGGTCGGAACAACATCATCTATGCACTTCTTGATGAAGCCGGTGACCGAGGACGCGTACTCGTTGATGTTACTGTCCGAGGCAACGCGGAACATGTGCCAGTCAGTGCGATCAAAACAATCCTGCAGCATAGAGTCCGATTGGTCCGACCAGCATTGGACCTCCCTCACAGTGATCGGTTGCTGCTTCAGTCTCTGCCTATAGGTGGGGAGCAGCTGGATAGAGCGGTGGTCTGATTGGCCGAACGGTGGGCGGAGGAGGGTCTTGTAGCCATCACGGAAGGGGGTGTAGCAGTGGTCGAGGATCTGCTCACCCCGTGTGTTGCTCGTTATTTGTTGGTAGAACTTCGGGAGAACCTTCTTCAGGTTCGCCTTGTTGAAGTCCCCCGCCACGATGAGAGCAGCCTCGGGGTGCGCCGACTCCTGTTCGCTGATAGCCCCATGCAGTTCCTTCAGCGCTATGTCCGTGTTGACTTGTTGGGGAATGTAAACAGCGGTCACGGTTACCGCTGTAAACTCCCGAGGTAGCCAGTGTGGACGGCACATAAGCATCAGGTACTCCAGGTCCGGGGAACAGAAAGACTTGAGGAGATGTACATGACTTTGGTTGCACCAAGTTTATCATCAACAAAACTATCGTTAACTTTCACTCTACAACTCAACAACTTCTTAGCAAGAGCTGAAAACACAAAGCATGTTTTCATTTACCCAGATGGTGTGATGGACCTGGCAAGCATTTACTTTGTGACGGACCTGGCAAGCATTTACTTTGTGACTTAGGCCACCTTTTTTCCGAGAGTTTCCATCCTGAAATAACGACGGCAACATTTGAGTTTAGGGATGGAAATCGGCAGGGCCCTCACCATACAATATTACAAACAATCTTGAGTGTACTATAGTGCCCTCTGTAGGACTGTGCCATTAATAAGCTAAGATCACATTGGTTAAAAGTAAAAATTGCAATGTATACATCTTGCCCCATCCCTACTTGCAGAAAACTGCCAGAAAATATTCCAATTGAGACCATGAAGACATTTCTGGTGACCAAGTAATGTACCACACAACACACATAAGGATTGTTCATTATGTTTGCCCAATCAGCACTCATTATACTCATGTCCCGTGTTTCATCTGATCAATTATGCATTATCCCATTAGGATTATTTTCTTTTTAGACATTAGACTCTTTATGTGGAGTCTTAATGCGTGGCAAACAAAATTCCCTTTCAGTCAACAGTATTTCATCATTAAATGTATTCTTTGAGAACTCCAAAAAATCCTGATGGGCCAACGTCACACCAACAGAGATACCTAGAGAGACCCTAGGGTATGCTAGCACAACGCATGCCAACGCAACCGTTTTGTATAGTTGGGAGGAGGTTGGCGCTGCAGTGCTTGTGTCTGGGCCACCACACGAGAACACTGCCATCTGAAGAGGAAGGCCCTGCTCAGCCTCAACCCATCGCCATAGAAAGAACCCACTGTGGAAACTACCTGGCGCCTCTCCCCTGGTCCCTGATGTGCATCAAAAGAGCTGAAGAACAGACAATTCAAAAACAAGTGCGGAGCTCACCCCATGCCTGGCACTCACACCCCCCCCCCCCCCTCTCTTACCTATTGATTTGTTGTCTCTTTTCCACTTAGCAAGCATCACCATACTTCTGCATAAACGTCTGAAAAACCCAGAGGACTCATCTCCTGGACAGAATCAATAACAACCATAGTTGTATTCACATTATAAACAATAGCGTAGAATCACTAGATAGGAAAGGAGAGAGAGAGAGAGAGAGAGAGAGAGAGAGAGAGAGAGAGAGAGAGAGAGAGAGAGAGAGAGAGAGAGAGAGAGAGAGAGAGAGAGAGAGAGAGAGAGAGAGAGAGAGAGAGAGAGAGAGAGAGAGAGAGAGAGCGCGAGCTGTTTCTGTGCATAGAAACAACCACAGCCAGAGCTGTAACCTGGGCTTTGGCTTTGTTTAACAAGGTGATAACGGGTCCCAAAATTAATTATAGAGAAAGAAAAACACATTTAATATTTCAAAGGCACAGCCAATTTATCAGAATTACTGTTTTGGATGCTGTAAAGTCTTTCTCAGTAAAGAATGAAGAATATAAGGGAAGCAAAAATCGGGAGCAACAGTTTTGCTTTTGTTTAGTGCTTCACATATTGAAAGTTTAATAAACTCCTGTCTGACAATGAAATGGCAAGAACCACGGACAGTTAGGTGTCCTTAATTAACACTCACCCTGTGCTACTCCATGTCTGAAAGGTACAACAGCATTGAACAATGTCATATATATATAATGTAATTATGTTGGCTTTGTGACCTTTAATTATGGGACCGGAAACAGCGTGACGCTCACAATTCAACAAATTTAGTACCATGTCTTCTAATAATGCTATCAAACACGGTAGAACACAAAAGGCTGGATGCACAACTCATGCAGGTAAATTGCACACCCACACATTTGTAAATGTGTGTGTGTGTGTGCACACGTGTGTGTGTGTGTGTGTCTGCTTAATCTCGACAAGCATGATGCACCTGGCGCCGGCGTGCTGACCTTGTAAAAGAAAAAAGAAAAACAGGAAAAATGTAAAGCTTTGGAAATCGGGGTAGCACATTATATCACTGACATGCTTCGTGAATCTGTTTTATCGCTGGCAAACGTGGCAGCAGGCCCAAGCCCAGCCTGCGTGTCCTAGGAAAGGAGCAGTAAAATGCATCTCCATGCTTTACAACCAGACTCCCATTCATCTGTCTCTTAAAGACTGTGGACTAAAAGGGAGGGGGGGAGGTGGAGGGGAGGGGAGGGGGTTATCCAACGCTCCGTCTTGTTTACATGGAGGTCGGACACCGCCTTGTCCTCCCCAAAACCTTGAATAATGACCAGGACTGAGGCGCGGACTGGATTTTGTAAACGCACGGTGTGAATCCAGGGACAGATGCATCTTCAGGTTAGAAAGAGGATTCTCTGCCATTAGTATTCCTGTTGTATGGTTGTCCTTACACTGTATGTACCACTCATTTTAACTGATATATATATATATATATAGTATATATATATTGTTGTACAAAGGGACTTGCCTATTTTATAACGCTTCTGCACCTACACACTGACTCATCTGCTCACCTCCGCTTTCTCCCTCTCACCATACCTCTCTCTCATCCTCCCACGTAATCTCTCTCTCCCTCACTGTATCACTCCCATCACTGTATCCCCCCCCCAACAAACCTCTCCTCAAAGGCTCTTGTCGAGTTAATGAATGAGCATGGAGGCAGGAGAGGAGTCTAGTTAGAATGCCCCCAACATTCCATCTCAGCGGTAGCAGACGTGGCCTGGAGGTTGAGGTGAATTAAAGGACTGGACTGGAACCGGAGCTTTTTTTATTTATTTTGGCCGCAACTTGCATTTTTTGGTTTGTTTTGATAGGGCTGGATAAGCATGGCGGTTCTGATGCCACAAACACACACACACACACACACACACACACACACACACACACACACACACACACACACACACACACACACACTGTGCACGGCTGGTATCCCGGCAGCCGGAGTAGACGCATCTGACCCATTAGTCACAGTCCTGGCCACCTCCACGCACCGCTACATGGGACAGACACGCACAAGCAATACCGGGGACCTGTGTGTGTGTGTGTGTATGTGTGCACGCATGCATATACACCCCATGTGCCAGCTACAGCAGGTCTCAAATATAATCACAGTTTTCCATGCACAATCACACACACACACACACACCCGCAGAAGAGGGTCCCGTGGCGACCTACTGACACGCCGGAGGCGATGGAACCCAGCCCTACCGAGCATTCTCCTCGCCAATGTCCAGTCTCTCACAAACAAGTCCGACAAACTGAACTGCCGTATCTCCTCGCAGCGGGACATCAGGGAGTGTTGCGCCATGATTTTTACGGAAACGTGGTGGTCCTCCGTGATTCCTGACGAAGCAGTGAAACCACCGGGATTCTCTTGGTTTCGGACCAACAGCTGAGTCCACGGGGAAGAACAAAGGTGGGGGCGTATGCTGCTTGGTGAACAACAGCTGGTGTACGGACGTTCAGGTGCTTTCTCAACACTGCTCATCTAATCTGGAATTACTGATAGTGGAAGAATGCATCCTGACCAGGTCTGTTCGTTCATTTCCGAACCGCAAACCATGGATGAATGCTGACATACGGAACAAACTTAAGGAACGGAGTACCGCTTTCACAACAGGCGACTGATCTCTACAAGAAGGCCAAGTACAAACTCAGAAAAGCCATCAAGAAGGGTAAATTGGATTACAAAAACAAATTGGAATTACAGTTTGGGTGCTCTGACACCAGACGTATGTACAAGTTTTTAGCTTGCTTTGAAAGGGACCATGAGCCAACCAACATCTTGATCATCAGCCCAGAGGACTACGTTCTACAACTGTCCGACTCCGAGGTCCGCAGAACCTTCAGGAAGGTGAAGGCAGGGAAGGCAGCCGGCACAGACCGAGTTCCATCCCGCGTCTTCAAGACCTGTGCAGACCAGCTGGCTGGTCATCTGTAACTGGATTATGGACTTCCTGACAGGCAGGCCTCAAGTGGTGAAGATTGGGAACAACGTCTCATCCACTCTGGTCCTCAACACCGGAGCACCACAAGGCTACTGCCTCAGTCCCCGGCTGTACTCGCTGTACACACATGACTGTACTGCCACGCACAGCAATAATCAGATTATCATGTTTGCAGACGACACCACAGTCATCGGCTTGATAAGCGAGGGCGATGAAACAGAGATGAGGTGGTCCAGCTGATGCGATGGTGTGAGGCTAACAGCCTCACACTGAATGTCAGCAAGACCAAGGAGCTCATCGTGGACTTCAGGAGCCACCGGGGCACCCACTCCACCATCAGCCTGGACGGGACACTGGTGGAAGTCGTCAGCTGCTTCCGTTTCCTTGGACTACAGATTTCCGATGACCTGGCATGGACCCGCAACACGGAGGTCATGCTGAAGAAGGCACACCAGTGCCTCTGTGCTCTGCTGTGCCTCAGAAAAAGTTGTATAGGCCAGAGGTGGCTAGTGAAGCTCTCTACGTGGCACCGTAGAGAGCGTCCTGACGAGTGGTGTTGCTGTGTGGTACGGCAACACCACTGCACAGGACAAGAAAGCCATCCAGAGGTTTGTGAGGACGGCAGAGAAGATCATCAGGTGTACACTTCCATGCATTGAGGAGATCTTTAGGACCAGATGTCGAAAGAAGGCCATGTCCATCATAAAGGTCTGCAACCACCCAGGGCACCATCTCTTCTCCCCCCTACCGTCTGGTCACCCGTTGCGCAAGCATCCGTACGAGTACTACCAGGATGTATATATCATTTAAGTCACTTTGCTGCTCTTCTTTTTGTTTATTTTATTGTATATATTATTTTTATTTTTATGTTGTTGTTTTTGAGATTTATACTGTGGGAGGGATTGGGGAGTAAGCATTCCTATGTACTTACAAATGGCCAATAAAAATCTTGTATCTTGTATCTTGTACACACACACACACACACACACACACACACACACAAACACACACACACAAAAAAAAAAAACACTCCTCATGCCAGCATGTGGCTTAGGGGCTCACCAGTTCCCCAGGGCCACGTCTTTCTTCTTGCTAAATTGGTGTTTTGCCGCGCAGCTTCCCGCTTTTAGGGCAGCCGCCTCTCACCTTGGGGTCCCTTTGGCGGTAATGGCCGGCCTCCGTGTTTGACGGACAACGGACACGTCCGCAAGCCTCTGCTTGGGGGGATGGGGGGGGGGGGGACAGGGGTTGAGGTGTGGGGGGGTATGAGGGGCGGGGGAGAGGGGTTGAGGTGTGGTGAGGGGGGGGGGGGGGGGGGGAGCAAGGTATAGGGTTCAGAGGGGGCGGAGAGGGGCCGCCAGACCCGCTGCGACGGCAGATGTTGAGGAAATGATAAGTGAGCTTTTCCTTCCTTCTCTTTATTTTGTATGCCATTATTCCTGAGCCCTCCATCATAGCGGCGGGGGTGGGGGTGGGCCGGCGGAGCCTCTGACCCCGTCCAGCTGCGAGAGAATCGGGTGGGGGGGTGGTGATGGGGGGTGGTGGGGATTGCAGTGGTCAGAGGAAGATCAGAGCTTCTATTCCGCGGCGTGATAATCACTGATCCCTTTTTTTTCCCAGAACTGACTCAAAGTTTGTGGCGTTGCCGACATCCTCCGCACGTATCTCTCACCGTGGGTCCGTCCGCCCGGCGTGGGGCTGAGCTGCACAGCTAAATCTCCGCTCTTCCTGTGCGTTTGATCTTGATCCTCGATCGGTCCGTCCCTGTGAGTTTGAAATATTATTGGAAGACGGCAGCGATGTGAAGGCCGTCTCTGGCTCTTTGTTGTTTTCATCCGTCTCCAACGCCAGGGCATCTGTCTGAAGGCTACGGGAGACTCAGTGTAACTAACTCATCATTAAAGAGAGGAAATACAACAAAAAAAAAGGGAAGACGCACATTGGAAAGATAATGCTATCCTAACCGTGAATGATCTCATGATTATTATTCCTCTTTTTTGGACAATGGGATCCATGCTCTTTTGTTCTGCGGGCAAACAAATCCCTCCCTTGTCATTAAGGCCTTCACTTAAGGCCGCGTGCGACTCAACCTCGGCCTGAACCTTGCCATCGTCAGAGAACTACACAATCACACACTTCCCTTCAAGAACCTGCATAAATAAGTGATAGCATGCATTGCAACGTCTTTAATTCTTTATTGGGGGATGACAAAAACACACCCACACGCACACACACACACACACACACACACACACACACACACACACACACACACACACACACGTAAAAAAAAGCGCCCATAGGGTAACATGCAAATACATGGTTAAAGTATAAAAAATATCTCAACTGAAACTGCACCCGTGTTGAGAATCCCAGAGGCGATCAATTAGCACAAAAAAGCTAACTGAGCAGCTGCACGGAGCAGTGTACCCTACATTAGGCAGCCATTGTTTTAATGAAGAGGAACCCATAGCCATTTGTGATTGTGTTTGACAATGGTAGATAGAGAGTGGTGTGTGTGTGTGTGTGTGTGTGTGTGTGTGTGTGTGTGTGTATGTGTGTGTGTGTGTGTGTGTGTGTGTGTGTTCACATCAGTTGAACCAGTCTGAAATAACCTTGTTGTATTCTACTAAGTTGGTAAGTCTATTATAAATGGTGCATAGTAAGCCCTAGCTCGGCTAATAAAATAGACAGATCATTTCAGTACAGCAAATTAATTAATCCAATACTTTATGTTAACCAACAAAAACAACCTAAAATCCCCCAAATATGTCCATTGCTTTATCTCCTGCATCGCCCCTAGCCTTACAACATTTTATTTCTCTCATTTTCGTCCTCTTCTCTCTTCATGTATTGATTTATTTCCTTATCTCTTTCTTTATTTTTGCAATGGCTGTAATTCTGTGAAAACAAATGGAATTCCTTCGACACATACTTTCTTATCATCTTCCAGTCTCCCCTCATTCCTTCACTTTTGCGTTCTCTCACTTGAAACACTCAATTTCCTTTAATACAGCCCCTGGATAGAAGCCATCACTTTGCCCTCAACCCAAAACACAGTAAAAAACAGAGTGTTTCTGACTGCTACCTATAAGCCTGCGTAGCTTTACAAAGGTTTTCTTTTCTCTGTGTGGTTTGCGCAAGGCAACACAAACCAAAGTGAAATACAGATTGTAAACAACTCCATGTGGAGTGGAGCGGAGTGGTTGTGGCGTCTGGGAGGATAATGACCTCTGCGTGGATGCGGAGAATGACTCGCAAGAGCTCCCTCCAATTAGAGACGCATGGCTGATCAAAGCACAGGCACATTGTGTTGCTGTGCTCCGGTCACCTCAACCACATGGAAGGAAGGAAGCGCAATCTTTCTCCCTGATCCGCTGGGCGGATTCTGAACCCGGGGGCACGTTTCTTTTGCTTTGTGTAGACCCCTGACGTACAACCATTGCCTTCGTCAGAGGTCTAGCTGTGTTAAACTCGAATATGTATACGATATATCGGCTATTCCCGAAGTGAGGTACGTGTACCCCCTCTGTAATAGCCTGTCTGAAAAACCCGCTTTTAAAAAAAATAACACACAGGCACCCCTACTGTGCTTCAATTGATCACTTATTTGACATTTTTTCGTTAATATTTTATTAAAACTTTTCCAAAGAAGTCATTCCTATTGTGTTTTGAGCCGATGTGAAAATCCCTTGCTTGAAATATGAGAGGGCTTTCTATGAGACTGAAAAAAGAGCTAAATAATTAATAACACCGTCTTGTCTTCATACGTAACATCAGATGAGAGGTAGAGGGGGTACACAGCAGGAGGTTCAATGTTTGAGGGGGTACAGGACCTTATATAGTTAATAACAGAGTCTCGTATTGATATGTAACTATGAGAGATAAATGGGGGTACACAGCAAAAGGTCCAATGTTTTTGGGGGAGTTACAGGACCCGACTAATGTTGGGAAGCACTGCGATCTATTGTTTGCCTTAGCGGCTATTAGCCCTAATGCCAAGAAAATGGCACCCCCGCATCGAACAGCATAGGTCTTTGACTAAATGAAGGCAGCAAAGCAGCATATGGACATGCAAAGACACACATGCACACGAGCGCATGTGCTCCTCATTTGGGTGAGTGACACCAGCGCGTCGTGACACCACCAGCGCCATATGGGTCATCAGCCGCTAATTCTCCAATCTGCGCGGCCCAGAAGCGAGGGGACGGGAGAAGCACGACAAACCATCTTTCAAAGCTGTATCTAATTCATTGATTTTTTTTTTTTGTGACATCAATCAGTCTTGGATTGGTAAATGATAATGTGATATTTAAAATTCAATATTGCATTGAATATTTTATATTTCTGTCAAGTGTGGAATTGTTGGACTTTGGCATGTAATATCTACGGTAACTGTTCACACTTGTCCATTTCTGATCATTATGGCTCCTATGGATTTTTTGTAGCTGTACCCGTTGTGATTTCACCCTTTCGTATTTCTCAGCCTCAGTTGTAAGCGCTGCTCCATGACAAAATGTAAATGTTGATGGATATTGGTAATAATGTGAGACTCATACATACCTAGGAGTTGCTTTGAAACTTTGTTTCAAAAGCATGTAGCACAGAAATGTTGTTGTATGAGGATGAATAGCTGTGGCAGCTATTCATCAGCTATTTTTTTTTTGAAGTACCATTTTGAAGTACCATTTCAAATGGATTGTGAAGGGTATAGCAGTGACTAATATGCATGTCTAGAAGCATGGATTGGCAAAGCACAGGATTGAAGAGCTAAAAAAAGGAAATATATTATTATTATATTATTAATATTCTAGATGGCCTTTAAGCTGTACATAAAACATTGTATGGTTAACTCAATAACTTATTTATATGTGCTTATCTTGTCATGCTTAAAGAGATAAAAGGCAGAGTCTCAAAATCGGGCTTACTTGTACGACATACACAAGAATAGATGGTGGACAAATAGATCTTAGTAAAAGCATGTTTTCACCTGCTATTCTTTAGTACAAGTGTACAACTATAAACAGTGGCAAAAGGCAAACCCTTGTTTTGCACAATTATTTGTACAGAAAATGTATTCGTATCTGGAGGCAACGTGGCAGTTTTAATACCTCACCTACAAAACTTTTGCAGAGTGCCTGTATGAGTTACGAGGGTTTGTTTTATTTGATGTGTTGATATAACAGTACAATAATATATTATTGTTCTCTACATGGTTTAGAAGCATCAGCTAGCATTTTCCATTTTTTTTCCTGTTAATTTCCTCTTTTGTCAGTGGTTTGATGATGAAAGCCAATTGAATCAAATATTTTGCTAATTTCTCATTTGCATCAACAACCAGTTGTTAGGGAATTAAGTTACTTTTTTTCACGAATGTCCCGGGCAAAAATGACATGATGAAAATAAGTATTTCTTCAGAGAGCACAGAGCACAGCCCTATCTCCATCGACGGCGTTGCCGTAGAGAGGGTCAGCAGCTTCAAGTTCCTCGGCGTGCACATCTCCGAGGACCTCACATGGTCCACGCACACCACACACGTGGTGAAAAGGGCCCAACAACGCCTGTATTTCCTCAGGTGTCTGAAGAAATTCAGCATGGGCCCCCGCATCCTGAGAACATTCTATAACGGCACCATGGTGAGTGTTCTTACAGGGTGTATCACCGCCTGGTACGGGAACTGCACCGCACTCGAGCGCAGAGCGCTTCAAAGGGTGGTGCGGACGGCCCAGTATATCGTTGGAGGTGAGCTCCCCTCCCTCCTGGATATTTACAATCAGCGGTGCGTGGCCAAGGCCAAACGAATCATAAAATACATCGCCCACCCCAGCCACGAACTGTACTCACTGTTACCGCCAGGCAGGCGATACCGCAGTATCAAGTGCCGTACAAATAGGCTTAGAGATAGCTTCCACAGTCAGGCCATCAGGCTGCTGAACAAGGGCGTATAGCATCTAACAATGTATATTTTATTACATTGATTTCTATATACATATTGCTGTTTTCTGTGCTGATATTTTGCATTTTATAAATTGCATTTTTATTTTTAATTTTTTAATTTTAATTTTTAACTTTATTCTATTTTTATTCTATTTTTATCTATTTTTATCTTATTTTATAACTGCTGTCTGTCGTCGGGTATTGCACACAATATTTTCACATCACTGCTTTATACTTGTGTAAACTGTGAAGTGACAATAAACTTGACTTGACTTGAGTTTTTCAACTTTATACTAACTAAGTGTTGGATGCTCCAATTCATTCTATTTTGATTGGAATTCAAATCCATTTCCCTGTGGATTACATGGGGGGGGGGGCAATGGTATGTTGACTACATCTTAAAGGAGATTTCTGAATGCTCCCCAGCGCTAGGAATCATTAAGATGGAACACAGTGAAATGAATTGTTAAGGGGATGATGCAATGAAGTGAAAACCCCCTCCGAGTCGCGTAACTACTACTTGTCGGGAAGGCAGAGTGACAAATGTCTGTAAGGACTTGCTGACACTTCGTGAGTCCCACCAACAAAGCATCATCGCTCAGGTCAGTTCCCCCCCCCCCCCCCCCCCCCCCAAGTATAGGACAGGATTTGCATGGGAAAATATAGATGACAAGGATAAATGAGTTTCATTAGTAGAGGTTGATCTCTGGCGATGCAGACTTTATTTCCATGATTACATGATCAAAAGTGATGAAGAATAACGATGATCGCGTGATTCCAATCCTCTTATCATATACGGCTGTATTGTTGAATGCTCACATTGTTTTTGGCTCATTTACAATGCGACCCTAAATACGTAATAACAGTAGACAGTAGCAACCACAAGAAGCTTACAAAAGATAAGCTTTGGTTTGTTTTGTTTTTTTTGGTTTGTTTTATTATCACGGTTTTGTATGGTTATGATCCAAAGCAGATCATCAAAAAGTAGGTAATACTCCAAAAGAATCGCACCATCCAACATGCTTGCTTCCTCTCTTTCTATTTATTGCCGCCACAGCCGCGTTGCATCCGGCTTTTAATAAACCAAAGCCTTGAGAAGCACAAAAGCCATGGCTCAGACCTAGGAGAGACCGCTAAGTGTTTGAAAGCGCAAGTCTGCCATAACAAAAGATGCTAGACTCTTCTTCCCATAGCCAAGCACACAAATGGAAGTTTGTGGTGCGGGGGGTGGCTTAAAAGTAGTTTCATCACATGAACCACCTTTTAAAAACATTGAAAAACACTATTATGTTTCTACAAGAATGATACCAATCAGTTGTCGCTTACATACAGTATATCTGGTGTAAATAAATGATGCCTCTCTTAGGAATGAGTCTAAAATTAATGTAATGATATCCTGCTGGCGCAATAGGAGGAAAGAAGATACATCCCCTTCAACAATTATCCATTTTCCCATCAGAGGGCCGTAATCGCCACAGTGTTGTCATGCCAAGGTAGCCAAAACAAAAAGTAGGAATGACAAGCAACAAGGAATGAATAAAGTCGAACCACAGAAGACACCACTGAATGTGGTCACAACAAAGTGTATATGTCCTTCCTCCCACCCACCCTCCCTCCCTTCCCTACTTTCTCTGCCATTGATAAGTGTTCCGTCCATGTACCTGTGATGGACAGGTAAGATGGATTCCCTAAACCAATCAGAAAATAGATGCCCTGATTGGTCAGAAATGAGCCTGGAGCGATCTAAAATCGAAATGGTCTCAAACAGAACAGACATTATCACAGCACGTTTCATTCACTAATAGCTGACGAATGGCTACGTCATTTCTAACAAATTAAACTCAAATAATATCTCCTAAATCTTACCTACAGCACCTTTAAACAGGCATTTGCATTGCTTTGTTTGAATGCTACTCACGCTAATGAGACTGTGACAACGACCCCATATCTGGGATGAGGTCCCCAGACCTCCACTCTCCTGCTGATATGTTATGGGACAGTGTGGATCTTCATTTTTCTTAAAGTGATTAAACACTTTTCCTTCTCAATACTATCAGTGGGGAGTATAAATGATTCAGAGGACACCCTGCTGTGTATGCCTGGCAAATGATCTCCAGTCAAAACAGTGATCTCTAGGATGGAGAAGTCAGGCTAATAATAGAAGTTCATCTCCAGGAGTTGATCTTAAACTTGAATGGTTTTGAAGATGAGGCTTTCAAACGTAAAACACTGCAATCAGCGGTGGAAGGTGTGCTGTTCTCCAGGGATTAGCGATATCAAGTCTCGCTCTTCACCTCTCCCTCATAGTCTTTCTTTGGCAGTCTCTTTATCTGTCTCTCTCGCTCTGTGTGTGTTTATCTCTCTTTCACAGTCTCGCTCCCTGGTATTTTCTCTTGCTGGGCTTGCAGACCGGGTGAATTGGGGATAAAACCCACTAACTGAACTTAACTGGCCATGATACAAGTTTAGCAGAAAACCGTGCAGGGTCACTTGCACAAGGAATCATCTATTAGTCAAACAATTACAGTAATAAACAAATTCTACGAGCACGCCATGTTCATATTCTTGAACTGAATTTCCCACATAACGAGTCTATGGGTATCTTCTAACTCTATTTGTATGTCTGTGTTGCTATTGCCATTAGGGAGGTAGAGGTGATTTTGGTGTTCTTGCATGTTTAACCAGATGATTCAGTTTCATAATGGCATTACAGGACAATGAGGGGCGGAACAGAATATTTGGATATCTATATATTTGTTTGGCATGGTTGGCATTCAAACATTGTGTTTCTATCCTGTCTGTGTTGTTTAAAGGAAGGTTTATAGGACACATTGAGGTGCAAAACAGCCTTATGCCTTGGTAAATGCTATTTGATTAATATATGAATTAGTATAAACAAGAAATAGGCCTCATATTAAATCATCACATTCATGTGTTTGAAAATTGGCAGATTATTTGAGAATATCATTGCCAGAATAATCTCAGCAAACAGCAGAAAATAAAGTAGCATGCAGATAAAGAACTGAACTTCATCCAAATGCAATTCTAAAGCTCTACCTGGGAGGAACACATAATGTACGGTTTCAGCAAGAGTATGTTGGGTGGATTCACAATGTGTATTCATATTATATTGTTTATAATTGAGGATATAAACATAATTGATCACTAAAGGCTTCCCTCTCTCCGTCTGTTCACAGACGGTCTGACCCATTGTTAGTGCCGAGCGTGCATATGTACAGTGCTGGGAATAAAAGATGCAAGCCGTCTCTCTTGCGTATAGCATCGTAATCAAACTCAAACACATAACACCTGCATATCTCCTTGGATCACATAGGAGCACATAAATATATGTATGCATCTGCATTAGTTTGTAGTTTTTAGTTTTTCCTTCCGTTGTTTGTGCATGTATGCAAGATGCCTCACTTTACTTGTAAAATGGGGGGTGGGGGGGGGGGGGGGGGGGATATGACACTGGTACCGTCTGTAATCAAAAGGAACAAGACATCCATCAATCATCAACTAGGATGCTGGAAGCCCACGGCCTGTTTTTGTTATGGATTTGCTTTAAAAATCCTGTTTAATTATTGATGGATGGCCAACTAATGAAAGTGTAGAAAGAAATTAAAGAAACATATATGATTGAAGGTTTACATCTGCCATAAAATCGCCCTATGTCATTTAATCAACAAGGAGGAGGTAGTGGCTACGTGGATTTGCAGTCTGTTCAACCTCTATCAAAGCAGTAAAAATAATTCTTAACAGAGACCTAATCGTCAAGGACACTCAGTAGCACTGAGGACAAGCCACTGAAAATCGACGGCTTTAATGGTGAAAATCTGAAGGAGCAGATTGCGAAAGTAACAGTGCCCTGCACTGGGGTGAATCAGCTGGATCATAACGATATGTGCCAATGACTTCAATGACTCGATCTTATCCCGTGATTCTTTGTGGATCGCTAAACTGCCTAATTTGCTAAACGGCTAAAAAAAAGAAAAAAATTGAAATGCTTCCTCTTCTTCTTCTCCAAAAGAAAGGAAGAGAGCACCGTTTAATTTATATGGGCCTTTTGGATGTTCATTTTGATGGTTTGAAGTTTATTTTTCTCATTGTGAAAGAGGGCAAAGCTGTCCACTGACCGTAATGCTACAATTAGATATATTGCACGTCCCAGCACCTCAAATGACTACAGACCGGTGGCGCTGACGTCCCACGTGTCGAAGTCCTTTGAAAGGCTGGTCCTGTCGCATCTTCTGGTCAGATCATCGCTGGACCCTCTTCAGTTTGCCTACCAGCCGAAACTGGGAGTGGAGGACGCCATCATCTTCCTGCTTCATCGTGCCTACGCCCACTTGGACAGACCCAGGAGCACTGTGAGAATCTTGTTTTTCGACTTCTCCAGTGCGTTCAACACCATCCGGCCTGCCCTGCTGGGGAGTAAGCTGACAGCGATGAAGGTGGACTCTTCCCTGGTTTCCTGGATTACAGACTATTTGACGGGTCGTCCACAGTTTGTCAGACTGCAGGACTGTGTGTCTGACACTGTGGTCAGCAGCACTGGGGCTCCACAGGGAACGGTTCTTTCCCCATTCCTGTTCACCCTGTACACCTCAGATTTTCAGTTCAACTCAGAGTCCTGCCATCTGCAGAAGTTCTCGGACGACTGCAAATGTTGGTTGTGTCAGTGATGGAAACGACAGGGGTGTACAGGGGTGTCGTGGACTCCTTCGTTGAGTGGTGTGAGCTGAACCACATGCAGCTCAACACAGACAAGACGAAGGAGATGGTGGTGGATTTCCGCAGGAGGAAATCTACCCCCACACCCATTTCCATCAAGGGTGTGTCCGCAGAAGTTGTTCAGGATTATAAATACCTGGGAGTTCACCTGGACAACAAACTGGTCTGGGCCAAGAACTCTGAGGCTGTGTACAAGAAGGGCCAGAGCTGTCTCTACTTCCTGCGGAGGCTCCGGTCCTTCAACGTTTGCAACACGATGCTGAAGATGTTCTACCAGTCGTTGGTAGCCAGTGCCATCTTCTCCGGTGTCGTGTGCTGGGGAAGCAGGTTTAGGTCAGCAGACGCCAACAAGATCAGCAGGATCGTCAGGAAGGCTGGCGCTGTCCTGGGCCGACTCCTTGTTGGTGGTGTCTGAGAGGAGGATGCTGCGCAAGCTGCGTAGTATCCTTGACAACAACTCTCACCCTCTCCATCAGGTGCTGACCTCATACAGAAGCACCTTCAGCAACAGACTCATTCCACCCAGGTGCACCACAGAACGCCACAGGAAGTCCTTTCTTCCTGTGGCCATCAGACTCTTTAATTCATCTACCTCGTGAACCAACGCAAAACCAGCTGAGCGCAACCATTATACTTCGAGACGAGAATTTATTATATTTTGACAAGTGACGACGAGTCCTACACTGTAAGCTGATCAGCTAATACGTTTGCAATTTATTTATTGTTTGCATATGATCAAACAGCTCTTGTGGATTATGTGTAACTTTGTCAATGTTAGCTAGATGCACGGCTGGCCATGTTTACAGTCACACAGATATAAGCTAATGACACCTATTCAGGAGAAAATGAGTCAACTCGGGATCCCTGAATTGAAATCCTTCTGAGCTCTAAGCTGTCTCATCTGTCTTGAAATCCTTCTGGGCTCTAAGCTGTCTCCATCTTCAAGATTCATCCATGTTTTAACATGGCTCTGGTCATGGAGATCTTTCCAAAGAGGACAAGTGTTCTTAGGCAGGGTAGAATTTAGTACAATCTCAGTGGATGCAGTTTGTTTGCTTTGTTTGCTTGTGAAAAATTGGTATGCTTGTGAAAAATTGGTACACATACACAGCCTGCTGCAGCACACTGTGTATGTGTACCAATTTGTTTCATATCTGGCCACCCTACTCGGAAAACAGTGAATCAGACACGCCCAAACAAAAACACACTTTCGACCCCGTAACGAAAAATTTAAATAAAGAAACTGACTGTCGGATTTGTTTGTCATTTAATGATTTCGTACAGTAAATGAGCCACATACAGCTCTGTTATTAATTTAATTAATTTCAGCATTATAAGTTGATTATGCATATGTGATAAAATCACTTGTTGTTGTTGTATTTTGGATGTATTGTGTTGTTATTGCTTCAAGTATGGCCGCTGTCTATACACGTGCAAAGGTATATATACCTTTGCATGTGAAAGATGTTGTAATGGCCTTGTGGTAATTTATAAAGATATTTTTTGGATTAGTATTTAGGCAAATACAATTAAAAAACAATATACATTTTTTTATGTGCTGTGTCCCTATCTGCTATTATTGAAGAAAGAAAAAATAAACGGGAACCCGTTACTCTGAAGTCATGAAAATCTACAACTTTCTTAGCACCGCCTCCTCACTGGGAGAGAGAAAACAAAATCCTGGTGCTGTGTGTGTGTGGGATAATTATGTTTCTCATTCCTGCATCACACTTGTGTTCATCAGATCATAGCTAAACCACAGGGGGGGGGGGGTTGTTTCACTTTCACTTGCTTACACTTCACAGAGCATAGTAGGAAATCCTTGACAGTTGAGCACAGACAAAGCTTTCCATTTCCTGGTATAATCGCACAGCAGATCATTAAAGCTACAACCTCTTATGTAAGTTATTACGGCTACAACATCCGAAAGAATAAAGATTGTGAAAAGTTCTGTCGAATTATAGATTGTTTTTCTTGTTGCTTTGTCTAAAGCAACAGTCATTTGTGACTCATGATCTGGTCATGTAATTTCCTTATTTTACCTTTTATTCAGTAGTCAGTAAAAGTCTAACACAACTGCACATACACAGCAGCATTTAAACATCACATAAGCACGTTTGAGGGCGGTATGGGGATATAAGGTGTGTGGTGGCAGAAGTAATGTTTTCTCCATAAGCCCAACATAAAAACATTTGTTCAGCAAGTTAGATAGTTTGATCATTTGACGTGATTCAACTGGGAATTTGATTTTATATTTTGTTATGCCACGCAAGGCCATAGCCAGGTTAGGTTCAAGTGTCTTGCTCAGGGATACCTCTACCCTTAGCAAGGAAGAGCTGGGGGATTGAACTATCAACCTTCCGGTTGCCATCAACCCACTCTACCTTCTAAGGTACTGTACATGATATATTGAATTTCTTTATTTATATTGAGTGTCACTTTAAGACAACGATTGTGTGGTGTATATGTGCCTCATAACAAGATTATTGATGATTTATCTCATAGTAGAAAGTATTCATTTTGCCCCTATTTGATTTTCACCACATGTACTACCAGGGTCAGAGAGACATACAATTGTACGCCTATTATTGAGCTCAGAATATATATATATTTATCTTGGTCCATTTCCAGAGGATGAAAATGTATTAGCATTTTTGTCAGTCTAAACCTTTAATTCCACAATTCATTAATTCATCATGTGTACTCAAGCCATCCTACACAATTGTGTGGTTTGTGTTACAGGACAAACTCAGTATACAATACACAATACACAATACACATACACAATACACAATACTATTGTGAACAATAGGCACAAGACTACACAAATGTGTGCATTGCTCTGTAGCCTACACAACAAGGGTGGCATGCTTTGTAGTGGAGTTAATATGTATGCAACATTTATAACCTATACCTATCAATATAAGCGGTTCCACTGAGTTGTTCCACTGTTTTCATCATTTGTGAAGCAATTCCTGCAAATTCATGCCAAAAGACATTAGGCGGTTCAGTGTGGTTTAAGTTCCAAAGTGGGAATTGAGAAGTGTTTGTATTATTACACCCTTTCCATCCAACCAATCATTCTGAACATGGAGGCATAATGGCCTATTAGTGGAAAGGAAAGAGTACAGCGTAGTATGGCCTTACTGGGAGGAAGGAGCATCCCCAACTAGATTCTGGACTCAAAGAGCGTCGCTGAAGTTGCTACTAGACAAATGGAATCTGTCTGGTGAAAGTCGTTAAGAAAATGTAATTACAGGCTCTAAGATCTGCTGCAAAGTATTTTTACCTATGAAATGCAGGTGTTGTTTAGGCCTTGGAATTGTCGAAATCTGCATAGACAAACATTCCACCAGGACGTTTGCACAGATATCCTTTTTTCCCCTGTGCCTTTATTCAGCTTATTTATTTTTACTTGTCTTTGTTTTAGAAACTCTATTTAGTATTCTACATGAGAAACCCTCAGAAGAAATCAACACATTGAGAATTTATGCATATGGTTGAAACTACTTCATCACCAACAGAAGCTAAAGTTAAACATTTTTCAATGTCTTATATTGGAGTAAAAGTGTCCTTTAATCAAAAAACAATCTTGATTGAATGAATACAAATCCGCTACATGAGTGTTACATATAGATTTGGCATGAAAAAACAACCAACATACAATTCCAGGGATTTCCTCTGGGAATGATCTATACATACATCAACATGAAAGGATTGTACTGGGGAGTTGTGAATTTGAGATTTATAATGGATTAAAGTGGCATAGAAGAACATCTTCCAGTCATCCATATAAGTATTCATAGGCTTTCTGTGGTCCTGCAATTTGTTTGGAATACAAGATGAAGGCTTATCAAGGCAGTGCAGAAGAAACATTTAGATTGCCTCCATCTAATATGGTATGATCTTGTAAACTTAACTTAACACTTTTCCTTTCTAAACCATCACCAGGTTCCTGCCTGATAGGCCGTGGTCCCACTATTTAGAACTCCAGGTTTGGTGTGATTTATCTTCAATGGATAAACAATTGCAATTGTTAACTATGTCAATATTGCACTGTTGCATACGAAAGTTATATGTTTTGCTATGTATAGATTCCAATCCGTCTTGCAACATGGTTGTATAGGTGAGCCTTGCATGATGTACACACAGGGGAATGGTTGTGGACACATCACTAACCCATGCTATGGGTCTCTGGCATTACTTTCATATTTATTTTCCTTTGAAAATTTCCAATTACGATAGACTATATTCATGTTAAACCCTAATGCACACACACACACACACACACACACACACACACACACACACACACACACACACACACACACACACACACACACACACACACACACACACACACACACACACCACACACACACACACACACACACACACACACACACACATAATTATCTTGAGAATTAGAGAATGTGTCTTTGGATGTCATAAGTTGTTAACAATGTTCTTCAAGGGGTACATTGTGGTTTGAAATCAAAATCCATATGATGTATTTGCCTTATCTATAGTTGTATAGAGTTTGGACTTGATCTGTGCGTATTCAGATTTTAGCCAGATTTTGTGTTTTTTTTTTAATAAAAATGGCTAGCCGCTAGCCGATGAGATCAGTTTAAAGGATATTTTCCACTAGTATCCTTGCAATGTACATGTACAGGTAGCATATGTAAATAAACAAATTAATAAATTCCTCTATTATTTTACCAACATTTAGTTTTGCTAATTGGTTCACCAGCAAAAGTCCACTGGGTGACACGGTTTGCATAGTTTTGTGCCATCCGGCAGACTTTTGCTAGCTCTCGCGCTGTTCTTTGAACTGTTTGATTGATTGATTTACTGTCATACTATGCCATATCCAACCATATATAACCATAACCATATATTTTCCAACTTATTGTACTTTTCCCTTACCTTTTTACCTGAATTATTGTACTTCTACCTGAGCACTGGTTCAGTTATTGGAGACTTGTTAGTAATGAAATGCACTTTTGACTTCTGGTGACGAGTTGTTCTCTTACATTCCTTTGTTAAAACACACTATTGTAAGTTGCTTTGGATAAAAGCATCTGCTAAATGACTGTGTAATGTAATGTAATGTTATAATTCTCAATAAGAGGGTGTGCGCATAAAAACACATTGTCAAAGGGCAAACAGTGAACATGTTTTCGTCCCCCGTGATACACGTGGTACAGACAAACATTAGTATTTCAACATCGGATACCAAAGTGGATTAATGAGAAGCAGTCCAATCACGGTTGTTGCTGTGATCTCAACATGGGGCCTGGATACTTCCCGTTGGCCCAAACATCTCCAGTGAATTGGACTGTAATAGCCAATGGCATAACACTGAAGCTCTAATTACCGCTTCCCTTTTGAGAACCCAGGTGTACGCAACATTTTCTTCTCTTGCAAAGTAGGTCCCGAGGCAATAGTTGCCAGTGTCAATATGCCCTATTGTAACCAGGTAGAATCCTGGTTCTATTCAACCATGTGTTCCCTCTGGTTATCGCAGCCCTGCAGTATGTTGTCTGTTGTCTTTTTCACAAGGTATCTTGTTATGTATATCGTTGTCTGACACTAACATGTGTCACATCGCGTGTGCGGTTGGTCCTGCACCATCTCCCCTGCGTAGATGGTAATCGTTGTGTGTCCCCTGTAGGTATTCAGATAAAGGTAATTTATTTATCAGTGTTGTTCGTTTTGATTATATATATAAATATATATTATATATATATATATTTGTTTCCTGGCTTTTCCTTTGTACTCGGTTGTTGTGTCCTCTTCCTGGGGTCACACTGTAGTGGAGCGTTTCCATTCTTCTCCTTACACGTTTTAGATTTGGTTGTGAGTGAGTTGCTGCAACATTACCTAATTACCTTCGGATCACCCACACGGGTTGTGGATGGGTGCTCCCTAATAGTAAGTAAACCCCCATTGCTGTCGTCCACGGCCAGCCCCCCCCCCACCCCTGCCATTATTATTATTATAATTACCCTCTTTTATTATACTTGCGTTAATAAACGGCTTTGAGTAATTGTCTGTATTATAAAGTAAACAAAATAAAGAGTCGTAACCACTTGTTAAGCATATCTTTAGGAGAGAATGTGTGTCATAACCACTTATTAAACATATCTTTAGGAGAGAAGCTGTGTCATAACCACTTGTGAAACATATCTTTAGGAGAGAAGCTGTGTCGTAACCGTCATTGTCTATTTCACAAGGCCTTAACCTACCACCTGGGTACACCATAAAAGGGTTAAAAATGACTATGAACGGCAATATGTGAGCAATAAAAGTGCACAAAGGGCTAATAAACCAGGAATGCTGACAAGCTAAAACGGGTACAGAGAGAGATGGCGCCGTACGTGATGGCTGCCGTGTTGCGAGCTCCCGCACGACGACGCAGTTTTTTGTTATTTTATTTTACTGTACTTTGTACAGAAAGTTAGCAGCACGTTCACGTATGACTTTTGCACACTTCTGGAGTTTAGATCGACAGTCGCTCGCTGCCTACCGGAGCTTTTTCATTCTTTCGACTCGGACGTCCCGCCAAAGTCACAGCTGGATTATCTGCAACCATCTTGGGCACGATTACACGCAAGCGTTACTGGAAGAAGCGAGGGAAGCGAGCCGGCGTGCTAGTCAGGCTGAGATGCCGATCGCCCCCCAATACCCACCATTCTACTGGCTAATGTACAGACTCTGGACAATAAGTTAAGCGAGCTACAGGCTCGTATTCAATTCAACCGGGAAACAATGTACAATTGTATCATCTGCCTTATGGAGACATGGATGTCGGAGGGGGTTACCGACGCAGCTATCGAGCCGACGGGATTTTCCGTCCACCGGGCGGACAGAACAAAGGCTCTCTCCGGTAAAGATCGCGGAGGGGGGGTATGTCTCATGATAAACAGATCTTGGTGCAAGCAAAGTCATGTACATCCCCTCAAGTCTTTCTGTTCCCCGAACCTGGAGTACCTGATGCTTGTGTGCCGTCCATTCTGGCTACCTCGGGAGTTTACAGCGGTAACCGTGACCGCTGTTTACATTCCCCCACAAACCAACACGGACACAGCGCTGAAGGAACTGTATGGGGCTATCAGCGAACAGGAGTCGGCACACCCTGAGGCTGCATTCATCATGGCGGGGGACTTCAACAAGGCAAACCTAAAGAAGGTTCTCCCGAAGTTCTACCAACATATGCGAGCAACACACCTCAGTGATCCTCGACCACTGCTACACACCCTTCCGTGATGGCTACAAGGCCCTCCTCTGCCCACCGTTTGGCAAATCAGACCAGCGCTCTATCCAGCAACTCCCCGCCTATAGGCAAAGACTGAAGCAGCAACCAATCGCTGTGAGGGAGGTCCAATGCTGGTCAGACCAATCGGACTCTATGCTACAGGATTGTTATGATCGCGGTGATCATCGTTGACTCAGACTATTACATCAACGCCGCCTTTGTCTCCGAGCCAGCGCCGCCTGAAGAGACCAGCCTGCTGAACATCTCGGAGGCGGATGTGCGCCGCACCTTCTAGCGGTTGAACATCCATAAGGTGGCAGGCCCCGACAACATCCCGGGCCGCGTCCTCAGAGCATGTGCAGACCAGTTGGCAGGAGTCTTTGCCGACATCTTCAACCTCTCCCTCCCTGTCTCCCTGTCCCGCGGTCTTCAAGATTTCCACCATCGTGCCTGTCCATAAACAACCCAAGGTAACATGCCTGAATGACTATAGACCTGTAGCCCTTACCTCGATTGTCAGCAAATGCTTCGAGAGGTTGGTTAAGGACTTTATTTGCTTCGTGTTACCTGCCACGCTGGACCCATGGCAATTTGCATATCGTCAAAACAGATCCACGGACGACGCAATTGCCATTGCCCTCCACACTGCCCTTTCCCACCTGGAGGGAAAGAACGGTTATGTGCGAATGCTCTTTGTGGACTACAGCTCAGCGTTCAACACGATAGTTCCTGCCAAGCTCGACACCAAGCTTAGAGGTCAAGGCGTGCCCCCATCCACCTGCAGCTGGATACTGGACCTCCTCTCGGACCGCCGCCAGGTGGTGAGGATGGGCAGAACCACCTCAGAGCCACTGACCCTCAACACGGGAGCCCCCCAGGGATGTGTGCTGAGCCCTCTCCTCTACTCCCTCTACACCCACGACTGCATGGCTATGCACAGCTCCAACGTCATCATCAACTTTGCTGACGACTCGGCAGTGATGAGCCTGATTGCCAGCGACGACGAGACAGCCTACAGGGAGGAGGTTGGATCACTGGAGCAGTGGTGCCAGGAGAACAGCCTCGCCCTCAACGTCAAGAAGACCAAGGAGCTGATTGTGGACTACAGGAAGCAGAGAGGAGAGCACGCCCCTATCTCCATCGACGGTGTTGCAGTAGAGAGGGTCAGCAGCTTCAAGTTCCTCTGCGTACACATCTCCGAGGATCTCACATGGTCCAACAACGCCTGTACTTCCTCAGGCGTCTGAGGAAATTCAGCATGGGCCCCCGCATCCTGAGAACATTCGACACCGGCACAATCGAGAGTGTTCTTACAGGGTGTTTCACCGCCTGGTACGGGAACTGCACCGCTACCCTCCCTCCTGGATATATATAACAGGCGGTGCGTGGCCAAGGCCAAACGCATCATAAAAGACAATGCCCACACCAGCCATGAGCTGTATTCACTTTTACCGTCAGGCAGGCGATACCGCAGTATCAAGTGCCGCACAAGTAGAGTTACAGTTAGCTTCCACAGTCAGACCATCAGGCTGCTGAACAAGGGTGTATAGCATATAACAATGTACTTTAAATGTATTTTATTACATTGATTTATATATATATTGCTGTTTTTCTGACATATTGCATTTAATATATTGCATTTTTATATATTTCACTATATATATTTGTACAGTTTTGTACTTTTACTTATACTTACTTATTTTTATCGAATTCTGTTTTTTATAACTGCTGTCTGTCGTCAGACAGCAGATTTTCAAAGTGACAATAAACTTGACTTGACTTGACTTGTATTAGCTATCCCAGCAGGTGACAAATTTGTATATGCAAACATTCTGACCCAACAAGCCTGGATAGTTACAATTAGGAATTATTTACAGAGATACCCAAGGCCGTTATATAAGGACAACTTCAAATGTACATATTTGCTTAGACCATAAGGGTTTTCATAACACGCAAACTAAGAGTACAGCCCATTGCTGGCCCTGAACATTTGAATAGAATAGGATTATCAGTTAATTGGCCCTGGCTGGCATAAGCAACTCCAACACAATAATTATAATGAGATGGTGGAGCCACAGTCAAAGAAAAAGTAGCTTGTGTTGATTGCTACCTTGTCGTACCTAATAAAAAGCTTTAACGTAAATGGTATACAACCGGATATGCATTGTTAATGATACATGAATGTCATGGATGGTGTGTGTACACTAGATAATTGTGATAGGATATGAATGAGACTTTCTACATGACCTTTGATATGATTTTCTTTCAATTGAGGTTTCCAAACTTGTACATGTACAGGGTTTGTTGCAAAACTGCAAATTTTGTCCTTGCAAAAGCCTACAAAATAATAAATCCAACTGTGCATTTTCTATATGAACAGCTTGTGCAGCATATCAGCATCAAACATGTAATTTCTTTAGAGAGGCCTACTGATTAAATAAGAGTTAATGATTTAATTTCTTTGGCGATGCCAACCAAGCTCATTTACTAAATGTGCAGACTGCAACATAATTAATCAGTTTAGGGAACATATGTACAGGCTGGTAATCTGTGTTAGAGTGCCATCATCTCCCAACATGAGGCAAATCACTGATGTGACATCAAAATTAATAAAGGATATGCAAATGATAATGATTTTATTTCCATTTATGGAAATTACGGGCTCTATTTGTATGGTTCTCTCTGCCAGTGATGGCGACAATAAATATATCTTTCGGATCGACGATAATAAATATTGGGCACCAGTTACACACACACGCACACATTTCTTTCAGTTTATTGGTACCATTGGCTAAACTGTGATCCTATTCTGCCTTGCTGTGAAGACTGGGGGGGAAAGGAACGGTTACATAAATTGAGAGACGTGGAAGAAAGGACTTGAGGTGTAGGACTCCCTAGACCTTCACCATACGAAGCGTATCGCTAATGAACTTTTGCTGCTTAGCAATATGTAAAAGCCCCTCTCCCCCCCCCCACTGCTCCCCCTGCTTGGCTTTCCTTCACGCATCACTTGCTGTATGAAGGATAAAGCAGCGGGTCTCCCTGCACACACAGGTCGTGGGTGCGAGGGTGTTATGAAGTTGGAAGGAAAAGAGACAATGTAATGAAGAAGAAAGGATAACAATGAAGGAGTAACGAACAAGGCCTCCCTCGTGAGCTTGATTTTGTGTGTGTGTGTGTGTGTGTGTGTGTGTTGTTTTTTCCTGCGTGTTTTGAAGAGCCACCGAAGGGCTCCACTTCAACTTCATCCATAGCGGTTAGCGTGTACCAGGGGGCCACTCTTAACATGCTGCTTGGCTTCCGTTGACCTTTTTGATCTAGCATGATCGTGATTAAGGAACCCCTCGCCCCCCCCGATCTGAACAGCGACAAATCTGCTTCATCGCAAAGACCTCTTTATTCTACGGGTGTCATTTGCCGAGGTGTGACGCAAACAACTTTTTGCGTCGTTGAGACGTACGGAAATTATTGTGGTGCAGAGATAAACCATATTGACGAGGGGGAGGCAGGAATCACCTATTTGGTGTGGAGTGGAACACTTTCCCCCTTGTTCCCTCATTCTCTACACAGTAAACAGTATGCAGTACATCTAGGAAATCTAAATACGGGAATTCGGATACTAATCATGCGCCACAAATCCATCGCTGTGACATGGTCGTATGAACAAGCGTGTTACCCCAAATGAACTGAGAGAATTGGATAGAGAACCCATATGTGCCAGACCATCTTTTTTGGATGAATCCGTAGACCAATTGGACCACAGCATCACACTTTGAGAGAAATGGTTTAGTTGTGCAGTGAGAAAGGAAGCAGCAGAACGACCATCAAATCACCACAGTTGCAGTTCATCTCTTGTAACATACTATGTATATTCTCCAAGAAGCGGATGTGGTGCATGCATACATAGACCCAGTTTTCAATAAACATAAACAAACCTCCCCGGCATCCGCAACCTCACTCCATGTTTCTGCCTGCACAGTTAATTAACACTGTTCTCTTGCATACACACATGAACTGCATGCATTGAACTCTTAGGTTTGTTTTCTGATTGGAATGTATGCATGTGTCTCATCGTAACTGAGGTCCTAACAAGCTTAACTGGTTATTTGTTTTGCTCAAGACAACATTGATAGGTGTATGCATATCTGGCTCCAAAACCGTATGTTTGAGTGCTTTAAAATGCATTCTAAGAAGGCTGTGCTCCAACTCCCAGCCATTAGTATGACACGCTTGAAAGCAGAATCATATCAACCCTGCATTTCGTGATGGGATTAATTGGACAGGTGTTGATTAGAAGAAGCACCTCGTGGGGAAGCCATGACTGGCCTTTCAGTGGGGAGATGGAGGGAGGCCGGGGGAAAGACGCAGGGCCAGATGGATTGGGACAGAACATATTGAAGGGTAATCATGTGTTGTCAGGTTTAAGTCCCTGAAGATCTTAAAGGTATATTAGACAGAACAAACTATTCTTATTTAAGTGTCATCCCCTGAAACACAGAGCTTCACACGCCATTGGCTAATTGGGATTTGTTTTTTCTGATGGATGTTTTAGACGTCAGTTTAGATTGCATTTTTTATAAAGGTGTGATCTTAATCCTTACTACTAATGGGAAGAAAGGAGTTATTATGGTTTATGCTTCATCATATTTATCTCATTAATGTCAAATAAGTATCATAGACAAGCTGGTGTTGTCATACTAAATATAACACTGTGTTTAACAAGTCACTTCACAATAATTAGCTCATCATTTACAGCATGTTGACCCGAGTGTGATTAAAACCAGAGGTAAACATGCATGTCTGACTGATGATTGCAATTATCAGGAATGTTTTCTTGCCTTATTTCAGTCTATTCATCAGTCAGGATAATAAAGTACTGAGGTTTTTTGCTTGCTGTCAGGTAAGCTGTCAAGGAAGTGATAATGCTACATGGACTTAAGTACGTTTCTGCCCTAAACTGCTCCACCTCATATCTCACCGGGAGGACTGAGCATGTCACCTTGGGAGCGGCAAAATCACAAACACACTCTGTGAACTGTGGTGTCCCTCAAGGATCAGTCCTCGGCACCACCCTTTTCACCATATACATGTCCCCCCTTGGTCGTGTCATCAGCCGGCATGGAATATCTTTCCATTGCTATGCTGATGACACGCAGCTCTACATCAGAACAAACCCAACCCCCTCCGCACCTCTGCCATCATCCAACATAACTACATGCCTGGAGGAGATAAAGGTGTGGATGAAGCACAACTTCCTTCAATTAAACAGCTCCAAGACTGAAGCCATTCTAGTTGGCACTCCACATCAGGTCCTTTCATCCTCCATCACCAGCATCACCTTCTCCGGTCAGAACATTTCACTCTCATCAACTGTCACAAATCTGGGTGTTAAAAGGGATCCTCACCTGACCTTTGAGGCCCACATCAAACAAACATGCAAGACCTCCTTCTGCCACCTCAAAAATATTGCTAAACTCCGCCCCACACTCAGTCTATCAGATACTGAAAAGCTTGTCCACACCTTTGTCTCCTCCAGGCTAGACTACTGTAACGCACTTCTCATTGGGATTCCTGCCAAGAACATCCAGAAGCTGCAGTACATCCAGAACAGCGCTGCTAGGATCCTGATGAGAGTGCGGAAGTATGAGCACATCACGCCGATACTCAAATCATTGCACTGGCTCCCGGTCTCACTCAGGATTGACTACAAATCACCCTCTTCACCTATCAGTGCATTCATGGAAATGCTCCCTCATACATCAAAGAACTTCTCACCCCACAAACCTCCGGGAGGAGCCTACGCTCTGAAAAGGCAAACCTCCTCCTTCCCCCCCAGGACCAAACTGAAAACCATGGGAGACCGAGCCTTCTGCTCCGCTGCTCTGAGACTGTGGATGCCCTCCCAAACCAGCTGAGGACACCACAGACTGTGGAATGCCCTCCCAAACCAGCTGAGGACACCACAGACTGTGGAATGCCCTCCCAAACCAGCTGAGGACACCACAGACTGTGGAATGCCCTCCCAAACCAGCTGAGGACACCACAGATTGTGGATGTTTTTAAAAAAGGCCTAAAAACACATCTTTTTAGAATAGCTTTTCTCTAGATTTTTAAAAAAAACCCACTGGTTGCCACGTCACTGCTTTTATTCTGTTGTTTTATTTAAACCATTTTTACTCTGTAGCACTTTGAGTTTTGCCCACGCAAATTAAAAGTGCATTATAAATATAATTTATTATTATTATTATTATTATTCATTAACTCATTAACTAAAATACCTGGGTACGGTAATAATAGTGTAATAATGATGTGGCCACGACTTAATGGGAAGGGTCTTTACCACCCGCAAGAACCAAAAGACAGGCTTTAAGTGCAAGATTTTCAACAGGGACTTAACTGGCAACTGGCAAACCATAGACTAAAAAAATATATGAACGTAGCGTCCATGATGTTATGTCACCCATTGGTTTACATAACACCGTTACCAAGCCATAGATTCTGCGTTACGGGCGTCGCGGCGCATGAGATTTTTGCATCCGGCAGCTGAAATGATCCATCCGTTTGGTACATTGAGGGAGGGGATTCAAAAGCCGTCTCACAGTCTATGGTCAAAACTCAATAATCGTCAATCCTTAATTACCTTTTCATGAAATTAAGCAAAATACTTCAAATACATATTATGGAGATGAACTGAGATCCTACCTATTCTGTCCTCAATGTGTGTGCGGGATACACAAATTGACAGGCAGCCCACAGGCTTCAAGAGAAGAACGGAGGCAGTGTATACTTGAAGAATCTTTACTCTCCTTTTTCTCAAAGAAAAGGTTGTACAACTGAAATTATACAAAAAAAGGTACTACCAATTACACAATGCTATAAGACATCATATGTTCACAGAATAACACAACAACATGAAAGACAAGCTACAAGCTTTTACTTTTACACCTTAAATGAAAAATAGCTTGGAACTTAATAACAAATAACAATATTTATATAAACAGTGTCAGAGTACATTTCTAAAGTTTGCATGAAGGTAGCCTGAACAAACAAGAACAACATTGACGCTAGCACAGGGGTTCCCAACCTTTTTTGGCCAAGGACCCCAATTTTAGGTCAGAAATCCCCCCCCCCCATGATCGGACATTCTGTGGCCGCGATAGCACCCCCCCCCCCCATGATCAGACATTCTGTGGCCGCGATAGCACCCCCCCCCACCGCAACCCTAACCTTAACCTAACCCCAACCCCAACCCTAACCCTAACCCTAACCCTTACCTCAACCCTAACCCAACCCCAATCTTAACACTCACCCGGTACCTTTACCATAGCCCAACCCGTCCCTCAACCCTTACCCCAACCCCTGTCCTAACCCTAACCTTACCCTAACCCCAACACTAACCTTAACCCCAACCCTAACCTACCCCAACCCCCTTTTCCTTCTCCCCCATCCCCTCAACATAACTTATAAAATAACCAAAAAAAAACATAAAAAACCTTCCTTTCCCTATCTTATTTTTTCTCTTTCCCTTTCCCTTTTGATTTTCTGTTTGTTTATTTGTTACTTGTTAATGTTTTGTTTTGTTTCTCTTCTGTTTATTCAATTTTCATTTATTCTAACCACTAAGGGAGCCCTAGGACAGGACCTGAGACAGTCCCCAAACCTAACCCTAACCCTAACCCTAACCCTGACCCTAACTCTTACCCTAACCGTAACCCTAACTGAAGGAAGAACATATGTAGTTGCTTTGTATTAAGAAAATTAAATCACAATTTTGCCATTGACTTTTAACGACCACGAGCGGGGGGGTCTGATTGGCTCCCAAAATAAAAATAATATTAATAATAATAATTTAAGTTTTTGGGTGAAACCATGCAATCGCACATAATGTAGTGGTTCTAAGTAAAGCCCATAGGCTACTGCCCTGAGAGTAGTACTGTAGCATTCTTCAGTGGTTATTTTTTGTTGTAGATGTCATTGGTATTGTATAGACCCTATCAGGGCAGCCAAAGAGGTGACCTGCTACTGCGCAACCTGAGTTGGGATTGGCTGCCTTCCCGTGCTGTCACAGCAGCACTCCATGCTGTTGACAGTGCCTGTGCCTTTGGCAGCAGCAAACTGTGTTGAAAGTCTGCTTTTGTCTTCTTTTTCAACAGTTTCTCTCAGAGAAAAACTTTTGGTCAAACAGCGTCTTGTTCAGAGACTCTGCCCACTCTGGCACTCTCTGTCAGCAGGCTCCAGCGGTGCTGTCTCAGGCGAATCAACCAATTAACAGGGTAGGCCTTAAAAACCATCTCCATCAAGTGTAAGTTGTGTTTCAAAAATGTGTTTTTGGGCTAAGATGTTCAAGGAAGGAGGGGATAGTTTTTATTTAAGCTAGTACCATTGTTGTGTATGAGCGTTATAATGAGTGATGTTATATTTAAGCTAGTACCATTGTTGTGTATGAGCGTTATAATGAGTGATGTTATATTTAAGCTAGTACCATTGTTGTGTATGAGCGTTATAATGAGTGATGTTATATTTAAGCTAGTACCATTGTTGTGTGTGAGCGTGATAATGAGTGATGTTATATTTAAGCTAGTACCATTGTTGTGTATGAGCGTGATAATGAGTGATGTTATATTTAAGCTTGTACCATTGTGTGTGGCGTTATGGTGATGTTATTAGCTGTACATGTGTGTGAGCTTAATGAGTGATGTTATATTTAAGCTAGTACCATTGTTGTGTATGAGCGTTATAATGAGTGATGTTATATATGAAATGCACCACAACAATGTGGCCTTATATTATAAGTGTCTTCACCTTCACTCAGATGGGCCATCAACATCAACCGCTGCCCAGATGGGGCTCCACACACACACACACACACACACACACACACACTTTACCACCGGTGTCCGTTCTTCTTCAAATAAGTGCAATTCATTCCTTTCAAGCCTCCAATAACTCAGTCAGTGCTCAGTTAAAAGTACAATAAGTTCAGGTAAAAGTACAATTAGTTCAGGTAGAAGTACAATAAGTTGGCAACCAGTAGAACAATATCTAACTAACAAGCTGACAATGCAACAATATACTTAGAAAGACCCTAGTAGGCTAGTAAAAAGTGATAGGAGGAAGGATCGGGGTAGTGTTTCCTGTAGAGGTGAATTTTCAGCCTGCGGTGGAAGATGGTATAGTGACTCTGCAGTCCTGACATCCGTGGGAAATGTGTTCCTCCAATTTGGGTGGAACACACACACACACACACACTGGAATGTAGAGAGCCGTAACATCCTTAATTGACATGTTAACTCTTGTTCCAACTTCCCTCCACACATCCTTTTTGCCCCCTACAAATGCCACAAAGCCTTCAATGAAGACAATGATGGCTTACGGTATGTTGACTATGTTATGTATATACAGTACATTATGTTGAAACTTGTAGTTCTGAAAGTTAGATTGTACAACTATAGCATACACACCAGCAATGTGTATGTATTATTATTAGTAATATTAGGGCTTAGTTTGTATGTATAAGTCATTTTAAATTATTCAAATGTTTGTTTGTTTGTTTTTGCTTTTCCAAAAAGTTTTCTTTAAAACCCAGAATGTAATATGAAACCTAAATGCTCTAAATGTGTTTTGTTTTGACAGATAATATTCCATCCATCCATCTTCTCCCGCTTATCCGTAGTCGGGTTGCGGAGGTAGCAGCTTCAGCAGGGGACTCCAAACTTCCCTCTCCCTGGCAACATCGACTAGCTCTGACTGGGGGATCCCAGGCCAGTGTGAAGATGTAATCACCCCACCTGTACCTTGGTCTGCCCCGTGGTCTCTTCCCAGTTGGATGTGCCTGGAAACCTCCCTCGGGACTAGATGCGCAAACCACCTCAACTGGCTCCTTTCTACGCAAAGGAGCAGCGGCTCTACTCACGAGTGACTGAGCTTCTCACCCTATCCCTCAGGGAGATACCAGCCACCCTCCTGAGGAAACTCATTTTGGCCGCTTGTATTTCTTTTGAGTTTTGCCTTCTGGCTCAGAAGGCAAAGTTTTGCCTTCTGGCTCAGTTCTCTTTTGGTTACAACGGTGCGCCAAAGTGCACCCAATACCGCTCCCACTGCACCTATTCTCCGGTCAATATCACGCTCCATCCTCCCCTCACTCGAGAACAAGAGCCCGAGATACTTGAACTCCTTCACTTGGGATAAGGACTCCCTCCCTACTTGGAGTAGACAATCCACCGGTTTCCTGCTAAGAACCATGGCCATAGACCATGGAGAACGACTTTAAGTCGGCAGCAAAGTGTTTCTGGCAAACAATCCGGCGCCTCAGGAGGGGGAAGCGTGGATCCATCCGAGCTGTGTACAGTAAGGGTGGGACATTGCTGACCTCAACTGAGGAGGTGATCGGGCGGTGGAAAGAGCACTTTGAGGAACTTCTTAACCCAACTACACCCTCAACGGTAGAGACAGAGCTGGAGGATGAAGGACAGCAAACCTCAATCTCCCTGGAGGAAGTCACTGCGGTAGTCACATCTCCGCAGTGGCAAAGCCCCAGGGGTTGATGAGATCTGTCGAGAAATGCTAAAGGCTCTGGGTGTTGAGGGGCTGTCATGGATGACACGTCTTTTCAACATTGCGTGGAAGTCTCGGACAGTGCATGAGGAGTGGCAAATGGGGGTGGTTGTACCCCTGTTCAAAAAGGGGGACCAGAGGGTGTGTGCCAATTACAGGGGTATCACATTACTCAGCCTCCCTGGGAAAGTCTTCTCCAAGGTGCTGGAAAGGAGGGTTCGGTCGAACCTCAGATTGAAGAGGAACAATGCAGATTCCGCCCTGGTCTTGGAATAACGGACCAGCTTTTCACTCTTGCAAGGATTCTGGAGGGGGCTTGGGAGTATGCCCATCCGGTCTACATGCGTTTTGTGGATTTGGAGAAGGCATATTATCGGGTCCCTCGGGAAATACTGTGGGGGGTGCTGCGGGAGTATGGGGTGCGGGGGTCACTATTGAGGGCCATCCAATCTCTGCACTCCCAAAGCAAGAGCTGTGTCCGGATTCTCGGTAGTAAGTTGGGCCTGTTCTCAGTGGGTGTTGTGGCTGCGCTTTGTCACCCATCCTGTTTGTGATTTTCATGGACAGGATTTCAAGGCGTAGTCATGGAGGGGAGGGGTTTCAGTATGGTTGGCTCAGAATTGAATCGCTGCTGTTTGCAGATTATGTGGTCCTGTTTGCATCATCAGTATGTAACCTTCAGCACTCACTGGATCGTTTGCAGCTGAGTGTGAAGCGGATGGGATGAGGATCAGCACCTCCAAATCTGAGGCCATGGTTCTTAGCAGGAAACCGGTGGATTGGCTACAGGTAATATTATTGTGTGTAATTCAAGCAATACAAACAATTCTTCTGAAAAGGAAAACGCAATTAGTTGTTCATCTTAAGAGACCTGTCTTATTTTCTCTTGTTTATTTACTATTGCAATAGTAATAAATAAATTAAAAGTATTTCTTATCCAATTTCTCAATGGAATAATCAGTAGAAGACTGAATTACTAATTTAATGAATTTTTTAATTTTTAAATTTTTTATTTAATTACTTTAAACAATAAAGTAAAAAATGATAGCTGCAGCCCTAACGATAATGGTAGACCACATCATCACAAGTTGCTAGCTACGCTTCACAAGTAACAATGCACATTCAACATTTAATTAATATTATTATTAACTAAATAATATGAATTATGATTTACTGAAAATACAGTACATTTTGTAGTAGCATTTGTATGTATTTACTTTATGCATGGCATCATTGATATACTAGTTTCATTTCTGTCACAGTTTGAGTTATTCTGTTTGTCTTTGTGTCATTTTGGTTTCCCCCTCTTGATCATCTCAGTTATTCTGTTCTTTAACCTTATTAGCCTTGATTGTGCTCCATCTGTGTTGATTGTTAATTGTTTCCTCCTGTGCATTTAAGTCTGATCGTCCTGTCCTGCCGCTAACCCAGTCTAGTAAAGGTCTGTAGGCTGCCTCAGACTGTGCGACGGATTCAATCTTATGGGATTATCAGATGTCACGCTGTGGGATCAAGACAAACTTGATCAGCCTGGCCAGACTGTATGATTTGAAGCCGTTCTGTTGTCACTTGTGCAATTTTCTAGCGAGGTCTTCGGCAGCCGATCAAGAAGAGGAGTTCCAGCGTGATTTGCTGTTGTCCTCCGCAACAAAGTGTGATCACCAGAAATAACGCCTTTGTAGCGCTAGGCTAGTTTCAATCATGGCTTTGCAGCAAACTGTTGTGGCGATCGTGGTGATGTTTTGTATGGAAAAAATAAGTGTGTGTGTGTGGGTCAATAAATGTATATTGTTTAAGCACTGTTGGTGGATAATCACATTTATCTTTGATAATGTATGTATAAGTAGATGATATTGGTAACAGTGGTAATGCATAGACAACGCGACATGTCATTAGAATGTGGTTCAAATCAATTCCCCTCCATTTTTATTTGGAAACGTGGCGGCCATAAAGTGCACCACAAATCAGGCAGCTATAGCTATGGCTACAAGTGTTACCCTCTGCCGTAAGATCGGGCAGCGACTAAAATCTGGCAAAGACCTAACAAAGACAATATCCCTGACCTAAGTTCTGTCCGTCTATCATGACCACAAACAGGTTTTTAGGAACTCGTCTCGTGCCACCTCAACGTGCTACCCACCTTCTCCCTGCTTCCTCACCCCATGGTGGCCATTTGTATTCCCTCTTTGGGCCCCAGTGGGATGTATTCGGGAGTCTCTCCATTGTGGCATCATTTGGCCCTCTTTGTCCAGCTGGACAACTGGACAAAGATAAGGACTTTGTTTCTTTGTGGATATAGACAAGTCATCCCGCCCCTGCATCGACTACTGTGGTCTGAATGTAATATAAAATGTAAATGTTATTTTATCTTTAAATTTCTGGTTTATAAATTTAACAGACTAATGTTGACTAAGATAATTAAATATGCCAATGGTTCCAATCAGTGGTTTAGAATGTCAAGTAATCAGAAGGCACCATTCATTATTGGTTTTTTATTTGAAATGTTATTTCCAAATAACCTTTTAATTTGTACCCTGGCATTGGGGTTTTCATGTGAATGCATGATTATATGAAACCGCTGGTGAAGCCACTAGTTGTTATTTTGAGATGACAACAGCTTTGCAATTAATCCAAAAAAATCAAAAATGTATTACCATAAAAATGTATCTGATTAGAGAAAAAAAATCTAAATCAATTATTGTCCTATTATATCAAATCTTAATTGCTTAAAAATGTAATGTTACTCTATATATTATATACCACCTATATATTGGCAGTTATGAAATTTAGCAACTGTAATTAGAATGGGCTACTCACATCCCCTCCCCGAACGAATAGGTGCTAGGGTCCACTTATACACGGTGTCAATTAATCATATGTGGTTAAATTTGAATCAACTGGAGGATTTTCCCAAGACCATTTGAAAGTCTTCCAAATGGCTGCCTTGGGACTGGATCTCGAGGGCAAAAGATTAACTCAGTCAGAGTCAGTTTTATGTTGAACCTGAGGTCAGCACATCTGCAGTCCAACAAGTCTTATCAGACATATCCTTCAATTTGTCTGGACAAGCTCTGCCCATGAACATGCATTATGAAAGAAGATTTCCGTCTCTGGTTAATCAGGGATGACCTCACTTACTCACCAAATGTCAGATTTCACTGACTGTCAAAATCGGACATGCATATGTGTCTATGTGGTTTTTTCCTTTTAAAGAGCATGTTTCTCAGTGAGGGTCGAGGGAAGACTTATCGCACTGCTATATTCTTTCAGTGAAATTGTGGTGCCTCCGTGTGGCGCTGTGGGCCTTGTTCCCTGTTACAGGTCAGAGCCCCGCCCTGCTCCAGCACCAGGATCCGGACTCCACCAATCACCATCACCCATCACCCATCACCCATCACCCATCACCAATCACGGCCACCTGCTAGTGTTGTTTTGTATAAAGGCTCCCTGTTGTCACCCTCTTTAGTTTGACACCCTCACGGCATGCACGGCCCTACGTTGGTTGGTATAGGTAAGGTCCAGGTCTTCGGGACAGTTTAGACAGAGGCCTCTTTACATGTTCACCACGTAGGTAACTCATTGTTAAATACCCTAGGTTAGAGGGGGTATGCCACCCATGTATGTTTTGCTAGAGTAGTGTTTGGTCAACCGCTTGTTGCAACTGCTGCTACATGGTATTTGGGAGAGGGAAACTTAGTTTCCCTTTTCCCCTAGCTTTGTGAAGTTGTTTTTGAATTGGCATACCTTCCACCAGGTCCCTAGGCCTGGTTCCTGATATTTGGTATTTGAGTTTATCCTGCGTCTGTATCCTTTGTTGTTTTCCACCAATACACTCTATATTGCACTTTGACCCCTGTGTTGTCTCCGTTCTTGCTCCGACGCACACAGGATCCCACTTTACCCGTTTGTCGAACACCCTTAGACATCGCGGGTTGTAACAGAAATACATACAAACATGCAGGCTGCAATTTAGTTATGAAGCCTTTTGTCAATTCTAATAATAGTTTATTTTTCCTTTGGGAACCTAATGTGTGTGAAATGCCAATGCATACATCAAACGGGACAGATCAGTTAACGATGACAATGTACAAAATTATTATCTTAAGATGAGTCCTCCCCTATTCCTCAATAGTGCAAAACCCATGTTTGCCTATCTGCAAGTCCTGATGTAATCTACAATGTGTAACATTGTTCGTAATTAGTATTAATTATGTACGGCTTTGATTAATTGACATTTGTTTGTAAATGAGGAGAAGCATAACTATTTAACTATACTACTACAAGCAAGAATAAAAACCAAAGGAATCCAAATAAAGTTGGCCGACACGCATAATAAATGGATGAGAACATCCCCAGTACAGTCGTGCGTAGAAATGAGGAGATGGAGACTAAATCTAAACGTTTGCTCCCCAACATGAACAGTGATACAGCGGAATGTAGTGAGGCTTGTAACAGTAATGACATGCGAACGAATCCGAACCGGTACATTCAACTCCCGCTCCGAATTGTCTTAAAGGAGACGTAACTCCATCTCAGTGTCCAGTGAATGTCTGTGTCCCAAGTGGGTCACCGCGATACAATCAAATTAAGGGATCTCATAAATAAGGTATTTAAACCGGTTATGGTTCCACATTGAACTACTTTTAACTTATTCTATCCTCACGATACTCTCAACATTCAGCACATATGGCTGCCAGCTGAACCACATCCAAATAAAACCTCAGGTCAGGTCCTCGTATATCACCAGCTCAAACTCAATAATTACTGGCACCTAACTTGCGCTATACCTTTCACCACCCCACTCTCCTGTAGATTTATTGTTTGGAAGACTGTTGCTGATTTATACTACAGTATCATATGCCTAATTATCTTGTCTGTGCAGAGCATAGAAGAATGGTGTGTGCTATTTTATGTTCCCTGGAGGGGGAGCATACACAACAAAAAGTGTTTATTATGCATATCTTATCATGCTCCTGTTAGTATTGGAACACACCATATGCCACATACAGCAGTGGATGAAGCCTTCACTCTTCGGGGAATCTTGCATATTTATATTGACGTGGGCTGTTACCAGACGTCCCATGTCTGGTTACATCATTATCCAATGTTGGAATGGAAATTGTATTTGAAAATGTCTTATTTTTTTTATGAAGCGATATAGTGCTCTATAATGGAGGATGGCCAAGGTAAAACTTCTTTCCCCAAGGAAAGCCGCTTCTTTGGACCTTTGTGTGCAATTTTGTACAACTATGCAAGGTTTGAAAAAAGGTTTGAATTCAACCTTTATCAAAGGGTTGCCACACAGTCAGCCTTATAAAAGATTGGCTGAATAGACATATGGGTTTTCATAGCACTTCAACACAATGGTGATTCATGATTGGATAGAAGCCAGCTTGAGCTGTAAATCTCAACACAGCGAAGATTAGATTAAATACTTACGGAATAGTCAAGAGTTGGGGGTTTTATACTTCGAACTTTCTGTTCTGGGTTGAAATGGCAATGTCCGCAGTCTGCGCATCCTTAAACAAATCACCTACCCGTTTCCATCCCCCGGCCGCGTGTGTGCACTCACAAGTTAAAAGTCTGAAAAGTATAAATGGTTTTGAAATATAGAATTGTGAGGTTAGAGCAGTACATTAAATAGGATTTCAACCTTGATATCCTTCTTTATTTCCTCCCATTTCCTGAGCTGAGTTGTTGTGGTTTATTTGCAAGGGGTTAGTAGTGCACTGCGCGATTGGTTCTCTTTACACACAACCAGGGCTCCTGTTTACCGAATCATGCAGCAGCACCAGCCAAATGGCTGCTGAGCTCAATGTAACATTCTTTCATGCAGCACATAGAACATATCTTTTTTTTTTACTTTGGTGCATGCCATGTGTATGACACTTGTCCAGCTGTCATTTGTGTCATTGACGGCGGCCAATACAAAGCTTGAACCTAACCCTGCACAGTAAAGCAATTCACTTCTCTATGTAGTTTAACATTAATAACTGTCTTTCCTCTACAAACAAGTAGGCCAGTTGGTTTAAGCAGCCTCACCCAAGTCAGGCTTATTAGAGTCTGGGGCTGGGGGTGAGGCTGCACACCTGTGGGCCTTGAATATTCTGATGCATCACAGGTGTGTCACCCAGCCCTACAGTCTAATCAGCCTGACTCTGGCCAGGTGAAGCTGCTTAATCCAGCCACCTAACCACACACATTCCACAGTGGTCAAATGATGCTTTCTTGAGAACAGAAGCTGAAGCAATTACAGAAGCAGGCACACGGAGGAGACGTGTGTGTGTGTGTGTGTGTGCGTGTGCGTGTGCCTGTGTGTCCACGATAGATTCATCAATAGATCTTCCACTGAGGTTAAACCCCTGAAACTCCTGCCTGGAGAGAGTGTGGTGTGGTTTTCTTGATGTGATATTTTTTCATTATGAACCATCCTTACACTTTGACGATGCCGTGAGGGGAACGCAGGGGGATTGTTTCTGTCAGCTGGAGGCCACGCTGACCCTGCAGGGGACTAATCATATGAAAGGCTAAAACATACAAGGAGAGAACCATCCTGTGAGGCAGTGGAGCCACCTCATTAAATAATCACAGTGGTAACAGTCATCAGTTGCTCCGAGATGAGTCATCACTCAGGTACGCGTGTGATGGATGCTGGGGAGGTGGTGGAGGTGGTGGTAGTGCAGGTGGTGGTGGTGGAGGAGGAGGTGTGGAGTACATGATGAGTAATGTCAAACAATGGAAGCCACGAAGGAAAGGCCAAAGTCGGCTCACAAAGGTGCCGTGCTCCTGTGTCTCTTACAGTGCATGTGGAGTGGCGTCTCCAGCGCCTATAGCCGTTACACAAAGCACTTATTATTTTTTTGCTTGGCTACTTATTTATTTTTAATGGTGTGTATTTTAACATTTTTCAAAGTGAGTTACATGACACCAATTATTATACTAAATACACACCTCACAATGACACAATGACATACATGTTCACACAATGGGTCTTGGTTAGCTGTTGCTGGGTTTCAAAGCTAATGCTATTTCCCACATTACTACTAATAGCCTATCACTAAATGACTAAGGGCAAGTAAAAAAGCAGGCTTATAATATGACACCAGTGATGTTAACCACAATCAAGCCCAGTACATAACTGCAAATGTCCACATACAATTGGTAGTTAAGTAGCATAGATACATTACTAGTGTGTATTATTAATAATAATAATAATAATAATAATAATAATAATAATAATAAACCATTCAATTTATATAGAGCTTTTCTGGATACTGTATGCTGCATACAGTATTGCTGTCTTATGCTGTGTTATGCTGTATGCTGTATTCACAGCATTCAAATCACACAATTGTATTCCTACCACACAATCTATAATCTAAACTATTCATTAGCAGTGCATTACTTAAAATTGGTATTTGAGCTGGCAGGCACTATCAGATGAAACATCTACAGTATGTACTAGCTAGAACTGTGGTTCTAATGATGCAAATATAGTTCATGAAAATAGGAAAAGAGGTTTGTTAAGCGTCTTGTGGAGTGGTCCTTTAAGTGTACCAGGTCCTAGCTGGCGATGTCTAGAGCCCACCAATAATAGTCTTGTTTCTTAAAGGAATCTTATCACACTATATATATAAACACATGCACACACAGACACAGTATGCTATGTACTTGTCGCCATGTGAAGGGAGATTAAATAGTCCTTTTTAATCTATCCAAGAGATTGTAAAATGAGACTGCATATTTACATTTACATTTACATTTAGGGCATTTGGCAGACACTTTTATCCAAAGCGAGTTACAAGGTGTACATTAGTTGAAGCAGACAATAGCATAACACTGAGGTACGCAAACATAAAAATAGAGCAGTTCACAAGTATTCATTTTAACAAGATGAATAACACAATTTCGTACTGCTAGGTCACCTGCTTAAGTAGCTGTGATAAGAGCGTGTTATCAACATTAAGGATATACACTTGCTAACATATACAACATGCTAAGAGCTATTAATGTCAGGACTTAAGCAAGTTTAGGGGTTTCACATATATACTGTAAACGTTCCTTTGGAGCATGCTGGCTGTCAGGGAGCACCACGGGGCCTCTTGCAAGAGAGCTCTACCCTCCAGCCGTAGATGGAGCATGGCGGAACACTCACAAACCACTGGGGTGCTCCGTTTCCCCCCCCCCCGCCTCCGCAAGGCCTCTCTAGAAATAAAGCATGAAATGATTCCTTCTCATTATTAGACTGAAATTGTGACGGCAAATGGGAACAGGGCGAAGCCAAAGCATAAAAGAATAAAGGTTTAACTTTCAAACTGAGCCATCAGAAAATAATGGTCCCGTTAGAACAGGGGCTTTAAAGTGATCCAGGCTCTCTTCAGCAGGTCCTTCCTGGTCATGGTCGTACGATTGCTGCAGTCCAGCCAACGATGGGCCCGAGGCCAACAAACCACAGAAAGGCATTACTGAGCATCGCACCATCACATCCGCAAACAACTCCCACCTATATGGCCAATTAAGGTCTCCAATTAGTCCAAACAGCGGGTCTGTTGAGGTCAGAGAAACAGAGCACAGCAGCCCCCGGAGGAAGTATATAAGAATAATAGTCCCACACAGACAGGAGCAGGACTTCAGGAATCAAGCCGGGTCTTTGGAGCTTTGAAACAACAGCACTTAAAAAAATGATGCTGCGCTATTTTTAGTTTTATGTCGTTTATGTGCATTTCAATTCAGGTTACTATAAAAAAAATTTAAGTACACTAGAAATATGAATATACTACTGACTTGACGTTTCGTGTCATGTTTTAATTTTAAATGTTACTTACCGGTAATTGCCAAATCCATTTTAGCACAGTATTTTAACATACCATAGGCCTCCTAAATACGTCACATTGCTGAAGGTTGAGCACAACTATATAAAAAAATACCTTCAGAGGGCCATCCGCTGCATTATCCCTCAAGGGCTAATGGAGCTTGTGGCATGTGTGTACAGATAACATTTCCTCAAGCATACACACATCTAAATCCCCTCATCAATGTTTCCCACACCAGGTTGTAGGGGAGAACCCGGGTCAAAGACTTGTTAGATCTCAATCTCGGTCAATTTACACCGGATGGCGGCTTAGCGCGATACAATCAACGCCCTCCGGGCACCGGGGCTAATTAATTAGTTTGGCTTCAGTCTGGTAAAGCAGCCAAGAGTTTACGTGTCACCATTGTTTTGGACCGTCTGTACACAGAACGGGGCATTGAGGGCAACATAAAACAAAACAACAAGGTATTGCACCACAGGAGGTTCTGAAAAACCAAAAATAAATACTAATGCCTGAGTGGCAGTATAACAGCAAGAAGTCCCCCGTTCCAAAAAAAAAGCCCAGCTTTTAAACCACTTACATGGGCTTTCATCTGTCGATATGAAGACAAAAGATCCATGTTAGCCGGGGTGGCAAGTCACCATAGATCCACATTAGGAGGCCGACTGACAGAGCAGATGTAAATCCTCCCTGTCAGAGCCACAGAGACAATCGACTCCTCATTGTAATTCTTGCTGGTCTCTCCCAATAACCAGGGCTCATTTATTTCATTTCCGTAACCCTCAATCCCTTTCATTTGCATGCTCTCCAGGTCGGCATATTCAGACACACACACACACACAACACAACACAACACGCACCGTGTTCTGCAACGACACCCTATGTGCTAGAGGGAAGAATGTCATCACGGAGAGCTGGAACCCCGGAAATCTGCGTACAATAGCAATTAGGCTGCCGATCGTATTGCTGACAATTGAGCTGCTTTCATGGATATACCACGGGCTACGACGCCAGCCGCAGGGACTAGCTATAGCTTCGTCGTATGAAAATAAAGTGTTCAAGCCCCCATAGCATCTTGAATATGTCATCCATTAGCAGTGGTGAAAGCCTCATCTCCTGCACACACTTTCCCCCAGACTAGAAAACAACCCCTGGGTGACAGAGATGTCAAACCTGGTGATTAGCTATGTAACTTTGCTTTGTTGGTGAGCCAAGGCTATTATGAAACCGTTTGAGCAATGTCAGCTTTTTTCCGCAGGTGTTTTTTTTTTTGCCTCTTTCTCTCTCTCTCTCTCTCTAACGCTCTTCCTACCCTCTCTCTGAAAGTCTCATTAAATTTATGCAAATTACATTCTCATCCACTGAAACATGCAAATGTGGTGCTCATCCTTTGAGTTAGAGAGGATGGGAGTTGGCAGGAGGTTTTGTATAAAGTATATATTTCCCTCACGCTGGACAGACACAAAAATATATGGTTTGTAAATGCCTCATCCATTTCTCTACCTGTCTCTTTAAAACAATAACAACAACAAACGTCTGTGCATTTCTGTTTACCGATCCACAAACAACACTGGAGTACAGGTCTAAATGCTTAGGTGTGGCTGTCTCGGCATATCTCCCACAAACAAAAGCTTGTTTTTTATCTCCAAATTCAGAGTGATACTCTCATTTGCTCCACTATCGACACACTACAGTGTTGTTTGACGGTTACTATATATATCTATATAGATATCGATGTGTATTTAGTTGATGATGTGCTAGCCACAAAGTTACGGAAAAATGCCTTGACTGAGCTAAAAGTGCAATATTATGAACGTACATCCCATAATAACATTTGCCATACATTATGAGATTTAAAGCATGTCAGCTAATAATGTTTATGTCTCCGACACTCCCTCACCAGTCTAACAGAGACAACCAGCAGAGAGAGACTTTTCAAGTAATATCTTACAACCATATGATAGAATTATTATTCCTTCAGTTTGTTTCCATGGTGACACAGGCTGCTCCATGTTCTGATCGGTACAGAAAGGGATGTCATGGAAGGGGGTGTAGCTGGCAGAGGGGGGCGTGGCTGCCGGCAGGCCTGAATGTACAAAATCTTAAACGTCTTTACCTCTAATTTCTCACACTTCTATGAGTGTCCCTGTACAGCTCTCTGCTTTACTTTTAAGTCTAGCTGTAAGCCAGCACTAGCCTGCCGATAGGTACAAGATGGACGAGAAGTTTGCTTTGCTCCTTGTCCACCCTGCCACACCATAATGCTGTCTCTGCTTTAGTGTTTCCACCCTATCCACCCCTAGTGTTTCACCCTATCCACCCTAGTGTTTCCACCTATCCACCCTAGTGTTTCCACCCTATCCACCCCTAGTGTTTCCCCGATCCACCCTAGTGTTCCACCCTATCCACCCCTAGTGTTTCCACCCTATCCACCCCTAGTGTTTCCACCCGATCCACCCTAGTGTTCCACCCTATCCACCCTAGTGTTCCACCCTATCCACCCCTAGTGTTTCCACCCTATCCCCACTAAGACGGCTGCCAGCTTACTCACTAGCCAGTACATTTACACCACCATGGACAATACTCATTTTAAATCTTCTACCTGGTTTGAGGAATTGTGCCATGAAACGTGTTAATGAATGCTTTAAAATGGAAAGACGATTGATATATATAGATTATTTATTGCTTGATATAAATATATTATTTATATCAAATAAAGCATTATTGCCAACGCTCCAGATTTCTCTACGCTCCTGAACTGAAAGTCCCGGTTTTCAGTTCTCCCGAATTAGGAGAATATCTGTTTTTGTATTTGTGTTGTGACTCTGCCACTTATTTCTATGTGGCTGGTTAACAGGGAAGCTCAATAGTTTGATATCAAATCATAACGCAACACGATGAGACTCACTGCGTAGTGTTATGATTGGATAGTAATGACACTGGGATTGTTGTCTGGAGGCTAATAGTTCGATGAAGTTACTAATCCAATCATAACGCAAAGCGATGAGTGTTGTGATTGGCCATCCGTCAGGCAGCACTCTATCAGGTGTAAGTGCTTGCTACACACTTCAGCAATGATGCGTGAAAAAAAATACTTTAGGGGAGACCCTAAAACTGGCAATGCTGAGAACATAACAGAGAACATCCCTGTAGCAGACGAGAACGCCACTAGTCAAGTCAAGTCAAGTCAAGTCAAGTTTATTGTCACTTCACAGTTTACAGTTTAGTATAAAGCAGTGATGTGAAATTCTTGTGTGCAATACCCGACGACAGACAGCAGTTATAAAATAAGATAAAATAAAAATAGATAAAAAATAGAATAAAAAATAGAATAAAGAATATAAAATAAAAATAAAAAATGCAATTTATAAAATGCAAAAATCAGCACAGAAAAGAGCAATATATATATATAAATCAATGTAATAAAATATACATTGTTATATGTTATACGCCCTTGTTCAGCAGCCTGATGGCCTGACTGTGGAAGCTATCTCTAAGCCTATTTGTACGACACTTGATACTGCGGTATCGCCTGCCTGACGGTAATAGTGAGTAAAGTTCGTGGCTGGGGTGGGCAATGTCTTTTATAATTATTTTGGCCTTGGCCACGCACTGCTGGTTGTAAATGTCCAGGAGGGAGGGGAGCTCACCTCCAACGATATACTGGGCCGTCCGCACCACCCTTTGAAGCGCTCTGCGCTCCACACTAGCCAGTAACAGGGCTGCTTGCGAGCTACAGGTTACACAGGTTGATGAGGAATCCAATTTTTTGCAAGAGTTTGAATAATTGTGAACACCGCAGATGGTACATGCTACAGCGCTCTCCCTCAAATGTGTGTGGTGGTGGCTGTTTTAACCTGTGAGCTTTGATTAACAATGACCCACAGGTGTGCAGCCTCACCAGCCAATCAGTCCAACTCAGGCTAGGTGAGGTTGCTTAAACCAGCCACCAACCACACACACACTCCACAATCCCATTTAGCTTCAGTGACACCTTAAGTACATTATTTGTAGATATGTTTCCTGATTCCAAAAAACTATTCAAAAAACAAAGGCTTTTTGGGCACTATGTATTTCTTGTGAAACACAAGCCAGACAATCATTGACTGGTGCAAACTGGTGGCCCTCAACAGTGACAATTGCAGTTGCATGAAAGGGAGGCACAACTCTGTGGTCACTGGAATACGACGGTTCAGCCATGCCTTATTGCAATAGGATGTTCTATCAAGACTCTACACCAATCAATTGAGGTTGCGTTACGTGAAATTTAGGCTCACTCCTAGACCAGGTAAGCATGTTGCTGTTTTGCTCCTATTATTAACCTTGCAGTGTCAACTAGTTTACTAATACAACTTCATTGCCATATTTACAGATCATTTGGAATTTGTCTTTTTCATCTCTTATTATACCCATTTGTATGTTTCACATATCAAACCACCACACTGTTTTATTTTTTTACTTATCTCAACTGCAGTTCCAAACGAGGCGAGCTGAACTTCCCAAGGAGTTTGTGGAGTGAACAGATTGTGAGTCTCTAAAGCTCCTTGGATACTGTGCAGCATGGTGGCTCAGCCTGCTGACCTGCATCAACAGTCCTCAATCAGTGGGATGCACTGCTGGCTTACTACCAAAGCCACAAGGATGTGGAGAAGCCTGGTAAGGTGAAGAACCTTGCTGACTGGTTAGCCAGCAAGGTTATTTAAATGTTCTTTCCCAGGCCCTGAAATGTATGGTGACCCATACTGTATAAGTATGGCATGTCATTGTCTAGGATACATATTTCAAATATGTGTTGGACTGTTCAACAAGCTGGTCAGTCTGGTGACACAGTGCATGGGAAAAGCCATTTGCCAGAGAAATTCCAGGGAATGAAAATAGCCATATTTTGAACCACAGAACGCATTTATGATCAGTCTTTTCATTTGTAGACTGTAGGAACGCCCACTAAACTTCTTATTTTAAGTGGTATAGCGCTGTTTCTTGTTTACCAACAATGACGTATTTTCACACATTTTTACGGTTGGCAAAAGAGCCTTGTCTTGCCTATCTTTTACATTCAAAAGTATGGAAGTCTCGATCAAGTCACTAGTTGTAGATACTAGTTATAAACTAACGTATGGTAATGGATCGGCCCCTATTTAACCGTTATTTAGTGCAAAATGCATTTTATTATGAGTTTTCGAACGGTTTCAATTCCAATAACTGATATAATTTGTACAAAAATATTGAATAAAGCAAACTATCATCCAAATGTTATAAACTGAACATTATTGTTACCCAATAAATACTGACCTGACAGGAAGATGTACATATCATCCATCGTCACTTTATTGTTATTTTTTTATTGAGTACAGTATCTTTATAGTTGGCCTTTAGTGTTTTAGAAAAGCACTATTAAGGGAATAGGGAGTAAGCATTTCATTGTACTCTTGAGTGTATACAGAGAGTCACGACTGACACAAAGGGTCCCAGCTCCTTCTATGAATTGCATTTATCCAGGACTCTCGCTTTGGTTCTCGTTCTGGAATCCTCAGGAAACGTATACCACAACACTTTTGAACCGATTTGTGCAATTAATAACACAACAACTTGCAGGCATTATACCTAAAACAATGATTAGTTGTCCTGACAGGTCCCATTCATTCCCATGTTAATTTCAGGTCCCACGTTGCTTTTTGCCAACCGGAACACATAAAAACACCATTTGACTTTGGCTGTGATGTCATGAGAAACACTCCTATAGCTAGGTTATAAAGATTACACAGTTGAAGGTGGATATTGATAGGCTAAATGTAAGTGGTTGAACATCAGGTCTTAAGCAACTACACAACTACCACAACTCCACAACTACCTACCTACTACCTACTACCTAACTACCTACCTCTATAGTTTACATATTTATTACTAAGATACCTGTTTACTGTACCTGCAATATATATTTAAATATGTTGATAGAACTGCTCCTACTCCTGTATATACATTTACATCTATATATTTGTATCCTGCTTTCAAGAATAGCATATCCCTGATCACTACGTTAAATGATCACTTACCTGTATATACATATACCTATTATTATGCTCATATCACATTTAATACCTAGACTGTCTTTTAACCTGTACATTTAAACTGTAAATTATATTATATTACCATGCACTTTACTGCAACATTTGCACTCTGGTTAGATGCTAAATAATTTTTTGCGCTGTGCAATGACAATACATTTGAATCTAATCTAATCTAAGCATGGCAGAACTTGCAGTAGAGGAAAAGATTGACAGGAAAATAAGGGATGTTTGCCAATCTTGCAAGCTTGATGAAGGCATTGTTTTGCATATCAATAATTCCTCTTTTTAGCAGGTTTTCAGTATGGTCAGGAAGATAGTGATTGAGAACAAGATTAAGATGGACATTTCTAAGCTTTGTGCACTCCTTTCCTGTAAGACACACCTAGTGTGCCCCTCTATGGCAGTGCTACATGCTGCTAAGCACTGTATATATAATTAATAATAGATAAGTATTTGTACATTTTCCAAATTTAGCCTAATATATTACATAAATGTTTACGGATGTTTGCTTTTTGTATACAGTTTGTATATGTTGTTTGTTTGTTTGCATTTGTGTGTGTATATATACAAATTGAAAAAAATTATATATATATATATATATATATATATATATACACACACACATACTGTATATTTTAGTAATATAATTATTTTTCAAAACCATTCTTCTTATTTTGTGATTCACACCCTTACAAATTCACTAGAATGCAGGAAATTAAGTCTGTGAAAAGAATGGGTGAGGGAAGACTGCCAGACCCCCCATTGTGGTCAAAAATCGACCTATTTCTGAGGGCTCAATGTTGGCAAGTATGCTAAAAAGAACATTTATAGTTACTTTTACAAAACCATGATTAAACTGCTTTTGACCTATTTTAAAAACAGTTTATAAAACACAGCATTTAATGGTGGTTAAATTAGTCAATTCATAACAGCTTATTTAACACTCGAAAAGGAGGTTTTCTTATTGCTTTTCCTTTACACAATTAGTTTTAACAAAGACGAGCAGTTTATTTAAAGCTCACGCACCAAATGTATCTGTAAAAGTAAAGGAAGACACTCTACAGAGATGTAACATGAGCTCTCATTAGCTGTACGTTGACGCAGATATCGACAATTACATACGTCATTTGGGGCGTCTAGTGGGGCAAAGCCGCTATCTTTGTGGTGCAGCAGCTCTGTAGACCTGCGTTCAAGTCCCACCGACACTGTTCTCCAAGGAAACCTAATGATGACCCTTTGGAAATGTAAGTTGTAATTTCAATTATGACCTCCAAGCAGGTCATATAAATGATCTTATTGGCGAAACGGAGAGAGCTGTTGGTTATCAGTTCTGGTGAACCAGGTTTGAGTCCTGCTGAGGACGGGCTCCATGGAAACCTAATGTAATGTTGACAATTTGGAAATGTAATGATGTCAACATGAACATAAATGTAAATTATAACCGCCAACCAAATCACATTTGTGATTTCTGACGATGACTTCAGCTCTGGAGGCCAGGGTTTAGGAGCTGTCCATGAAAACTTAATGTGATGATGCCGTTATGAAAGCTTTTATTTCTCATTGATGTCATTATTTTCGGTTTCCATGGAGAATGGCCTCGGCAGGACTTGAACTCAGGACCCCTTTTGAATACACCTTTAGTCCTTTTTTTATGTCCAAACTGCATGTTGGTGCAAAGAAAAACAAAATCATTAGTCAGTTGGCAAAATATGGTTTCAAATTGAAATCGAGATTTCTAGAATACAGGTGTACAGGAGGGACCCTGAATGGAACCTCTTGATCTGCAGTCAAAGGCTGTGAAACTGAGCTATAACCCCTTTAGAATTCACTGCTGGAGTTATTAAGTTAGTGTGAGTAGTAGGCTCTGGCAAACCTCTGGGTATTTAGAGAATACGTATCTTGAAGACCCTGCTACGTCAGCATCGGTCAATATGTGATTACCAAAGCATAAAAATGTAAAAATATCACTGTCAACACGTCACAAGAAGAAAACAATACACTAATAGTGAATACATCATGAATTAATATTCTGCTTGATGGTGATTTTTGGGATGGAAAATTCACTAGTTTCTTGTTGGGGTGTGTGTACCCTTCTTAGTGGCCTCATGGACTCACACATAGAATGTTACTTTCCTTCTGGTGCGTCAATTACAAAACTTTTCTATAAAGCTTATTTTTTTAATCTATAAATAAGCTTCAATTCAATACTATAATTTGATTGTATTTCATGCAAGCCAGAGTCCAAATGGTTACAAACTAGTTGTATAGAAAATAGCCAAATATGCTGCCAGGTTTATTCTTTGCCTGCAGCCCCCTTCCCCGCCCATTCTGTGTGTGAGTGTGTATGTGCGCCATCCACAATTCCACCCATGCCTCTAGTGTTGGCCACACATAATGTCTTTACAACCAGACTGTTGACGCCTCTAGTGCAACTGCACTGTGGCATCAGTCGAAAAGCCCCAGAGACTAGCTGTGTATCGCCACTCCCCCCCTCCCTCTTCTCCAATCTTGCTGGGTTTCTAGCAGGGAATCAGAATCCCCAAGCTCCGGTTCTGGCTGGAATAGATATCAAAGCCCCCCTACCCCCCCCCCCCCCCCTCGCTTTAAGCTAATGAGATTAGCCCTTTTTACTGGCTTCTTAAGCAGGGTTCAATTGGCTCTCTATCTATCTATGGAAAGCAGTCATGAGCTGATGATGATGGAGGAATGAGGTGACACAATAGGCTGTGGTAAAAAGTGTCTGTGAGTAAGTCTAGGGAAGCTGATGGTCAGACAGGTATTTCATTCGAACATGAAATCATTAAGGGCTCAACTATGCAGATGCTCATTGTTTATCACTTTATTCATTTCATCCCTTTATTGTGATTTCATGATTAAGGACATTATCATTATCATTCATAAAGTATGGTTACTTAGTGTTAGAATGTAATATTCATTAAAGCTGAATGACCTAACATTATTTTTATTATCATGTTTGGTCAGTAGATGACTTTGAACATTACCACGCGATTGAATGGCCATTATCAGTGGTTATCAGCCCCATAGCTATGGTTAGCAGGCACTTACTCTAGCTACAAGTAGGTTCAGAGGGCCACTATCATGAACTCGTATGGTTATTCACTGGAGTCCAGATCCATCATGTCAGAGAAATCCATGTCCCCCTCAGCCTATGCCGACGTGTTTTTGTGGGTCAACTCAGACGTTATGTTCACCATTGCTTTGCCAAAAAGTCATATCCAAGGTTAATTTAGTATATAACTTTTTGTTGAGCAAGATAATCATGACAAATCAATACCGCTTTTAGGTTTTAAAAGCGTAAATGCAATCAATAAAGTATAACGCAGACAAAATCTTTTTCAAAAGACAACACAGGGGTTGTAGCCCTACAGGAAGAGATGTAATTAGCAGGTGATCTAGGGGTAGAAGACCCTTTGGAGTGAGCTAGAGACCTGACAACCTGCCTCAAGCACAAGATTATCCATTTGGGAGCTCTAGCAATACTGGAAGTGACTCACAAAGCATCATCAAATGCTGGATCTCGTGATTTCTCACCCCGCGGCCTGCTTCCTAGATTTTGAGATGAAATGATTCCCAGACCAGCACCCAGCGATCCAACATGCATATCTGAGAATCAGACCTCTGTCTTGAGTTTTTTTTTTAAGTTCTGAGCGAAATGCACATTATCCTTTTTTAAATTTCATAAACCCCTTTTGCCCCCAAATTTGAAAAACTTGTCCACATGCCAGCTGTGTTTACACGCCTCAAGGCAAGGAAATGGGGAACTTAAAACCGCCCACCGCTTTATGCCCATTTACTCTAATGTTGGAGGTCACTGCCTATTTCAAGCCAAAAATTCATAAGCACGTTTCCAGGAATGACATATCAAAGATATGGATGGACGTCTAACAGTGAATAACAGTGAAGGTTTAGTACTCTTATAAAAATATGAATTCTCTTCACCAAACATGATAGTGTCCATTGACCGTTGGCTTGGAGTTAAACTGATGTTCTGTGGTGTACATGCACTCCTCTCCTCTGCACCACTGGGGGTGGGGAATGTGACGGTGAGACAGATTTGAGTTGGCTTAGGCTATATCGCAAGTACATATAGGACTGCTCGTTCGAATGTTCACATGATTTAACATGGATCTGTGACTAAGGTTTGATATTATGTGAAATGAAATGTGTGAGAGGCATCATCATACAACCTGGCTTCAATTCATCAGCTCACCATCTGCGTCATCAATTTTCTCCAAAATAGCATAGGTCAGAGTTTGCGTCCACGTGGGGCATATTCTCCAGTCAAGTTTTTTTTAAATAATTTTATCACATTTTATCATGGGAAGTGGCGTACACATCTTTCAGGCCCGAGTATGCAACAGTTATAAATGAGACCCCACGTCTCTAGCTCGCTCAACAAAAATAAATACATACATGTGTGAAAGAGTGCACCATGAAGATTCTTACTTCCTGCAGGGCAACGACCACTGTGTTGATCATTTCTCATACCAAGTAATATTTAGACCCTTGAATTGACTTGCATAATGTCTGATATGGTTGATGAGTGAATGATTGACATGCCAATTCTTTAATATCTTGGGAAAATCCAGAGAAGGAGAATAGGTGTTGACTAATGTCCTGAAAACCTGTTGGGTATTATAATTACTATGACATAAAATACCCTTTAAAAAAAGCAAGAGACATCCTTTCTCTCATCCTCTCCAAGCTTTTGTCCATTTGGAGAAAGTATTGTTTTCGAGACCTCACTCTTTTGAGATTTTCTTTTTTATGACTATTGACATTCGGAGAGTGAAAAGTACCTCCGCAGCAAGACCGGTTTCCCAGAGACACTGATTCTACATTCAAGTCAGTGCCAAGAGATGACTGCAGTTGGTTTCGGGCGGTGACCACCGGCTACCTAAACGTCACCAAATAAACCGCTATGCCTTGTCCCTCATGTGAGTTGATGCAAAGTTGCTTAGTTTATACGTTAGAGAAATTGTCAATTTCGAGTAGAGCTATTAGAAAAGCATTTTTTATTAAACTGGGCTGTCTATGCAGTATAAAGGCTGTTGCTACATGGTACATTGGTACTACATAACCAGAGAATAATAGCTCAAACAACAGCCCTAGAACCGGCAATAGCCGGAAGATGCTAAATGTAATTCTGGTCAAATGGGGGGGGAGATTTCTGTTAGGCAGTGGATCTGGACTCCTTTCTTATTTATATCAGCAAACTGTATGAATTGATGATAATGGCCATCTGAGCCAACCAATCGCTATGGGGCTGATAACAACTGATAAAGTCCATTTATTTGAGTGATAATGATCAAAGTGATATGGCCTGTTATAATAACTATAACCAACCAAGGCTTAATTTGTGCCAGATTTCTTCCTTCCACTCAATGGTCGATGAATAGTGAAATAATAGGCAAGAGTAAGCCAAAGTGGTTTCGGCAGATCAACAAGATGGCGATAACAGCAGCACAGGTACTGGGATCCCCACAGCTAAGGAAGTGGGTGTTTGTGGGTGTATTGGTAACAGTGGTGGTCACTACTGAAAGTCTACACTTTATACTGTAAAAACAGTTTTAATATTTTTAGGGTGCCAAGGCTAGTGAAAAATAATGAAAAATGCAGAATGTTTTTAATGCAGTAGAGCAGGTAGGCCAATCAAATAAAGATAGCCTATACAATTAACATCTGTACAAGGACTACCAGGTTCCATGGACACTTTTTATCCACAGGCAGTGTCATACCAGCCACTATCATAACATTGTCACCCATATGACATTACACTATCATACAGTTGCTGGACTTTATGGACTCATTACAGTTACTGCACTGTATTCATGATGCTACTGCACTACTGGCACTTGAAAATGCCTCTTGCACAATTCACCATATGTATATGTCATCCATCAGTCACTGTATTGTTCTTTTTATTGTGTATAATATTGTTATAGTGTTATATAGTATAAGTATAGTATTGTTGTAGGAATTCATACTACGGGTGGGAATGGGGAGTAAGCATTCCATTGTACTTGTTGCAAAAGGCAATTAAACATCTTTACTCTTTAATTACAATATGAACCATCTCCCTCTCTCTCCGTCTCTTCCACTCTGCCCCTCTCTTTCATCTGCACTAGAGGTGCCCTCAATTCTAGGTTCCATGTTTGTGGGTATATAGTGTTTACAAGGCCCCATTGTCATGTCAGAAAATGCAACAATATTTGATATCACTGTGCGTAGCGTTGTTTCTGATGCCATCGTTGTTGACTTTCATCACAGCAACACCTCAGTGTGGTCTGGGTGGCTCCACTGGGGTTTGGATGCATTCTGTGCAGACGTTATAGGATTTTTTTCCCCCCCCCCACGACCCTCCGGATCAGCACCTCTGACTTTCAAATCAAACACTGACTAAACAGCTAATACTTTGTACAGTAAGTACAATGCAATGTGCAATATGTGACTGCATATAACATGTCTAAATGGTATGAATAAATCAAGCCACAGTGAGGCCAAGAATAGTTATTGTTAATTTGTTGTTCAATTATTCTACCAGTCCAAATACAGTCCAAAGAAAACGCTCTACTACTACTGTGGTCAAGGGGCTATATACACACCACACATCCTACACACACATTGAATGGCTGACAGTGAAACACTTCTGCACTGTGTGTTTATGCTTATAATATGCTTATATTTTTAAATATTTGCTAATTAGTAATTACTATTGGCTACAAAAACACTACAAACTGTTTTTTGTAACTATCCTTGCCTTTTATCCAGGACATAGCAGGCTGGTTCCTTCAAGATACAAGATACAAGATTTTTTATTTGTAACAAGTACATAGGAATGCTTACTCCCCATTCCCTCCAGCAGTATGAATCTTAAAAACACCATAAAAATAAAAAATAATATATACAATAAAATAAACCAAAAAAGAGCAGCGAAGTGACTTAAATGATATGTACATGTTTTTTGGGCTGTTGTTTTTTACCAAAAAATCTTTCAAAGCTTTTAAAGTGCCAGTAGTGCAGCAGCATCATGAATACAGTGCAGTACAGTGCAGTAACTGTGATGAGTCCAGAAAGTCCAGCAAAGTATGTCAGTGTGATGTTAATGACATGATATGAAAGTGAAAGTGAAAGTGGCAGCACTCCTAGCAGTTCAGTAGGCGTACTGCCTGTGGATAAAAAATACTCTTAAACCTGGTAGTACTTGTACGTATGCTGCGTAACCGGCGACCAGACGGTAGGGGGGAGAAGAGATGGTGCCCAGGGTGGTTGCAGTCCTTTATGATGGACATGGCCTTCTTTCGACATCTGGTCCTAAAGATCTCCTCAATGCATGGAAGTGCACACCCGATGATCTTCTCTGCCGTCCTCACGACCCTCTGGATGGCTTTCTTGTCCTGTGCAGTGGTGTTGCCGTACCACACAGTGACGCCACCCGTCAGGACGCTCTCTACAGTGCCACAGAAAAAGTTCACTAGCCACCTCTGGCCTATACCGCTTTTTCTGAGGCACCGCAGAGCATAGAGGCACTGGTGTGCCTTATTCAGCATGACCTCCATGTTGCATGTCCACGCCAGATCATCTAAAATCTGTAGCCCAAGGAAACGGAAGCAGCTGACGACTTCCACCGGTGTCCCATCCAGGCTGATGGTGGAGTGGGTGCCCCGGTGGCTCCTGAAGTCCACGATGAGCTGCTTGGTCTTGCTGACATTCAGTGCAAGGCTGTTGTCCTCACACCATCGTGTCAGCTGGACCACCTCATCTCTGTACTCTGTTTCATCACCCTCGCTTATCAAGCCGATGACTGTGGTGTCGTCTGCAAACTTGATAATCCGATTATTGCTGTGCGTGGCAGTACAGTCATGTGTGTACAGCGAGTACAGCCGGGGACTGAGGCAGCAGCCTTGGGGTTCTCCGATGTTGAGGACCAGAGTGGATGAGATGTTGTTCCCAATCTTCACCACTTGATGCCTGCCCGTCAGGAAGTCCATAATCCAGTTACAGTCCCTCAGGGTGGTCCCTAGGTCCCTCAGTTTCAGGACCAACTTGGAGGGAACAATGGTGTTGAACGCCGAGCTGTAGTGAATGAACAGCAGTCTGACGTAGGTGTCCCTCCTGTCTAGGTGCTGCAGGGCCGTGTGTAGTGCCAGGGAAATGGCATCGTCTACAGACCTGTTTCGTCTGTATGCAAACTGGAGTGGGTCTAGGGACTCAGGGATGTTTTATATGCAACATTACAAGTTTCTCCAGGCACTTCATGGCTATGTGTGTTAAAGCCACTGGATGATAATCATTGAGGCATGTTACCTTGGTCTTTTTGGGTAACGGCACAATGGTTGTCGCTTTGAAGCACGCTGGGACTACAGACTGTTGCAGTGATGCATTGTAGATGTCGGTGAACACAGAAGCCAGCTGGTCAGCGCAGGTCTTGAAGAGGCGGGATGGAACTCCGTCTGTGCCGGCTGCCTTCCCTGCCTTCACCCTCCTGAAGGTTCTGCGGACCTCGGGCTCGGACAGTTGTAGAACGTAGTCCTCTGGGTGTATAGCTCGTCTGGTAGGGTAGGATCATTGTTTGTGACTGCCCCTGAGCTCCCCTTGTAGTTGGAGAGGACCCTCAGACCTTGCCACATACGTCTGGTGTCAGAGCCCCCGAACTGTAATTCCAATTTCTTTTTGTAATCCAATTTACCCTTCTTGATGGCTTTTCTGAGTTCGTACTTGGCCTTCTTGAGAGGAGATCGGAGTCGCCTGTTGTGAAAGCGGTACTCCGTTCCTTAAGTTTGTTCCGTATGTCAGCATTCATCCATGGTTTGCGGTTCGGAAATGAGCAAACAGACCTGGTTGGGATGCATTCTTCCACTTGCCTGTTAATGTATGCTGTGACATGATGTGACTGCATACACATCAAGGTCAGTGGTCTTGAATACACTCCAGTCAGTGATTTCTAGCCCCCCCCTGCAGGTGTAGTACGGCATTGTCTGTCCAGCGACGCACGTTCTTTACAACTGCATGTGATCAACTGTGGACTTCAACTTCTGCTTGTATGGTGGTGTAACAGTGATCAAGAGTCTTCCGTCTCTTTCTTCTTCTGTCTGGTCGGACATGAGAAGTGTTGATAGTTTTTTGGTATTTATATTATATTTAATATATATATTTTGGTAATACCTTTTTTTAATTGCAGTGGTTAATGTCCCCCATTACAATGGGGACTGCCTCGGGTAGCGATTCTGAAGTTTGCTAACTTCAATGTAAAGTTTGTCCAATGCGATGTTCGCATTAGCCCGTGGTTGGATGTAAACCGCCGCCATGAGAATAGCGGAGATTTCCCTCGGCAAGTAAAAAGTAAAACACTTGATAGTCAGTAATTCCAGATTCGATGAGCAATGTTGAGAAAGCACCTGAACGTCCGTACACCAGCTGTTGTTCACCAAGCAGCATACACCCCCACCTTTGTTCTTCCCCGTGGACTCAGCTGTTTTGTCGGTCCGAAACAAAGAGAATCCCGGTGGTTGCACTGCTTCGTCAGGAATCACGGAGGACAGCCACGTTTCCGAATCATGGCGCAACACTCCCTGATGTCCCGCTGCGAGGCGATACGACAGTTCAGTTCGTCAGACTTGTTTGCGAGAGACAAACGTTGGCGAGGAGAATGCTTGGTAGGGCTGGGTTCCATCGCCTCCGGCATGTCCTAACCAGTAGGCCGCCACGGGACCCTCTCCTGCGGGCGCATTTGTTGTTGCCCCCCGGGGCTTGGTGGCTCCCTTCCCCCTGCTCTCCTTTGTCCCTCCGGATCTCCACAGGTATGTCTCAGTGCTTTTTTGCGTTGTCTTGTTCCGTAATTCCAAAAGTGTTTGGCGATCATATGTGATAACACACATGGTGACTAGCTATAATCCTATAAGTTACTTAAATATAAAGAAAAGTGCGATAAAAAGTTAAAAGTAAACAAAAAACAAAATAAACTGCGGGAGCTCGTAGAGACACGTCTGCTTTCCTCCAGCGCCGCTCTCTAATGGTCCACGGAATCTGCCGTAATAAGAAGCCACAAGACCTGTAAGTACTTAGTATGCTGTTCATTTGCTCTGAGCCTTGTCTGCCAAAAATAGGCGGGACTTCAGGGGTGCCCCAACAACATCAACAAAAGGAAAATAAACTTGAAAACAGCTATATAAAGGGGTGGCAGGGAGGATATTATCTAATCTTGAATCTAATCTAATCTAAATGAGGCTGACTCATTTCCGATAAAACCTTTTTTTTTTATTTTTTTTTTATTGCCGATTTAACAAATGATGATAAAACAACACCATTACCATACTTGGAATAATTCTGTGTGATCCTGAGATTTATAATTTGGGAAACAAGAGTGAGCATCTCTCTTTGCTTCAAAACCATTGAGTCATTTTAGCTGTAAATTCGAGACTGCTGAATAAATCAGACCCATATTTTGGACATCCAGAGATAGCTAATCAATACGGAGGCGTCTAAAAATGCCAAATATGCCCTTTCATTTGTACATAGGCAAGAAGAGTTGGATGTGATGTTTTTATCCCGCATGATTACGTGATAGGCTGGCTTGTCTGAATTCAATCCTACTGATGTTTTAGAAAATGTCAACTCAGCAGAGGATCAATCCTTCCTCTGTTTCGCTTTCATAATTTATCAGCAACCTGTGAGTATACCCGATACTTTGAATATTAATACTCATGAGACGTATTTTCCCTAGGGAAAGCGAACAATATGCTGCAAAGAATGTGATTAATCATCAAACGAAACCAGGGGTCACCTGGTTGATATATTTCCACAGATGAATCTAGTCAACCAAGTATCGCAAAAATCAATCCATGCAAAACTAATACCTTCATCTCAAAACTCGAAGTAACAAACCTCCTTGACAGCATATTTTTTGGTTGTGTTAGATGACACCTTGTCCAAACTGGCCAATTTAACATTTCCACTAATATTATTCATATAAAATATAACATATAGAATATAAACATAAAAATATCGACTTCAGTTAATATAAAACCTTTGATGGACTGACACACAGCTAGATATAGCATTTTTTGATGACTTGACTTTTGCAGGATCCACAAAAAATACAGAAAGATCAAACCACATTAAATCTACATTTTGCACCACACTAATCAGCTATTTTATTTAGAAATACGTCATATGTAAATAAGAAATGCATTGCAAGTCCTCTTTATATGTGCAACTTCTCCACTTGTATCATGCATGTTATCAGCTATCATTCTGATAACAAACATATTATATATGAGTGCTGGTAGGCCTAGTGATAAGTTCAGCCTTTTTCAGAAAGATGGCATCTCCGAGTTCCGCTTTGTTCCCCCTGACCTCTTCAATCACCTTACAAGATTATCGGAATGAAATGTATCTCATGTGTGAAAATCATACAGAGCATTATGCACCTAGGTGTAACCCCTGACACAACAGATGTTAATGTCATTCTCTTGGCTGGTTCCATGGAAACCTGTGAATAAATTACCGTGATTCACAAGGTCATCCAGAATATACCTGTCTGTGAGTCATTCCCTTGGGGCTCTGATCCAAAGAAATCCTTGAATTTCTTATGCCCTTGGCTCTTCTGCCATGATGGCTGCATTGGCTGTGCTCATCCCAAGAGGGAGGACATGCTGTGATTGTATTTATTCTTGATTTGCCTGTTCCAATTTACAACCTGGAGCAATCATTCACACACCATGCTCTTTTTTTTAATGCATTCACAAAATAAACAAAAAAATGTGTTCTTTGTAGATATAAATGGACTTTATATCTACAAAAATATTGCTATTATATCAGCTAAATAATGATGCCAAAGCAAAATAGGATAGGCTTGCACATACACGTTGCAATGGTCACTATGCCCAGGGGCAATATATGAATCTGCATGTGATTATGCAGTGCACACTTTTACACACACAATATCGCCTGACATATCTAGTGCTCTCCTTGTTATGAAAAAGGTATATACAGTACACCGGTTGACCTAACTGCCAGACCAGCTGCTGGGGTTGTGTTAGGGCTGTAAAGTAATACATGCTCAGTCCAACATCAGCAATTTTCAGCAAGGCAATGAGCCATCCTTTGCATATGCTGACATTTATGACATGGCCCAAGGGGAGGCTGAATAGAAAATAAAGTCATCCCTGAGCACCCTGTGCAAAACGCCCAATCCGACCCGCTCTTTCTCACCAGTGTTTTATTAGAAAGAGAGAAAATAATGTATAGAGCTTTGTGCGGAAATTGTGGAGTGAATCAATGGCGTTTCCTTGAGGATAACCACGTCTCTGGATCACCCTGAAAACCTCCAGTGAAATACCACCGCACCCCACTACATTCAAGACCTGTGAATGTGAAAATGCCAAGGCCTTTCTCCTGGTACGGAGGAGTCTCGCAGCCATTACTGATGAGCGCAACCCCTTGATTGAGCAGCGATCTTCAAAAATACCTTCGACCCGATTACGGGGAATGTCTTCTGGAATGCGCCCTGTGCTATTGAAGCCAATGCCCTCCCCATGACCCTGCTCTCACGTGACCTAATTTCTCATCCAGTGTCATCTTGATCAAATGGGAAGGTTGATGGCTTTCCATCGCAGGTCCGATATCAATAAGGTTCCATTAAAGTGATTCTCATCAGCAGCCCCCCCCCCCCCCCCCCCCCACCCCAAACCCTGTTCATCCTCATTCTGCGTCGCGTCCTAAAGATTTTTTGCACGCTCTGTCTGTTAATGAACATTTAACGGCCATGGTCCCCATTACGTTTATTGTCTGGATCTGATGGAGAGGATTGACATTTCCATGTCGAGTATGCCGTTATCTCGCCACTGCCTAGAGGACTGCCATAGACACAGTTCAGAGGTCAACACCCCACAACCATCTCAAGGTAAAAAAAATAAAAAATAAAGAAAATAAATCCATCATCTTCTGTTCCCCTGTGTTAGAGTATTACCTTTATACATGGCTTGATCTCCATACATTGAAGCTTATGGCTTTCTCCTCTTTTTTCATGTTTTTCTCAAATATTTTCAAGTGAATAATCTTCTAGTCTAGGTTATTCTAAAATCTGACAGCAGATGATCTTCAATTTGGGTGAACGGGGTGTTTCCCTTTCTTCATGTTCGTTTGACCAATTATGGTCAACACAAAGGGGTGGAAAGACAAGCTTAGAACAAGTGTCTGTGAAGGTTTCAAATTAACAACGTGTAGACTGGCCACTGTACAAATACAAATCCCCTTCTGAAAGCTTCATCCACTCACACAAATAAGTTTCTCGTTGGTACAATATGTCTCTAACAAAACAGAAAACATGGTATAACCCCGCCCCTTCAGATTTGTTTCCGCTCTGTGTCGTCTCCACCCACCCCCCCCCCCCCCCCCCCCCCGCCCGAGGAGTTCTGCTATACCATAGTGGGACTGCTGGATCCGAGATTAATCATCTTCCAAAATTGACACAAGGAAAAGTATGGCTTCATTGGTCTACGACTACCAATCAAATCTATATTTAGTCAGGCGGTGTTGTGATGCGTGTGGCGTTTCATCAGGGTCAATAGCTTTAACCATTATCCACTGAGGCCTGGTCATGGTTGGACTAACTATTTGACGTGGGAATCTGCATAAGAAAGCTTTTGATTTATTGCGTCCTCATCCCTTTGACAAGATTGTAAGCTGCAAGGAATTCAATGACAGGCTTCTGCTATCTCTAGTAATTACAACAGATTCAAGCAAAAAATCCTGGATAGGGAGCAGTCATGAGGAGAGATTAGATAAGATATGTCAACTCGAGTAATGAGAACATGGGCAATTTACATCTGTCATTTCGAATTCACAACGTGAAAAGTGCCGCGGCACGTGAAGGTTGGCCGCATGGTTCTAATGGTCCATCTTCACGATGGACGTCAGATGTATTCATTACAGTAATCAGCTTTAGTGTGGATGGTGGGTGCAGAGGAACTAGAGCCAATTTCTATGTAAGAGATAAGGGTAGATAAGCGCTGAACTTCCGACGACTTGTAGCTTGAAGTCATCCGGTAACATTGTAATGCTCTTTCACTTTTTACTCCATGAGTTTGTTCATGGAAAAGTACTTGACTTTTGTTCATTTTGACCATCTGCCACTTGGAAGGAACATGAATTTGCATAAAACAACTCTTTATTAAAGCTTTATTATCAGGCTTTATTAAACAAGTGCAATGAAGTGCAATGTCTTCAGATGAGAGGACAGTGAAACAGAAGTAAGCTTGAAGCTTAACTGGGGTTAACTTTGCTAATTACTATTTCATAAAACACAATACACAAGGAGGGATGGTCGCAAGTACTGGTAAAACAGCCAACATTTCTGATAAAAGTGTGTGAACATCTGTTTTCCAAAAAGTTGGCAGGCTACATGTATCTTAGATAGTGGATAGCAATTGGTTGAGAGTTTGGGCTTGGAATATACAAAATCCATTGCCTTTAGCAGAATCAGGACTCTGCAAAAGAACACAACCCCTCTTTGTGAACAGACAAAACACTAGAAGGGACAAACTACAAAGTGGACTCGCGCAACGGCTGTCGGTTATTAAGTTGGACTTCAGGGAGGCTGAAGACCTCTGTCTCTCCAACCACCCGAGGCAGCGGCTGAGCCAATGAGATATCGTGTTTTGCGAGAGAGCCAATCGACAATGCTCCGTCGAGGCCTGTGCCAATTATTCTCCATGGTGACATGAGCTTCGGAGGAATGGCCCTGTTAACTCCGGCCTGCCTGCTGAGCCTGGACTCCAACCTCCCGCTACTTTTCCCTTACTACCAGCCCCCCACCACCCCAAAGCATAAGGAACTTTGTAGGGGGTTGTGCCTTTTGTGGGAAATGCATGCAACCTGTTCTTTCAAGCGTGTTGGAAGAAGAAGAAGAAGAAGAAGAAGGGAAAAAAAGCATCTCTCCGACAATCTTTTGAATAATTTGCTGTCAATTTATGAAAATGCAGACATTTAGACCATCTCTTGAGCTCTTCAGCGTGCCATGCTAGAAAGTTTGGCAGGCCAGAGGGTTTCTCTGCAAGACCCCTCCAGTGGCAAAACGTTTGAGAGCCACTGGCTGCCACATGTTCAGCGCTTGGAACTAAGGTCGCATTGAACGTCTGTGTTCCTCTCACAGACGTACAAAACTGGATGAGCTGCCACATTCACCTGGTGCTCCTCACTGCAATTCGCTGAGCAGATGAGGAGCACAATCAATCACACTGTGACAGACATTATTGTCAGTGAGGTTGCCCATGAAGAGTCAGTTTTGCATGGGGCAGAATTTTGACTGATATGGGACAACCGTATAGTAACCGTTTCATCAGGGAACATGAGTCTTCCTTGAGACATCAAGGAAACAAAAGACTATTGGTTGATGTTTGGGGATGTTTGTCCCCGCTTATTAGCTACTTATTAGGTCTAGTTGTTGTGTAAATAGGTTGTGTTATTGCGAAGCAGTTTATCAGACAGAAATGACTATTACTACTATTTTACTTTTTACTATTACTACTATTATACTACTATATTCTATGTTTTCATTGGATGGGATACTTCACACCATGCTTCACATGTCGCAAACTCCTCTTGTGCCGTTTTCCAGTGAAAAGTGTGTCCTGCCCATGGACTACACACAACGTAATGGGAAGATTTGTATTGAGGCGGTTTAGCATTGCTACCCGTCCACAGTTTCTGTAATGAGGAGTGTGAGTGGGACTGCTTTGACGCACTGCTTGCCTGGGAATAGTTTTGATTGTGTGCTGCCATGCATGTTAATATGCTTGTTAGCTACATGTGTGTGTGTGTGTGTGTGTGTGTGTATGTGTGTGTGTGTGTGTATGTGTGTTGGCAGGCTGCAGAGAGGGGTCACAGGTGTGGCAATCCTCATAGCTGTTTTAAATGGGCCAAACAAACCATGTGGTGCTGATTTTTTTATTTTTTTAAAAGAGTACATTTTCTCAAGAGTCTCTGAGGCTTCCTCCTTTGTCCTGTTTCTAGATGTTTCCATCTTCCATCTTTTCCCCCCCCACCGCTGCCTCCTGTTGGAGCGCTCTAAAGAGGCTTCCTGACAGCAGTCCAACTAGGTCCTCGTAAAAATGTGTGCTATAGGCCCGAAGAACCCACAAATTAGGCAGATGCCAAGGGTTTGGCTTAGCCCCGGAGCCATCAGGATTCTACATCTGGAATACTGAACAGGTAGCCCTTATGGTCGGAAGGAATGGGACAAACAACAACAACAACAACAAAAAGGCAGCAGTAATTACTTACTATTTTGAAAATCTTCAAAAAAAACATGGGGCCGATGTTGTTACCACAAGGCAGCTGCACAGTGGCTACTCAAGGTGTCCCCCTGTCCACGTTACCGGGAGGGCCAGAAACACTGTGTCATTGGGACAAGGGGTTCAATACCAGGAGACACCAGGCGACTCTCAAGAGAGGAAACGATATACATGCATTAATACAATGCATATTTTACGAGATACATAAAATAGATATAAAATACATACATACATGAGTTGCGGTTCATTAATATTAATATTGTTTTTACAGCAGATGTATCATCGATTGTTTCAAGTAAATGAGTTCCAAAAATCGTTCCAAGGCCAAAGTGACCAATTACTGTCTGAACAGGCAACATTGAAAAAACTGCAATACGGTATAGGAGCACAATTCATTTTTTGGTATTATTTTAGATGATAAATAAACCTGGTATAGGCTAATATTGGGACGAAGGATGCAAATGATGTGCAAGCCAGTCTAAAGAAATATATACAGATAATATAGAAAAATACTTAAAGGTGACTAGAATAGAGTGTGACTAGAATAGAGAAAAGTTAAAGCAAAAAAAATGTACACACAGGCAAAACGTTGTTAGGCCTGGTATATTTGAGGAAACATTGATTCCCTCGTACATGGTACACTTTGACAACGTGCCCTTTGAACAACCTGATGTTTTAAAAGGTTAAAGAAACTAAGACAGTTGAGATTCTAACCTCAGGTAGTGCTGGCATATAATGAGAGCGGATAAGAACTGCCTCTACAGGGAAAAGTGTCCTGTAATTGCCAAGCGTACATATCAGAATAAGCCGATTTTCAAGTCTTCAGTTGCATTTCCATTGCTCTGCAGGTATCATGAGATACAAGGTAAGACTTTAAGACATTTTTAATACAACCTGATGTACTTTTTTATTATCCAATTCCATTTGATGACGGTTGTATAGGACTGCCTATTTGTTTTATTATTTGATGAGTTCACATTTAACAGAAAATTCAGTTTTTGGAGTTTCGTTGAGGTTCGTTTGTCTAGTCATTCCTTATTATTGCTGAGCTTTTCTATAATAACCTTTTCCCATTTTTTTTTGTTTTACAAACTTTCATCTATATTTAAACAAACTTTTGGATACTAGCCTAAATGACATACAGTATCTTACATCAACTAACATATGGTCATTCAATTATCTCCCAGCAGTCTCACAACATATTCAAGATATTCTGCTTATCTATTCTGCTTATCAATTTTTTCGCTTCCCTTAAGGGCCTAATATTGACATTTTGCAATTGAAGACTCTGTATGTTAATAATTGCTGTGAATGACACAAAACAAATTATATATCCTAGCCGACGGTTTCCTAGTTGGCACACTACATAGACAATGTATGGGCAAAACGCATTATAAGGTGTACTAAAGTGGAACGATTTTCCCGGCTAACTGACGAATCAGTGCTGGTCAACGGTTGCAACCACAATAAAGAATAGCAAGAGCAAGTCGTCTCTGTTGACGGAGGGAAAGAAAAACAAACAAACTCCTGTTCACAGATTACCGGTCTGGAGATATAACCCCCAGCGCGCGGCGACAGGAGACGAGCATTGCCATTCGAGCCGCGTGCCGCTGACCGACCGCACGAACCCGGCGCCAGCCTCGGCAGCCGCGAGCGAGATAAGCGGAAATGGCAGTGTTGTGACGGCGCTGACACCCGTCTCATAACCCGGCATAACAGATCCGTCTGGTCTATTTGTCCGCCATCCGCCGAGTGCATGATCCTATCCTTCTGTTAGCCGAAAGCGCTCCTCGCTCGCCGCGTGAAACATGAAACACAATGTGACAGTGGGGGTAATGGAGCAGGCTTGTTTGTCTTCATGCGTTGGGCGTCTGCACACACACGCACGCACGCACGCACGCGCGCACACACACACACACACCCACACACACACACACACACACACACCACACACACACACACACACACCACACCACACACACACACACACACACACACACCACACACACACACACACACACACACACACACGCATGCATGCGCTCCCCCGCACACACCTACACTGCACCTCCCACCCTACACTCCCACACACATACAGACAAAGACTACAGACACACACCCAACCCCCCCACACACACACACTCACACACGCACACACAGACAAACACGCCACACTCACACACACACACACACACACACACACACACACACACACACACACACACACACACACACACACACACACACACACACACACACACACACACACACACACACACACACACACACACACACATGCCCCACTGCGCCCCCCCCCCCCACACACACACACCTCTCCCAGAGCAACGATGGACAAGACCCAATTGAAAGGCGGGTTTAGATGATTGACGGTAATCTCTTGTTTAATCGTGTTGATGTAGATACCATGCGACATGTGAGGAGGAAGCTAAGTGTGTGTGTGTGTGTGTGGGGGGGGGGGGGGGGGGCGCGTGTGTGTGTCTGTGTGCGTGTATGAGAGGGGGGGGGGGGGGGTAGGGTGTGTGTGTGTGTGTGTGTGTGTGTGTGTGTGTGTGTGTGTGTGTGTGTGTGTGTGTGTGTGTGTGTGTGTGTGTGTGTGTGTGTGTGTGTGTGTGTGTGTGTGTGTGTGTGTGTGTGTGTGTGTGTGTGTGTGTGTGTACAAGATACAAGATATTTGTATTGGCCAATTGCAACACACACAGTACATTGGAATGCTTACTCCCCATTCCCTCCCGCAGTATACATCTCCAAAACAATACCAAAAAAATAATATATACAATAAAAATAATCAAAAAAAGAACAGCAGAGTGACTGTTAAATGATATGTACATGTGTTAAATGTACATCTTTTTAGTTTTTTGACAAAAATCTCTAAAAGCATTTAAAGTGCCAGTAGTGCGGCAGCATCATGAATACAGTGCATTAACTATGATGAGTCCAAAAAGTCCAGCTAAGTATGTAAGTGTAATGTTAATGACAATGTTATGAAAGTGTAATGTTAATGACATGTTATGAAGGTGGCAGAACTCCTAGCAGTTCAGTAGGCGCCTTGCCTGTGAATAAAAACTATCCTTGAACCTGGTAGTCAAGTCAATTTTATTGTCACTTCCAAAGTATAAAGCAGTGAGTGAAAATCTTATGTGCAATACCCGACGACAGACAGCAGTTATAAAATAATAAAAATATAATAAATCTGCAATTTATAAAATGCAATATATCGGCACAGAAAAAGAGTAATATGTATATAAAAATCAATGTAATAAAATATACATTATTATATGCTATACGCCCTTGTTCAGCAGCCTGATGGCCTGACTGTGGAAGCTTTCTCTGAGTCTATTTGTACGGCACTTGATACTGCGGTATCGCCTGCCTGACGGTAAAAGTGAAAACAGTTCGTGGCTGGGGTGGGCAATGTATTTTATGATGTGTTTGGCCTTGGCCACGCACCGCTGGTTGTATATATCCAGCAGAGAGGGGAGCTCACCTCCAACGATATTCTGGGCCGTCCGCACCACCCTTTGAAGCGCTCTGCGCTCGAGTGCGGTGCAGTTCCCGTACCAGGCGGTGATACACCCTGTAAGAACACTCTCGATGGTGCCGGTATAGAATGTTCTCAGGATACGGGGGCCCATGCTGAATTTCCTCAGACGCCTGAGGAAATACAGGCGTTGTTGGGCCCTTTTCACCACGTGTGTGGTGTGCGTGGACCATGTGCGGTCCTTGGAGATGTGCACGCCGAGGAACTTGAAGCTGCTGACCCTCTCTACTGCAACACCGTCAATGGAGATAGGGCAGGGCTCTCCTCTCTGCTTCCTGAAGTCCACGTTCAGCTCCTTGGTCTTCTTGACATTGAGGGCGAGGCTGTTCTCCTGGCACCACTGCTCCAGCGATCCGACATCCTCCCTGTAGGCTGTCTCGTCGTCGCCGGCGATCAGGCCCATCACTGTCGTGTCGTCAGTAAACTTGATGATGATGTTGGAGCTGTGCATAGCCATGCAGTCATGGGTGTAGAGGGAGTAGAGGAGAGGGCTCAGCATGCATCCCTGGGGGGCTCCCGTGTTGAGGGTCAGTGGCTCTGAGGTGGTGCTGCCCATCCTCACCACCTGCGCAATGATGCTGCACAACCGGCGACCAGACGGTAGGGGGAGAAGAGATGGTGCCCAGGGTGGTTGCAGTCCTTTATGATGGACATGGCCTTCTTCCGACATCTGGTCCTACAGATCTCCTCAATGCATGGAAGTGCACACCCGATTATCTTCTCTGCCATCCTCACGACCCTCTGGATGGTTTTCTTGTCCTTTGCAGTGGTGTTTCCGTACCACACAGTGACGCCACTCATCAGGACGCTCTCTACAGTGCCACGGTAGAAGTTCATCAGCCACCTCTGGCCTACTCTGCTTTTTCTGAGGCACCGCAGAGCATAGAGTCGCTGGGGTGCCTTTTTTAGCATGACCTCCGTGTTGCGGGTCCTGACATTCAGTGCGAGGCTGTGGTCCTCACACCATCGCGTCAGCTGTACTACCTCATCTCTGTACTCAATTTTGTCGTCCTCGCTTATCAGGCCGATGACTGTGGTGTCGTCTGCAAACTTGATAATCCGATTGCTGTGCGTGGCAGTACAGCCATGTGTGTACAGCGAGTACAGGGGATGCCGGGGACTGAGGCAGCAGCCTTGGGGTGATCCGGTATTGAGGACCAGCGTGGATGAGATGTTTTTCTCAATCTTCACCACTTGACTCACCGTCAGGAAGTCCATTATCCAGTTACAGATGGGGCGCCCAGACCTAGGTGCCTCAGTTTCAGGACCAGCTTGGAGGGAACGATGGTGTTGAACGCCGAGCTGTAGTCAATGAACAGCAGTGTGACGTATGTGTCCCTCTTGTCTAGGTGCTCCAGGGTGGTATGTAGTGCCAGGGAAATTGCATCATCTACAGACCTGTTGCAAAATGGAAAAGTTGATATGCAACATTACAAGTTTCTCCAGGCACTTCAAGGCTATGGGTGTTAAAGCCACTGGACAATAATCATTGAGGCAAGTTACCTCTGTCTTTTTGGGTAACGGCACAATGGTTGTTGCTTTGAAGCACACTGGGACGACAGACTGTTGATGTGATACATTGTAGATGTCGGTGAACACAGGAGCCAGCTGGTCGCGCAGGTCTTAAAGACGCGGGTTGAAACTCTGTCTGGGCCATCTGCCTTCCCTGCTTTCACCCTCCTGAAGATTCTGCGGACCTCGGACTCAGTTGTAGGGCGTAATCTTCTGGGTGGGTGTTCAATGTAGTGGTCAACTCAGAGTTCGCCCTTTCAAAGTGAGCGAAAAAATGTTTTAGCTCGTCTGGTAGATTAGGGTCATTGATGGTGGCTCCCCTTGTAGTTGGAGAGGACCTTCAGACCTTGCCTAATACGTCTGGTCTCAGAGCCCCCGAACTGTAATTCCAATTTGTTTCAGTAATTCAATTTAGCCTTCTTGATGGCTTTTCTGAGTTCATACTTGGTCTTCTTGTAGTGATCGGAGTCGCCTGTTGTGCAAGCGGTACTCCGTTCCTTAAGTTTGTACCGTATGTCAGCATTCATCCATGGTTTGCGGTTCGGGAATGAGCGAACAGACCTGGTCAGGATGCATTCCTACACTAGCCTAATAATGTATGTTGTGATAGGATCTGCATACACTTTGATTTACACAGTGAATCAGTCACAGTGATTTACAGCCCCCCCTGCAGATATATTATGGCGTCATCTGTCCAGCGACGCATGTTCTTTACAACTGTGGGCGTGGACTTCAACTTCTGCTTGTAAACAGGAAGTAGAAGCACAGAGGTGTGGTCTGATTTGCCGAAAGCCGGCCGGGCAACAGCGCGATAAGCCTGCTTAATGGTGGTGTAGCATTGAACAAGGGTCTTGTTGTGTCTTGTCGGACATGAGATATGTTGATAGTATTTTGGTAATACCTTTTTTAAATTGCAGTCATTGAAGTCCCCCGCTGCAATGGGGACTGCCTCGGTGTAGCGATTCTGAAGTTTGCTCACTTCGATGTATAGTTCGTATCAGCTCGTGGTTGGATGTAAACCACCGCCATAAGAATAGGCCTATGTCACACTTCCTGCTTCCGGAACGTTAAAAATTGCTGAGCAGTGCACTCCTACTTATGGTAGTTACCCCAGATACGTGACAAACTATGGCTGCCTCCTCTCATCACTGTTATTGTAGTGTACCGGCTGCTCAACGTCAAAACAAAGACAGCCGTACCTCAGTTTCCACGATTTCCCGAAAGACAAATAAGGAGGATGAAGGTCCCTGGTTTCATGTTCTCAGGGGTAGCACGTATGTCTGCAGTTTGCACTTTGACAAGGAGAGCATATACGTCTCGAAAAGTGGGCGGAATAGGCTAATATAATAATAAACATAATGTGTATGATTAAAAGCACTGGTCCTGACCCCCACACACTCCATCTCTCATCCGAATAGAGCCACATAATGTCGGGTATGTGTGTGATTAAAAGCACTGGTCCTGACCCCCACACACACTCCATCTCTCATCCGAATAGAGCCACATAATGTCGGGTATGTGTGTGATTAAAAGCACTGGTCCCAAGCTCCACACACACTCCATCTCTCATCCAGATAGAGCCACACAATGTCAGGGAATTATATGATTCGGATTTAGACTCCTTCACTGTAGAGTCACTAGTTGAACCACATCGTCTTGACCGACTTTTGGAAGGTTATGCAGCGATGTTGTCCAGCGATAAATGTCCGCCATGGTGAATGCCGAGGTGAATGCATTAACCGGAACTTGGGACACACTGCTTCCGTGATTATTAACGGGTACTTCCGGCTTTCAACTGTGACGTGATATAGGCCTAAAGCGGAGATTTCCCTCTGCAAGTAAAAAGGCCGACTCTTGATTGTGTGTGTGTGTGTGTGTGTGTGTGTGTGTGTGTGTGTGTGTGTGTGTGTGTGTGTGTGTGTGTGTGTGTGTGTGTGTGTGTGTGTGTGTGTGTGTGTGTGTGTGTGTGTGTGTGTGTGTGTGTGTGTGTGTGTGTGTGGTGTGTGTGTGTGTGGTAGGGGGGGGGGGGGGGGGGGGGCTTGGCTTGGGATAAAGTATGCGTGCCGGTGGAGGGTTCGTATTTGTACACCAAATCGTACACACATGGTTTATGGACAGCGCTCCTCGGTGCTGGAGATAGCGGGTAAAGGAGTGTTTTCTCTTCCCAGTGAAACACAACACAACACCCCCGACGCTCACGGCCCCCGGGAAGATATGTCCCCGCCGAAATAAACTCACATTTCGCACACATCGCGTCTCGAACGTGGCATATAAAATACGGAAAGCGACAGTATTAATCAGACTCGGAGAAATTTGCATATTACAAATGATTTTAGAAGGGGATTACTTAAACCAACACATTATAAGCAGGATATATTTTTTCATGAGTCATTTATTGCTTTCTATCATATATGCAGTATCACAGAAACCTCTCGGCGATAAAAAAAAAGGGACCATTAATATTTATATATATATATATATTTATATAATATAATATATATTTAAAGCCAGCGCAGGGTACTGCATATAGAAAGATCTTCTACGGCGGGGGATACGGGAATAATTTAACAACACTCAGCCACTGCATCCCAGTTGGAGAGGATCAAACCTTTGCAATATCTCCTCTCCCCGGCGTCACCCTGCTAGGTGAAGTAGTGTGTGTGTGTGTGTGTGTGTGTGTGTGTGTGTGTGTGTGTGTGTGTGTGTGTGTGTGTGTGTGTGGTGTGTGTGTGTGTGTGTGTGTGTGTGTGTGTGTGTGTGTGTGTGTGTGTGTGTGTGGTGTGTGTGGGCGCGCTCGGGCTCTGTCATCCGTACGCCTGGAAGGCTAATCGCAAAGTAAACAAACAACTACAAATGTGTCGTAATGGGAGCTCTGCTACTCTGGCGAGCGGAGATTACAATGACAGCGAATCAATGGGCCCACATAACAGTGGCCCTGATTTAAAACCGCGGCGGCGGCTGAAATCCCTACAGTCCTAATGGGGGGCTCGAGAACTCCCCATTTCTCCACATGACACTAAATGATCTGAAAATAATTACTTTCCAGAGCGATTTCTCCTCAACAATTGGCAGATATAAACCACTGTGATTGAACGCCGGTAAGTTCCGGACATATAAGTCATAGGCTGCTGCGGCTGTAGGCTACTTCGGTCATGTAAGTCATGTTAGTCTGTTACTGACGTAACAGTAATGGATGAGATCTGGCAAGTTTCACACATTTATTTCTAGCAAGTTGAGATTAAAGAGGAGTGACACGTGTGTGTGTGTGCGCGTACGTGTGTGCGTGCGTGCGTGTTTGTGTGAGCAGAGACGGGGCAAAAATGAATGTGTAAATACATGAACACATGAACGCATTCCTTGGGGGATCAATTAGCAAAAAACACATTGGAGAAATAGCCACAGATGCAAAAACACGATTTAGGAGATGAAATAAGATGCAGGCAGTAACAAATGACACCAATGCGCCTCTGGCAGTGATATAGGGAGCTCAAACCTTTGGAGATAGGTGGGTGGGCGATAATGTTGTCCCTGAGGCCCGGATAAACCCAACACCCATAGCCATCTCCCTTTTGGGAGATTGTTTGTAGTGTCCTCTCTCTCTCTCTCCTCTCTCTTCTCTCCTTCTCTCTCCCTCTCTCTCTCTCTCTCACACACACACACACACACACACACACACACACACACACACACACACACACACACACACACACACACACACACACACACACACACACACACACACACACACAATCCCGTTATACACCCAAGAGACTTTGGCGCTGTGGGTGAGACCACACATGCATCACTTCAATTTATCATTCTCTCAGGGCAAGCTTTGCAAACACCCTGCCGCAGCCCTAGATGGGCCGATATGAAACATAGCCAGATGCTGGCTCCCTGGCATCTCAATGTGCTGAGACGGCAAGCATGTGGTGTCAGAAATGGGGATTAAGCCATTGTGGCCTTGCAGGTATAAACAAACATGTGGCACCTGCCTCAATATTGCCTCCAATGCTACGTTGTTATCTCTTTTCCCAATAGGTTTCATTATTTTCTGTGCATGCCCTACCGTATCAGTGGTATGACAGCACGGTGGCAGTGAGTGCACTGTACCTTTGAGAATTCCATCTTGGTTTGTTCTTATCATTTCTGCAGATTCCAATATAACATTTTCATATTTGATTTACTTGCACCTGGATTGAACATAGTCCTGGCCCCAAGACTAGAGTCCTGGCCCCAGACTAGAGACCTGGTGTCAGACTAGAGTCCTGGTGTCAGACTAGAGTCCTTGCCCCAGACTAGAGACCTGGTGTCAGACTTAAGTCCTGGTGTCAGTCTAGAGTCCTGGTGTCAGTCTAGAGTCCTGGCCCCAGACTAGAGTCCTGTCCCTAGACTAGAGTCCTGGCCCCAGACTAGAGTCCTTGCCCCAGACTAGAGACCTGGTGTCAGTCTAGAGTCCTGGTGTCAGTCTAAAGTCCTGGCCCCAGTCTAGAGTCCTGGCCCCAGTCTAGAGTCCTGGCCCCAGTCTAGAGTCCTGGCCCCAGACTAGATTCCTCAGTCTAGCAGGCTGACAGCAAGGGTCAGCTCTGGCCCCACCAGGAATAAGTGGGTAAAGATGTAGAAAGGATGTAGGAAAGTATTGCTTACTTTCATTGTAAAAACAGAATCAAGACACATTTAGATTTGGACTGGTGAAATGTAATAAAAGCTTTTATGGTAAACTGGTATGTTATCTGCAGGGAAATGCTATTCTATTTGTGGTCTGCCACGTTTTTGGAGTCACAATTATTCTAATGGCACAATAAATTCTGATAAAACCCCCATAGTAATTACTTTAAACAGGGACTATTTCCAGCAAATCAAATATGCTGCTTCATGCCCACAGCGTGTGGTGAAGACAAGTCTGCACTGTGGTTTATAGGATCACTGATGTTGTGCAACTCCATCAGCCGTCTTTCCTTTACTAACTTATCGGCCATAAAAAACACTCGGCAAGTCCAATGTATTAATAGAAAGCCGTATTGTTCTTTTTCCTCAGGCATAGCAGTGCACCAGTGCACACAGCACAAAAAGTGTCAGCGCCGGAACTGATCCTCAGTATAACACAAACATGGAAGATCTCGCGACACAATTGTATTTGCTTAATTTCCTTCTTTCATTTTATAATTGAACTTGATGTGCTAATGAAGGATAAACCAATACACACAATAAGTATGTGGTGTGAGAGGCAAAACTTTCCCTTTCAAGCGGACTCAAGACTTGAGACCATGCGATTCAGTCCAATGAATTATATTTCAGGACATGGTATTCAGGTCTTTCAATTGAATATCACTCTGACATTATATGACCTCTTCAGTTAATTGTTCAACACCTCCAGCGCCCCCCCAACACTCAGTTCAACTCACAGACACGGCAACATTCAAGGCAACAGCACGGCAACATTCAGAACTTTTCTGGAAAATCAGACGCCATACCAGATCAGATAGCGGTTGACTTGCAATCCTCCAATGTATCCTTCATGGAACATTCTCGGCTATATCAGAGTAGCATTGTGCACCCCCCAAAAGGATGGTGCAATAAAGTAAAGTGTCATAGATACAAGAGATAGATACAGATACAAGATATATAACTACAGTGCTGTGGTCATAAAGAGAGACAGATTCCCTCACTTGTCACAATAAAGTACCGTCGTAATGTTTACTCTCATGATGTAGACACATTAATAGAAGGCCATGGCTTGGACCAAGCAATAACAAACAAGCCAACTGGAATCATTCCCAATGTGGCTTTTGTTTATCAGCCCTGATTACAAGTTGTTGCAGGAGAGTCCAGTGGTCTGAATGCAATGGACTGCAATATAACACTGATGCCTAAAGGTGGTTGGCTCTATTGTCAAATACTCAAAGATAATATACAGATAAAAAATATATTATCTGTATATTATCTTAGCTAGAGATAGACAGATGGATATATAGATATATAATGGCTGGAACCATGGTCAATCCTTAGCCCACAAGCAACCAAGATGAACCCACAATGTTCTGGCATCCACACTTCTAAATGTTGAAACTTTGTGTTTGGCCAGGCAATCAATGCAGAATCTGTGCTCACCTTGTTTATATACATGTTATCCACACAGACAATACAGCATCTACACCAGGGGTTCCCAACCTTTTTTGTGCCACGGACCGGCAGATACATGAAAAAAATCTCGCGGACCGGTTGTCAATTTTCGCGGACCGGTTGTCAAAGTGTGTTGTCAACACACACCCCTAACAAAACGGCAGGGCTCGATTTCAGTATAAACGCGCATGTACACGGAGAACCCATAAAAAAAACCCGGCTCGTTCGCGACCGACACGTCACTAGCGCGTAGTGTCTTTAGTAGCACGTGCAACTGAAAGTCTCTCGTTATGCCGCCGAAATATATTTAATTTATATATATAGATAGTACCGCCCATGTATACCGCTATATAATCTATATATATAGATTATACTATATATATAATCTCTATATATAGATTATACCGCCCGCCGTTCACCTATACTCAAATTATTTGAGTCAAATATGATGATAAAGTAACACCTCCGGCAGTAACACCTCCACGGCCCGGTACCGGTCCGCGGCCCGGCGGTTGGGAACCCCTGATCTACACGACAGGGGGAAGTTTTGAAAGCTACATACTCATTTATGTCAGTTATTTTCCAGCTCTTTGCCCCATGTCAACTTGTAACTTGTATCTTTGACATGGATCCATCACAACAAAAGTGAACGGCCTGAAGACGGAAAAGAGAGCAGATTTAGAATGAATCAAAAGAGGATGACTTCATCAGGGAAATCAGTGCACAGGGGCCTTAGGGGTCCGCCAGTTTTCCAGCAGCAGGGAAAGCATGTGTGTGTGTGTGGGTGGGTGCAATGGAAGGTGACGGAGGGATGCCGAATCCAGTTGTGATTGTTGAGCTAGTATAGGGCATCAACAGCATATTGTACGCTTTACACACACACACTCACACACACACACACACACACACACAACCAATATCAACCAACTGCAAAAGCAAAACAGTAACATTGTCTGCCGTTAACTTGTAACTTGGAGCCCTGTGTGGCAATGGCCTTCCACACCCCTTTGTGTTTGGACTGGGGGTTTGTATGTCGGGGTGGTGTACAAAGGCAGAAAAAGAGGCACTGCCCTTTTGGGCAACTGCACAGACAGCACAATTCCTTGATAAAGAAAGACTAGTCAATGGAGAGAAGCCCATTTATTCCATGCAAGACAAAACCAGGAAAGATATGGTGCCCTCTGAACCCCGACACTGGGCTGAGGGCCTCCAGTAAGTCCTCGTCAGCAAGAAAGCTGGCTCCCAGAATAGGCCAGGCTCCATCCACGAGGCTTGGGCTACCATACATAATGACCACCAAAGCTTCCTGGAGCAGCGGTGGGATGGTGGCGGTCCCATGAGAACAAAATACACATAATAAATCACAGCATATTGCACTGTTGGGCCTTTTTAATTGTTCTTTCATTGTGTTTATCTTGCCATTATTATGTCAAGATGATTGTACAATATTGTTATGTACTTGGTTATCTTACAATATTGGTATATTATGGGATTGGTTAATAGGGCTCACATTACAAACCCTAACCTTAATCCCTAACACTCCAAAATATGATATGAAGCATGCCACCAGATGTAGAGATAAGGCAAACTATAACCTGAGAGAGAGAGAGAGAGAGAGAGACAGAGAGAGAGAGAGAGACTCTTGTTGAACACTGGCTGTCAGTCTGTGGGTTGCATGTGAACTTGGGAGAGTGGTCACACCCACACACATAATGTGTGCATGTGTTTTTATGTGTGTATATTGACGGCTAAAAGCAAGGGAGGCTAAATGGTTTTTTTTAAGGTTTTAAGGTTTTTTTATTATGCTACATATCTTGTTAATAAGTAACTGATCTTATTTGCAGGCTTTTAGATGTACAAAATGAACCAAGAAGAATCCAATCAAATAAAAAAATCTTATGGAGTGGACTTCGAGACTTCGGTTTTTCCTCTTCAGAAAACAACCGCTGTCTTGTGGAGCAGGCGAGTACAGTGCCATTAGAAACCAAACCAAATTCAATTGGACTCAATGGTTTTTGTTGTTTTTATTCCTTAACTTCCAATCTAGTCCAGCTAGATCGCTACAGGAAGAAGCCAAACAGACTCGATACTGAAGTATGTGTCAAATCAATCTGAGAATGCGCCCTTGAGAATATGCTCCAAAATAGTGAACTTATCCTCAATAGCTTTTTAAAGGCCAGACAACTCGTGGCCGGAAACTTTAAACCCTTTATAATGCAAAGGTGTATGGACTCTCACTATTACATGTGTGTATGATGCAATACAGATGCGTTTCACATTTGTTAAAAGTTATATATATATATATACTGTATGCATATATATCTGCATGATATTTAATACCATTTCAAATGAAACCTCCTCTTAATTAACTAAAACGTGATCAATCAACCATTACCAATTACACTTGATTGCAACCTTTCCAAGCAGGTGAGGTCCTCACCTCAGGATCAAGTCATTACAACTCACCAGTGTTCTGTGGTACCTTAAACACAGACAGATATTTTGTATTATTATATATTTTTTACTTGATTATAATTGTGCAAATTATGCCCTTTAGCTTGTGGTACTGGGGATTTGGAGCAGAAATAAATCATATTGGTGATGCAGGGGCTGTTGCACCTCTCACATCCACCTGCAGCTCTCATCGAGTGCTTCCTCTCTCTAGGATGGGGGAGAAAATTTATCCGGAGTGTTCGAAGAATTGTATGAGATCTATAGGTGACCTCAGTTAGCACGAACAGAAGAAAAAAAAAATGATATACAGCGCATCGTTTTTGGAGTTGATATTGATTGAGGAAGAAACTCAACATTTTTTGTTCTTGAACTGTTATTTATTGACAAGGTTTGAATCAACCTCATATTGAATGAAGCCTTTTTTGCACCAACACTGATTAAAGTGACATTTTCAAGATTCAAGAGGTTTCAAGTTCAAGTACAATGGAATGCTTACTCCCCATTCTCTTCCGCTGTCAACATTTCCTACAATTTAAACGATATACTATACTATGTACTATCCTTATATTATACAGCACTATACTATAACAATACTATACACAATAACATTATAATAACAATAAAATAACAATAAAAAGAACAATTAAGTTACTGATGTTTTTTTCCCAGACCTTGGTGTTACTGCATTGGACTTTCAAGCGTTGGCATGTAATGAACCCTAGAACAACCCTAGAGGCAACTCACTGTCCCTTAGATACTGTCTCTTCTCCTTAGATACGATCCCTTGGGCCTAGACCTTTTTCTGTCACACAGGCACAAGCAAGTACTAGAGTACTAGTGTGTCACACACACACACACACACACACACACACACACACACACACACACACACACACACCACACACACACACACACACCACACACACACACACACACACACACACACACACAGATGGGAACACGGAAAGAGAGGCTGCTGTCAATGAATTTATTTGCTACAAGATTGAAAATTGAGCTCTGTGCTACACAATTCCTTATTAGATATATATACAGAGTAAATACACCTCACACCTTGCCAACTGTTATGACAATAAAATATTAATAATACATTGATTTTGTAAAGCACCTTTCAAAACACATAGGTCAGCGAGACAGCGAAACAAAAATAGCAGCGAGAGAGAATTGGGACAGAAAAACAAGACCATTTTCATCATGATGTGATGGCGATGTATTATGTGTGACTTATGTTATGAACAGTATGTATGTACATAGGGCCTGAGCATCAGCCAATATTAATACACCTCAACCTTGAAATTAGATTGGATGTGATTCTGTCACTGAAACAGGAGTTCAGTAAGAGCTTAATGTATCACCGGTGTCACCTGAAACATCCATTCAAATATACATTTCCTGTCATTATGGAGTATATAACGAACACTTACAAGACTACCGTGACAAAGACAATGCTAAAAACTGACAGTGAGGGGTGTCTCTCATCAACATCCATCTGTCTTACATCTATCCATAGACATATCCATTTTTTTTAATTACCATCCGAATGGTTAGCAGAATTGACGGGTAATTTTAGTTTTTACTGTTCCAAGCGCGTTTATATTCAATGTGAATCCTTAGGTTATTTGTTGGTACAGTAAATACCGTAACACGGCTACCTATATGCATTACAAGGTAGCAATTGCCCTCGTTGGCCAGAAAACCAACCTACAAGCTTTAAGTTTCTAGAGCATTAGTATGTAGATGGAAAATAAAACGGGCAAGGTGAACCGTCCTTACGTTGCCACTTCATTAGGTAGCCATGTGGAGCAGCTGATCCACATGGCTACAGCTCTACAAACCAGTGTACTAGCCTGCTTACGAACAAATGTCACCTCATCTACAGCATATTAGGCCCTTCAATGTCTCCAGCTGATTGTAATGACCTGGTTCTGCAATAAGGACACCATGAGCTGAAAATAGGCTTTGAATATCCCCTTGTTAGCTCCTAGTATGCTTAATGTAGTCTACTAATTATTGTAAAGCTAACTCTGAACGGTCAAATTTTAGTAGCTGTTGTAGGCTGTACACAAGAGTAGCGTACACTACCTGCATTATGCTTGCTCCATCTCTCGCCTGTATATATATATATAGTAATGATCTTCGACCGTCTGTGCTCCGGTGTAAAGGTGCTAGCCCATCCAGAGAAAAGACGATTCGTTAAAAAGGCAGCCTGTCCTTGTATCCTCATGCATATAATGGGCTCTGCTTCTGCCTTCGGAGCCCTAAACGGCGCCTCGCTGGGGACACAAGCACAGAAAGCAGGCCTTTTAGTCGCGTGTAACCGCAGTAATCAAGCAACCTTCACTCCTTAAAGTGCTCATTTGGGACAACAGTTCTTCCCAGCAAACCCCCCCCCCCCCCCCCCCATCTTATACGTACATTTCTTTGCCATGGTAATTTACAGAATGAATATACACTTGAGTCAGTGGTGGCCCCGGCCTACATGGGGCACCAACACATTGTTATAAAGCAGAGAAGGGAGTTAATTTGGGGTTTACCATAATATGGGAAAATGGCTGGAGGAGGTGAAGAGGACTGGAGGAGGCGGAGGCTTGCCGAGGCAGATGCTCTGCATTTTAAGCGACCAGAGGTGGTATAAAGGTTAGAAAAACACACCCAAAAAAATAAATCTGAAAACGATATCTGCATGAAATGTGTAGTTTAGAATTCAAACTCTGGAGCACTCAAAAAGCAAGGAAAACAGATTTACAAACTGAATATTATGTTTGTTGGAGCTGCACCTGGCGTGCTTGCATAGCAAATAAACAGCACGGTGAAAGGAATAATACAAAACACAAAACAAAAGCCATGATTGTTTATAGGAAATAAACAAATGTGGTCCTACATATATCTCGCTTGTATAATTGGCGAACAGAAGCTTGTGTGTGCATCACATATGCTGTAAGTTGTAATTTATGCGGCGGTAATCTGTCCTTGACATTGTCCCCCTCTCAGGGGGCAAACGGTGTGTGGGTGTAAAAGTTGGGAGAAGCCTGTCTGTCCGACATGACATTTAGTCTATAGTGCCACTTGTCCATCTGCTATCGTAAGCACAAAGCATGTGAGAAATGTAGGACTATCAGGTAATCCTGCTGCAGCCGACTTCATCACTGTTAATTATACAGAAACACACATATGCACCTTCCTGCCTTGCTATGGGTCATTAACACCCGGGAGGTCTGATTGGATTTGCCTATATTGCAGCATTAGTCTATTTGCATAAATCGTGAGCATGACAATCTGAAAAGGATGGCATGAAAGCTCTGCAAATATCCTTCTGAGTGTGTGTGCGCGTGTGTGTCTGTGCGTGTGTATGTCTGTGTGTAGTGTGTGTGTGGTGTGTGTGTGTGTGTGTGTACGTCTGACAGTGTGTGTGTGTGTGTGTGTGTGTGTGTGTGTGTGTGCATGTGCGTGTGTCTGTGTGTGTGTGTGTCTGTATGTGTGTGTGTGTGTGTGTGTGTGTGTGTGTGTGTGTGTGTGTGTGTGTGTGTGTGTGTGTGTGTGTGTGTGCTGTGTGTGTGTGTGTGTGTGTGTGTGTGTGTGTGTGTGTGTGTGTGTGTGTGTGTGTGTGTTGTGTGTGTGTGTGTGTGTGTGTGTGTGTGCACGTGCGTGCGTGCGTGCGTGTGTCGGCAGGGAGTTAAGGTGGGGAGATGGCCAACCATGGCCAATTGGTCCAAAGATTAAACCAGAATCAAAGTCGTGCGATTCATTTATCATCCCTATAAGCCACCCCGAGTTCAAACGCCGGCAGCAATTAAACAGGAACTTCAAAGGCAGTGGCCGAAAAAATCTGCATCAGTATGCGATTGCTATAAAGGTGTTCCACTGTGATGCGTGTTTGATCAGCAGAGGTCAAAATGACCATGATGAAGACGATACATTTTTAAGGACTGTCGACTTGGTTCCCGTGACGGTTTTGACTGACACGCGGGTGTCTGCCTACATTGACACTTAACCTCTACCATCTGTGTAATAGATGACATATGTTAAACCCACACAATTACTGACTCATATCAAGAGTTTGCGATACCATTCTTTTTTGGTTTTGTTTATGTTGTGGACTAAAACATGTTAACATACTTTAAATATATTATAATAACCAGCACTGAAAAACCAATACAAAAACGCAATAAAGTAGGTTGAAAACCACTTTGTTTATGCCTAGTCATAATCAATTGGGGGACGTGAAGGCAGTTGTTTATGTTTCAAATGACCAGTTGTGTCTCACAGATGAATAAATATGGTGTTCTCATATTGGTGTTCACGGGAACACCAATATGGTGTTCCCGTGAATCTGTATTCACGTCACAGCTCAATAAATAGACACCTGGTGTGCTGGCATCGCTCAATGCGAGGAGAGGAGAAGAGCAGTCGAGGTTCGAACATCGACAATACAGTCCAGCTACGAAGGATCCGGTTGAAGGGGTACCTCCTCGGTTACCACAATGATTTTCTCTAAACATGGGGGTTGAGTTGTTAAGTGATCTGGGCGTTAAGGTGGACCTGGAGATCACAGCAGGGTTGTTCTTTTCAACCAAGGACAAACAATTAGGCCTGTAGGAGTTTCACAGACCTTATTTTACACATGACGTAAACTTCCAGAAATGTTCAGGAAATATGATGACGGAGCAAGATGACGTAAAAAGAGGAATGATCCCTCTGACTTAATAAGTCCGATGTATCCAATCTGTTTAAGTGCTGTTTAAGAGCTGTATATGAACGGGAGCACTCTGGACCAGGTTGCAAAGCACCACCACATGACAAACGTCTCCCGCACATTCATTATAAAATAACCACTGCCTTTTGTGGTCATTCTTTTTTTTAAGCTGATAATGAATGCAATATTTATTTTTTTAATTTTTCAGTGCAGAGAACCCATTGTCATATTGCCCAATCAGTGGTTAGTGCTGTTCATTTTATAGGATCAGTTCATTCAATGTCCAGAAATAAAATGTGTTCAAAGGGCTTAAAAGAAAATGACAGTGAATGCAGTGAATGCAGTGAATGCAGTGAATGTCAATGTGATTGAAAGGAAATCATCCAAAAAGCCTCTCTTCCCCCGTAAATAGATTCAATGACAGCTGTGTAAATCTCTCACTCTAATCCCAAGAAGAGTAAGCATGAATACTGAATTCTCTATATATGGAAATTGCACCGAAATTGTGGTGTTACATTGTGTAAGGCTGGCATGTCAACAGTAACTTCTCAGTTAGTCTCAAAGTAACCGATTCAGTGATCCTTATCAATACTATTTGCCTGTATACATACAGGCTGACCACATTCATGGGGATTACATCCAGTATATCCAGTTGTTTATTTTTTTAAATATACAAATGTAATGGTAATTATGGTAATGGATGCTTTTATATAGCGCTTTTATCCAAAGTGCTTTACAAGTCATGCCTCACCCATTCATACACACATTCAACCACCGACGGCGGAGTCAGCCATCAAGGAGACAGCCGGCACGTCAGGAGCAGTTAGGATTAGGGTGTCTTGCTCAAGGACACCTCGACAGTTTTTGCTAGGAGGAGCTGGCGACCTTCCGGTTGTGGGGCGACTGCTGTACCTCCTGAGCTGAGTGTGTGTGGTTTTTGTGACGTTTTTTACACAGACAGGGGACAGTATCATCGTTGTGGATTTTTGACATTGTCCTAGGTAGCGAATATTCAAGCAACCACACAAACAGCTTGTGTATATTGCGTCTGCCATTCATCAAAAAGGGACATTTCTTTCCCTATACGTCAGCACGGTTAACAGCAAGATACGCCATGAGAAATGAACCCTGGGTGCAATCTATAAATCATTTATTTTGTCACACTTGCCTGATTTAGAGCCAATTATGAATGACAGGTGATGCCTACCATTCAGTGTCTTAGTGCCACAATGAGGCCAATGTTGAAGCCTCTGGAGGTGAGCAATCCACTGAGAGGCTCCTTGTTTCTTTAAATTCAATTAAATACATTTATGAAATAATTTTAGGTTCAGAAACTGTGACCGAAAAAGTGATACAAAACTCCAGAGTCGCGGTTCCGTGTTCCGAGCTGCTTCCGTCGCCCCCCTGTGGACGTGCCGCTTACAATGGGAGTCGCGGAAGTGTATAATAGGCGGGCTAATTAGACGTCAGCCATTCAACTCTCCGAGACCAAAATAGGAGCACAAAAGGAACATTTCTCAAGATGCCACATTTGGAGTGTGTGATGTCCATATCTACAGTACATTCCTCTATGGCATGTTGTGAGGGACTGGAGCTTCTTGGTTTTGTAGTTCAGCATTGAAGGGCAGCAATGGGTGCAATGCACTGAATGAACCATTTCTACTGTGTCATCAAAAGTTGTGAGCTCTTTCAATAGCTTTATTGTAGGCAAGCACATCCTTACTTGCCACATCAGAAATAGGGATTTTTCCTTGATTCGCTCATCCGCTAAAGGTCAGTTATATCAGACAGACGTAACCCTTTACGTGCCTCTCCCTGTAATGTTACTGCTTTCATTCACAACACCATACAGACTGAATTCTGGAAAAGACGGCTGCCATTTTGCTTCATGAATGACTCGAACTCTGCACATTTTCAGTCAGCGCTGAAACTCTGACAGAGTATCTCTATGGTAGCCTGTGACGTGGAGGTCTTCATCGGGTATATGTCCATCCACTCTGAGTGAGCGTCCACTATAAGTAGGAACATTGCTCCAAGAAATAGGAGTCATTTGTGTTGACAAATGATCAACAATACCTGACAATAACGCCTTGATTTCTTGAAAGGGTAAGATTACAATTGATATGATTGCCGTCTTTCTTTCAGGGAACATTTTTCATCTGCTTCCTATGCGGTTTGTAGGAGACAATAACATTCATTTTCAATCTGCTCATCACCGCTCCCTTTTCCATTGTTGGTCGTTCATATGAAAAGATGAGACTTCATAAATATATTTATAATGTTTTAAATGTGCATGGGCTGAACCACTTGAAAAAAAATACAAAACTGTTGTTGTTTTACTTACCATGCCCACTTACAAAAACAAATGCATGGAATTTGTTTGGCTTAAGAAAATAGAGAAAATATTGGCTAATTAATTGTACTCATTTCAAGAAACGTCTCAATTCAACAAATAATGTTGCCAGAGTATAAACAATGTCAGATGCATTGCTAGATAAACACTAATATCGGCGTGAGGTTAGAATTACATTGGCGATAATAACCTCAGCAGGCCTCCAGGCAGTTTCTTCCCGGCACCTGTGATGGCCCTTCACTTTGAAGCCCCATCAACGTGAAGGGAAAAATATAGCGCTTGGTACCATCCCGCTCAAAACAAACAGCTAAAACCTTCTTGTGAAATGGGTTTCACTTGCCGTTGTGGAGATGACACAGATATCAAATCCTCAGCAAAATTAGCTTTTAAGCCATCTTAGCCGTCCCATTGCGCAAACCTCAGCTCCCGTGACATGTGTTGATGACCTTCATTTCATATTTCACATACACGCAATGAACGCTTGTCGACTATATGCCCGGTGGCCCTGTGCTAAAAGCTGCACTTCAATACACAGATACATTGATCAAAATCATGACGTTTCCTTTATACAACCCATTCCCACGGACACACTCCTCCTCTCCAGCTTCTCTGCTACTGGTCAATAAAACCATTAGGGTACTGTTACGTTAAGGCATAAATGGCAATTTGTCCCCAGAAGCAGGACATGCATGTCAGCCCCAGCACTCCCCCAACACTTCCGCACTCCCACAAGTATTACCATGAGATCAAGCCATATTGAACCGGCGCTATAAAATGGAGAATCAATCAACACCCTTGACAAACATAATTACCTCTGACTAAAGAGTTTTACCGTTCTTCTACTGGGGTGGAGTAGGACACGCCGGGACTTCGAGCTCCGTCCGGGGAAATATGTTAATTGCCTCGGCACTCTTGTCAGAAATGAATAGCATCATGCCTGTATTGAGACAAATGTGTATCTTTCAATCTCCTTCATCAGCAGAGGGAAAGTTATCTGTCACCACTGTGGACGTGGCCGACAGAGATCCATTCATCTGGCAGAGCGCTTTTTTGCTGATTGATAAATGGTGTGCCGCAAATAGGCTTTCTACATCACCGCCCCCTTTTTTGCTTATGATTTCCTATCTTATGTAAATGGAGGAAGGGGGAAAGAAAGCCAACAACAATGAAGGGTTCAAGTTTGGCCTGCCACAAATAAACGAAGGGACAGGCTGAGCCTACGGATGGGGTGTACAGATGGCAAGTAATGGGAATGTAATGATGAGAATCACCCATCTGAGCTCAGTGTTAGGCCCACAACCCCCTCTACCAAGTGATGCAATGAGGACGAGCGCGTACAAGTGTGCGGTCACAGTGTGGCCGCATCGGATAGTGGGAGTTTAGGGGGCCATTGTTGTGCTAGGCCCACTTTTTGCTGTGTGTTGTTGCACCTGTCACTGGTTTTGACTGCATAATACTTGCTTCTATATTTGAACAGAGGGAGTGGGGGGGGGGGGGGAGAGAGAGAGTTCAACCACAACAACCCTGTATGATCTGCAAAAAGGATCAGTCGACTGTGAAATTTTGCACAAAAGGCTGGCATAAGCTTTCACCGAATTTGCCTGACCTCAAACAGAGGAAAGATTTCACAGTTGACACACAGGAAGCCGAGGTTCCATTTCATGGTTGTATGCTTTACCGCCAAGCTGTCTTAGAAAGCTCATATCAGTTCCCTACTTCTCTGCGCGCAATTTAATTTTGGCTATTTTTATTTCTGTCTCGAAATGTTCCAAAATAACAACTCATGCATATGCAAATGAAACCACTGAAACGTGATCTCGAATATAATGTCAGTTTTGCTGCGCAATCTGGCTTATAAACATGTTTTATTTTGGATGTCAAACACATTTGTCAAGTCTTTCATATTGATTTCCCCCCCAAAAAAAATTAAACACTCAAAGTGTGTGTAACTATGAGTCATGTGAGATGAGCTGCCATAGCAACAGCACCTGTACAGGTATCAACCATTTATTACAGTATTTATTTTGCTAATAAATCAGGGCTAAAGGTGAACTGTCATGCTCAGCTATTTGCTCAAATGAGAGAGTACATCCTCATACATGTGTTTCTAATGTATTGAAATGTAATTGTTCTGAATCTGATCCAATGGAGACCGTAGTCCCAGAAAAATGACGTCAACAATCCCACTTTTCATGTTGGTCCTTTGTGTGCCGAAAAAAAGTTGCTGTTGCAGACCACAACACGCAAAGGAAGCAGTACTCTGTTATATTAGAAAGCAGCCAAGCGCGATGGTTCCCTTTTAAATGAGGTCTTTACCACACAAACAAACCCCGCATTTATATTCGATGAGTCCGTTCCACTTTCCAAATCAAGGTCGGACTGACAGTAGATTGACTCCACCGTGGGCTGCATGGAGAGAAAGACAGACTACCGCCACCGTGTAGCAGCCGCTCCTTACATCAGAAGTCCTCCCAGCAGAACAATGAGGGAGGATTTCTATTGAAGTCGGGGGGGGGGGGCGGGGGGGGGGGGGGGCTTACAACGGCTAACGGCACCGTAGGCCGACTTGGCGCAGACTGGGCAGACACAGTAGAGCAGTGGACACAGAACTTTTCAAGGTCCTGTACACCCCCCCCCCCCTCCTCAAACATTGAACCTCCTGCTATGTACCCCCTCTACGTCCACAGACGGCCAACTCTCCTATGATGTCATATATGAAGACAAGACAGTGTTTTGAACTATTTTTGCTCTTCATTCAGCCCCGTAGAAAGCCCTCTCATATTTCAAACCAGTGACATGCACGTCAGCTCAAACACAATACGAATGACTTCTCTGGAATAATAACAATACAATATAAAAAAAATAATGTAATATTCTGCTCTTGCAACAACCAAATAAGTGACCAATTTAAGGAGAGTAGGGGCAGCTCTTTGATTAAAAAAAGAAAAGTGGCACAGAGACACAGAGAGGCAATTACGTTTTGGTTGGCGTACCCCCGACGTAACTGCGCGTACCCCTCTTAGAGTACACGTACCCGACGATAATGATGGCCACTCGACGATGGCCCTGCTTCCACTTTGCAGCCTCTCTGCAGCTTCCCCTGGATATTACACAACGCAACGTGTGTGCTATCCTTCAGCTGCATGGCGAAAAAAACACAAGGCTTCATTACCCCCTCAGTCGCCCCGCTCACTGCATCGTGTAGACTCCCGGGGGCCGACTACTACGTTAACCCAACGCTTATTACAATGTGAAGAGGGTGGGAGAACAAGCACTAAACACTCCAATACATTACATACTGCGTCTTTAACCGATTTTCAATCAACATTCAACATGGATCCTTGCTGTGGATGGTCGATTGTCTCCAATGGAGAGACAATGTCGCATGAAGGAGCCTACAATAGACTTTTGAATCAAAATTGAAACAAAGATGATTGATTTATTGTTAATTGATATAAATTATATTATTATTATATATATTTCTGATAAACAGACAATTTGTCTAATGTCATTTTGATAATCGATTGATAACTAACATAATTGATTAAGTGATAATATGAACATTAATTAGTTGCTTGTAGATTTTGTTCTGCATCAGATTATAAATTAAATAGGCCTAGTAGTACTTAAAAAGTAGCATTTGTCATTAAGTAGCACATTTTATAGACAAAATCGAGCGAATGGAAAAATAAATAAAAAGTCGGCAATGAAAAAGCTAATCACGGTAACACAACCGCAAATAGTATAGTCTAGTGAATAGTATATTGTAGTCTTCCCATTTTCACAACTCAATAAAGCAGTGCCAAGAAGCCTCTTTCAGGTGACTCGACGCTGAAGTGCAAAGCATTTTAGCAGTGATTTGGCTCTAATTCAACACTATAAACCACTGGCTGGTGCCATGAGTGGCCCGGCCCCCTTAGTAGGCGTCAGCCACTAAGCAGTCCTATCTCCCCCCCCCAGTCGAGCCATGCATGGTTGGGCTGATGTATATTTCGGGTTGATGAGGATGACTTGCATTTTAATTAAACACAACAACATGGACAGGAGCACCAATTTATCTTCTTACAACATTTCACATGGCATCCATTTTGACAACGAGGCAAATCACATTTTCTCCGGATAACACATTTCTACTCAAGTAACCACATAACTCAGCCCTTAAAATAAAGTCTCCCATTCGCTGAACCCCCAGCACCAACTCAGCCCCCCACAAACCACCCCCAGGGAGTCAACATGCAGTCAGTTACTCCAAGACAGACAGAGAAGTATCTGTCTGCGCGTTGACACGCTGCCCGCAGTGGTTCACATGCTACCCCTCGCTCGCAAAAGATTGACAGGTCTTCTGTGGTTTCGGGTTCTTTTTTTTGGCTGTCTTTATCATTCCAAAATATCTGACACCTCCGTATCTGGCAAAGCACTCCCAACTTCTATAACAACAGCACCACGGCCTGCCTGGCATCCTTAAAGGGATGCTCTGAGCAGTACTCGTGTGTTACTAAGCCAGGCGTGTGGACAAGAAAAGTGCTTCTTGGCATGAGTGTGTGTGTGTGTGTGTGTGTGTGTGTGTGTGTGTGTGTGTATGTGTGTGTGTGTGTGTGCAATTGGCAAGTGTGTGTGTGGTGTGTGTTTATGTTTTTGTGTGTGTGTTTATGTATATGTGTGTGTTTGTATGTGTGTTTATGTATATGTGTGTGTTTGTATGTGTGTGTGTGTGTGTGTTTGTTTATGTGTGTGTGTGTGTGTGTGTGTGTGTGTGTGTGTGTGTGTGTGTGTGTGTGTGTGTGTGTGTGTAGGTTTATGTGTGTGTGTTTGTGTGTGTGCAGGGACTTGGGGAAAGTGAGCAGATGATGATAATTCATGTTCGGTGCACTGTGGGCACTCCCAGACAACACACTGCCAGGCGGTAGGCAAAGACACAGTGGGGGGGGGGGGGGGGGGGGGCAGTTCTTCTTTTGCCGCCTCACAAATCACGCCTGTGCTGACCGCCACCCGTCGGCCATGAGGAAAACTCCCGATGTCGAGGCCCGTTTGACTGTAATGCCTTTTCCTGTTATTTGCATATGTTCTTTTGGTGGGAACAAAAAGGCCACAGGGATCACTGGTCACGCTGACTGGTTGTAAAAACAGCGAGGCAGTAGGTAGTGAGCAGGTGCTAATTGAGAGGGTGTGTGAGGCTAGCTCCGTGTTCATTTTAGACATGGCTAGGTAAGCACTAAGCACATGCAGCTCTCGTCTCTGGACGCATTAAATAGAACTCCATCACCACCTCATTAGCATGAGGTTAACATTATAGCACGTCGCCAAGAGTCCTTGTTTTAAAACGTCTACCTTTACTTTGCACCATTGGTTTGAATGGCTGTCTGTTGTTAAGGGTTAGGGTAAATTATGTAAATTTGTCAAATTAAAATGTGATGTGTGTTAGGAAGGTAATTAGTTACGGTAGTATATAAATAGAGACGGGAATCGGAAGGGACCTCATGAAGCGATGTCACACAATATGCATTGCAATTCTGTAAATGTTTTGACTGAAAATATTGTGATTCTGGTTCTACAGGTCACTATCCCCCCTTTGTTTACCTTACATTACATTGCAGTCATTTAGCAGACGCTTTTATCCAAAGACAACAAAGGAAGGTGAGAGAACAACCAGAAGTCAAAAGTGCATTTCATTCCTAACACGTTTCCAAGAACTGAGCCAGTGCTCAGGTAAGAGTACAATAAGTTAACAAACAATTTGCGATGTTGTCAGCTCACTCCGCTAGTGGCCACCACTGTTCCGACCCGCAAGCCTCTGAAATCAGCTGTTGGCCTAGTTTAATTTCAATCTGTGAATCAATATGTAGTTCATAACGGTAATAATATACAACAAAAATACCACATTTATGGGAATGTTTTCATGCCGAAATTGTACATTACGGTGGATACATTTTGCACTTTATTGAACATGAAATCGCCTCTTAAACTCCTTAAACTCGAAAACAGTGCTTCACGATTCAGCGCCACCTCATCCAGCATGACCTCCATGTCCACATTGGTGACGCTGGCGGACCGCTTTTTGCGATGTTTTTGCCCTGACATCAGTGGCGTAGCGGAGGCCCCCGCAGACCCCGCGGTGCGGGGGAGCCCCGGAGTTTAGGAGGCCCCCACCCCCAGGGCCCCCCCCCCCTACCTGTTAAGTTGCTAGGCACCACGGTTTGACTGGCCATCTGGCATACCTGCCGGCCCGGACCACCACCCTACCATCGGACTTCACGATCGCGTCAACCCCCCCCCCCCCCGTTGGACTTCATGACCTGCGGGGGAGCCCCGAAATATTGCGCAACACCACTGCCTGACATATCTAATGTTACATATCTAATGTTCATTTCTTGTTGGTGCGCTTTTATTGAAATTGTCAGCCAATCAGAGAGAATTGTGAACTACACCAGTTATGTGATGGGGCTGCTGGTTAATCAACCCTAATTGCAAAGTTATTTAAGGCACCATGACAATGATATAAAAAATATTTAAATCAACCTTTTCTTGCCAAATAAGGTGTACTGGTAGGTGGCGTAATTAGCTGAGGTGGTGTAGCGGGAAGAGGCTTGATATCACAATCTGAGGTGGCGGGCTCGTGCCACCTGTAGGCAATCATTAGATTTACGGTTTGATAATTGAGTTTGTAAGTTTTAAATTCTATGAATATGTTCTCAGTCATGATAAATGCAATATTCTTTAGTATTCCTGCAGTGTTTTATTGATAAAGAACACCACATCCTCTCATAACGCGGTGAAACAGTCGCTACCTGGAGTGAAAAGTCGATTCTCGAGTCATCGATTTCAGCACAACGTCGGACGTAAGAAGGTATACCTTAAGCAACCGCCTAAGGGATAGTTCGTGGAACACACGTAGAACAGTAAACAACTTTAGTAAGGTATACCTTTCAAGTCTTCGTAACACGCTAAGAGACAACGTTATCGGGAAACCCACCCCAGTGCTTTTCATGTCTACGCTTGAGGTAACTGTAGCCATCATCAAAGTGGCCTGGCCAAACATGGGATCACCGAATGATCCTTTGTTAGATTTGTATTTGGATATTAGAACATTATTCAAAGACTTCAGTAACACTTTGACGTGAGACGCAAGACCGACTTTTCCATGGTTCCACTGGGACTGGTCAAGTTTGAACAATGTCAGAAGAAACTAAAAAGTTCTACCTACACATTTTTATGTATTGGTAATTTAACAAACATGAATAGAACAGGCAGCAATGTTTTTATTTTTTATTTTCTGTCATCCACAATAGCAATAGGGCCTGTGTGATTTCTCTTCGGGTGAATAGCACTACTGTGCAATTTCATCAAAACGTGTTGAAACCATCTATTTGCTTTGCGAGAATTGAAAGCAGGCCTACTCTCATTCTATGTAAGCTCTGCCCTAACAGAGTTGGTCTCAGACCGATGAGTGGATCCAAAAGCAACTGCCGAACACAAAGCAGTTCTACGTGATATTGTGATATTGTTGATATTGTGTGACTTTGCTTTTGGTATTATTAAAATAATACAGTAGAAATTCAAATGAAAACGTGCATGATTCTGCAGCAGTTGTCTTCACCGGCTTTGATTCAGGCAGGAGAAGATACGCACTTAGAATATACTTTTTTTCTCTGAATATTCAAATTTTCGTTCAGAAAATCGAACGATTATCCAAAGCCTGAAATGATGCTTCCGGGACAGCCCTAATGATTAACCATCTGTCGTTTCTGCTCTGAACGAGCCCAGATACACACTGGCGTTTCAGACGGACTTGGGAGTCACATTTCACTGCATTCCTATACCGTGCCTGCTAACACATGCTAGCAATAGTGCCATAATAATGTTGGAGAATGCCATGACCTATTAAACAAGAGATTATGAAAGAACTGATCATAATTAAGATTCTCCCTGAAGAGGAATCAAGAAACAAGAGAATGTGCTCTTCGCAATTGAGTGAACACCATTAAAATACCAAATATATGGGCGCTCTGTCTGTGTTTTTCCTGCTTAATTCAGATTTCAGTGCTAATCTGTGTAGACATTGTGTCATTTGAATCACATGGAGGATTGTGATATGTCTTAAACACTTTCACGGAGCAAACAAACCCTGGCTGATGGCATTTAGTAATTGCAATGTTCTAGACATATGTAACAATTCATTGAACAGCAATTTAATAATTTACAACCATCCCCTACAAAATATAACTTGTACATTGTACTTGTACAGTAAAAGGAAAGACCCCAACCATAGCACACCCATACACATAAAATAATACTCGACTATTTGAAATATGTAAAAGTAATATTCTGGGCTTGCCAGATAAACACCAAGCTGACAAGCTGCACTTGACCTTGAGATAATCAGATATGTCTGGAAGAAGTCTGTTTTCTAAAAAGTCCAGAAGTGTTTCCAGCTTTCCTGCTGAGGAGATCTCAATGTATTACATTTTTTTAATCTTAGTTCAGCCTGACTGGCGGACTGACGCTATTTATCAAATATCTCAGCGGTCCTCCCTTTCATAGCCAGTCACTGTAATGGGACCATAGACTGCGCCATGTCGGCGGTATGGACGAGTGTGAGTGATGCCAGGTGTCCGGCGTTTGACTCAATTTAAGCAAATTAAAGCTGTCCTTTCGTTCACTGCCGAGCGGTTCCTTGGGAAAATGTTGTTTACAATGGGCTACTTGCACTAAGCTGTGTGAAGTACTTCCGGCTTCAAATAATGCGGTTCAGCCTATTCCGGTTTATTTGTTTACTTCCAACTAGCTAGCTACAGCTCCTGAGGTAATCTTTTTTCATTACCATAAGAAAAAAACAGGAGAAGAAATACTCTGAAAATTGTTGTGTTCCGCTTTGTTCGGCATCATCGAAAATGTAATGGTATTTTGAGTTTCCATGGCTTTCCAACCCTTCACGACCTGAGAAGAACCCGACGCGGACATACCGATTCTATACCAGGTAATGTTAGACCGAAGTTGTGCTATTCAGATAACTGTTTGACATCGACCAAAGTAAACATCAGTTCAACTATAAAGATTCCTATCGTAAGTCTTAATAAAAAAAAGTTAATTGCCTACTGCGTGACCGCTGCAGCCTGTGTCATGCATACGAGATGAGACATTGGCTTAGTTGTTACAGCTACATTATTTGATGACCGTGTATGATTTGTCTTTTTGTAAATAGATGTCCAAGCTATGACCACCTGATGGCGTTTTGGGGTTTGATTGAGCCTTCAATTTACAAAATGGTTTGGGTCTCCAGAGCCAAGAGCCTCCAGAGCACGTCCATCAACGGTAGGTTCTGGTCTAAGCGTGCTTTGTAGTAACAGAGCCAGGGGTGGGATGCCATTGCATTTACAGAAGGCTACACTAAAGGACTCAGCCCCCTTTAAATACACCAGTGCACTACAGCAACTCAGCTTTTACCCATGGTATGGTACACATAACCATTATAAAACATTTAGCCAAACAAGAGCACAGCCTTACTAGTTTATAACTTAAAGCTGTAACCTTTTTTTTAACCTTCCAGAGACAGCTGCTCCAGCCAATCAACAAGTTATTTATTTTCCTCGTCTTCTTGTCGGTTGGTTTAAAGGAGAGGGACCCGGCGCATCGGTTCAACACACACCATTCCACAGTGAGCCGCATTATTGCAACATGGACACGTTTTCTAGCCACTGTACTGGGGTCTCAATGCATCTGCTCACACCTGCAGAAGTGCAAGCGTACCTCCCTGAGGAATTCAGAGATTCCCCAGACACCCAGGTCATCTTGGACAGCACTGAGCTCAAGTGTCAGACACCATCCTTACCACTCCTGCAAAGTGAGATGTACACCACTTACAAATCTCACTGCACCATGAAAGGGCTTATTGGCAGACGTTGACGATAAAATATTTTTTTATTTTTTTATAACATTCCAATCTTTCATTGAAGAACCTGGGTTTTGCTCATGTTCATTTCTCAAAGATCAAGGTATCTTGGCATGTATATGTAGAAAAATAAATGGTCAGCTTTTTCTCGAATTGATCTTTGCACTTTGTCCATGTGTAATCGTTGCACACCTGTTTGGAACAGCAATGCCACCATGTGATGGCACACAACACTGCCTGCCACACAGGAGCATTGGCTGTGCGTCAACACCACTGGCGATGAATCACGAAGCGTAATCTAAGAAGAAAGAGAAAAAAATTAGAAATATACCCCCTGCTTCATGGAAAAGAGCAAGTAGATTATTATGAGTAGTAGCAGTTGTTATTGCTACTGAACCATGCTCCTAGACAATGCCATTGCCTACCCTCCTAAATGCTTAGCTTTACATTCTCTCCCTACTCAAAAAAACTTCAATAACCTTCCTTGATAACTATTATGCCTTAGATGGTGTAAATGAGCAGTGTTAACTTATATAAATATGTTTCTGATCACCCAAACACGTTTCCACCTTATCCTTATTTACTTGATCAAATGATCTGACCAATGTGCAGGGAGACAGGCAAACATTCAAGTTGGTGAGTCTTTAGGAATAAACTTAGCTATAATGCTCCACTGAACGAGGATGAACAACGTTACACAGCTTCCTGCCTCCACTTAGGTGTGGTGCCTCCACTGTGTGGTGTCTCACTCTTCCTCATTGTCCTGTAGCACAAGGCTCTCACCACCTGCCCTGACAGCCTGTCTTTATTGGACACTGAATAAAATAACAGATAAGTGTCGTTAGCGTTACATCGTCGTTAGCGTTAGTCAGTCAGTCAGTTAACAATTGTTTTCTTACCTTCCTATTTGTGTATTTATGACGCCGCATACAATTTACAAACTTTATCCAACTTGCTTGTTGGGGTTTTGGTCGTCCTACAAATCCGGTGAACATCGGTGATTTCATCTTTGGGAGCTCTTGTAAACACCGGGTGAAGAATGTCGCCGTTGAACCGGAAACAGTCGAGCAGCATTAAGTCGTATTAAGTAGAACGCGGAAGTGTTTGTGCAAGTAGCCCATTGGGTTGCAGTTGTTTAATTATTTAGTTACTCTTTTTCCAAGGCTATATTCATGCATTCTTCCCCAGCAAAGGATTCACGGTTAATATCTCTATTCACTGTCACAATCCGACTGGCCGCCATGTATTAGCCGTTTCATTGCTCTGGGCCACCTGCAAAACATCGCAACATCCTGTGAGCGGACGTAGACTCAATGGCTAGACAAATGTTAATCACCTTGTTTAGATTTTAACATGTGTGCACACATGCGCACGCACAAAGACAAATACACACTATATATGCATAACAACAACAAATCGTGAGGATTGAATCCTCTTTATTGGTCACATACATGAAGACATACAGTGAAATGTGTTCTCTGCATTTAACCCATCCTAGTATTAGGAGCAGTGGGCAGCTATTCATACAGCGCCCGGGGAGCAGTTAGGGTTAGGGTCTTCCTCAAGGACACCTCGACAGTTTTTGCTAGGAGGAGCCGGGGATCGAACCAGCAACCTTCCGGTTGTGAGGCGACCGCTCTACCTCCTGAGCTATACTGCCGCCATAAACAAGGTTGACTGCGCTGGAGGACAAAGCCATTAAGCATAGTTTAAATTAGGATACACTGTGGCGACATGGAGATCTCCAGTTTCACCTATTAACTGAGCTTTCGGAGGATCCTTGTGGATGTATTCGGGAGGGCTAGGGTAGGGGTGGCTTGTGTAGTGTCTAATGTGCCTCAAAGTATTACCCCTAACCCCTCTTGTATGTACACAGTCAATTTAAAATTAAATCTTTAAAATATAGTAAGAATGGCTGGCCTCACTGGAACGCAGCATTCAAGACCAACACATTTAAGCTATACAGTAAAATACCAGTATTATATTATCAACTTGAAGCAGACTTTCTCAAGCTAAGCTTTAACATTTGAGCAAAACTCTTGTGTCTTAACCATCTCAATTGATATGGTTTTACAAAGCAGTGGACTTTCTAATAGTTTCTATGAGTTCAATGTTCTAAATAAGCAGCCTAACACATTGTCTTTTCAATGTGTAGAGCTAGGTGTTTGTTTTTCCATTTTCCTCAAATCTGACATGAATCATTTTCATATTATTAACAGCAGGAATCTGTCTTCTTATTTCTAAAAATGAGTTAACTGTAGCTAGAAAATACTGAACATAAACCTACATGTAACCCTACATGTGTGTGTGTGTGAAAGAGAGAGAGAGCGAGAGAGAGAGCGAGAGCGAGAGAGAGAGAGAGAGAGAGAGAGACAGAGAGAGTGTCGCTTGCTGTGGCAGGCGTGACTCACCAAAATAGTCGCAGCAGTGAATAAGCAATCGATTTGGCTGGTAGGAGGTCGGGAACTGCAGCTGAAATTGGGCAATAAAATGACACACTCCATTGCTCTTGCTTGCTAGATTCCTGCTCATGTCTATGAGGGAATCCATGAGACTGCATGATTAATACTCACAATCAAGCAGACACTGGAATCACAGACATACACAGTACACACACACACACACACACACACACACACACACACAAGGCCTGTCAGACAGAATTATTCTGAGAGCTCCGCACAAAATCAAATCATGTGATTGGACCACTGAAGATGAAACTGGAGTGGGGTCGTTTGCATGGCTTTCAGCAACATTGATTGTTCTGGGCAAAAGGTGAAACAAAACAAAAAATAAAAATAACGCAATAAAACCAACCTTAAAAAAACAAATAAAAAAGATTAGATGAAAAGGACAAGTTAACAGTCTGTCCCGATTGTCCGTTTGTAAATCATCCTCGTCAAATGACCTGCATGGAGTGAGAGCTTTAAATGTGCTGCTTAGACCAGCTTACCACTGGTCAGGCGAGGCTGCACACAAGGCCGTCAAATGTTCATCCATCCCTTATTGTGGAGCAATAAAAGCAGGTCCCAAACAGTCATAGAGAGCATGTGTATGTGCGTGTAGCATGCAGATGTTAAATGTTTATAGAGTAAGCGTAGGATTAAAGGATTTTACGTAGTGTGGACGTACAGTCCTGCACACTTTTGCCTCTCATAGTCCGGCTGTACTAAGCAACACTGAAGGAATACATTTCCCACAATCTGAGCAATTTGTGTAATTTTGTGTAATTGTGTAATTAGTGTATGGTATGGCTGGACTCTGAACAGGCCTGAAGGCATCATTTGATTGTCGTGTGTGTGTTTCTGCTTCTGTTTATCTCACACAATTCACAAACCTAATTTCCCTTGGCCTTCTTGGTGATGGATTATGTTTCTAGCAGAGTAGGGGGGGAATCTATTATGTAAATGCATCTTCTACACCACCAAAGAAGAATGTTCCCCTCATCACAATGGGCACAATAATAACCATTTAGTCACCGGTATTGCTAAACAAACAAAGGCATGCCCAGTCACGTATACAAACGAGCACACATACTAACCAACACATTATCTTGATCCTTTGCATGTCTGCACAAAGAATGACATTGCAAATCCAGACCCCTGTTCGACTGAATCAGTGACAGTCATGCATCCTTTTTTTCAGAAGCTCATTCATAATGTACAGCCTACTGTGCTGCCAGGAGAGCCCGCGGGGGTTTATGCCTCAGAGTATAAAGTAGCCTAGCTTCTCACTGCAGGGAATGAATGGTAATGGCGGAATGTGGGGTGAAAATGCCCCCATGTTTGGGAAGCGCCTGTGTGCTGCAGTACCAATCAAGAGTAGACTAAAACACGGATGCCTGCGCTAGCCGTCACCCTCTTTTGCACATCTTATTTTCCCGTTCTCTGCAGTGAACAGTAAGATTGGGGATATATATATATTTATATATATGTGTGTGTGTGTGTGTGTGTGTGTGTGTGTGTCTGTGTGTGTGTATATGGGAGCATGAAAATTCAATCTGCACAGTGAAATTGATGCCGATCCCCCTGACGGCCTGCGACGAAACAGATGGTATTACAATATGAGGACAGTGCTATTAACGGAACCTAGCCATTGAGCAGCTCTGTAACGAGGGAACAGAAACAGGGAGCAGCCACCATGGAGGCGTCTCAGCGCCAAGAGCGTCAGATGGCCACTCCACCAGCCCAGCGAAAAGGGAATTGAGACTTTGCAGGAAGAGATGGGCGCAAGCGCTTGTGTGTACTTCCAAGCGGCAGGCGTCCCCGGCAAATAGTTTCTCTTTGTTTTTGTCTTTTCATTCGGGAGGAAGATGCAGGCTCCAGCTCTGCAGGGGCTCTGATGCGAAATGAGTGAGTCCAGATAAGGCCCCCCTGCCAGCCCCACCTTGCACAACTACCCCCCTGGCTCTGAAGAAACTCCCGATTGTCTAGTTCAGAACTTGCAGCCTTAACGGGATGTAATGTTTGTAAAATATCACCGTGAAGCGCTGTGCAGTTCCAAGGAAAAGTCAGCCACCCTGATTGATGGCATATTTGAGGAGTGAGGCAAAGTTAAGTGCCCCATGAATATTTCAGAAACACAGTTGTCTAATTACTGTACAATTAATTCAAGTGATTAAGAATTTAAGGCACAGGAGTTGCTGCTGTTAGTATCTGTCGGCTTGATTGAAAATATCCAAGCAAGATCCTTTTATGCTTACCACTTATCTTGAGTTTGGATTTAAATGTGAACTTGTAGCACACACTGTTCATTGAAAAGATAATAGCCACAATAAGATGGTCAGGATCATTTTTTAAATGGACATTCATGGCAGTAACGCATTTCACTTTTTCAAGTGTGTGAGCTAAAAGCTTTTCAGAGTACAATGCCAGGTATGAATTATGTGCAAGACAAATCCAGGACTTGCAATCGAAGCAGAGAACAAAACTTTGTTTTTTGGCAATGCAACTGATCAAGTTTGGCTCTCAGTCGAACCGGTGCTGACATTGGAAACTTTTAAAAGGTGCATTTTGTTCTAATTCCCAATGTCTGGTGTGAGTGTTCCTTTATTCTGAGGACACACAAGTACAAGATTTTAAAAAAATGTATATGATTAGAACATCGTGAGAGACCACAAACATAACATGGAATGACAAATCTAAAGAAGTTTATTCGATTCGGAACACACTGGACAAAACTCTCAATACTTTGGTTACACTTAATGCCCTCTAGATGCACTCTGTTGAACACAATGTGTACCTTACAGCCTCGTATCTAAAACATAATTACTTTTACGGAGGTAAATGTAATGAAAAAAATTAACATATTCCTGGAGACTATATTTAGATTTGAAGACTTATTATAATAAACATGAGACATGCATTTTGAAAGGTAATGGATGTATGGATTTTAGGGTTGTACATTTAGATTCTCAGTTTCACACATACATTTTTCATTGGCTATTTGCACTCCCCTTGCACTACATTATTTGGTCGGGCCGCACCAAAGTCAGTTGCTGCATATTGACCAACTACAAGGTATTTAATGACTGAAAGGAGAGTCAAAGTGATGCCTTGAGTGGTTCATTATATATTTCGGCATTGGTACCTAAAATGCCATGTTGAAAAGTCAATTTTTGTCTTTCCGTCAATTGTAAATGATATTACTCTGCACACCGCAGCAATATGCTCTGACCTTGAAGAAATTCTAAATTGAGTTATTTCTTATTATCCTCCACGAGCCAAGATGATATTGTCTGGCTGTTGCCGCTCTCCATTACTCGTCTTAGATGCTGTTTAAGAGCCGTTACAGACCGGGGCCGAAAGCGATGCATTCTGTATCCCTTCTGTATCTGTATCCCTTCCACGTTCGGAGAGAGAAATCATAAAATGTGTTTCCAAATACAGCCAGGCTCTCCCGGGAGAAATCCCAGCGGAAGAAGCTCATTCCCTAGAGTGGCCATTCGACAGCCATCTCACCGCCGTTTTATAAGCTCTCCCCGGCCGCCTCTGCTTTCAATCAGTGTCTCTATATGTCCGACCTCCTGCCCAACTATGGTGTCGTTCCTTCCCACTTCATTGAGGGGATGAAGAAGCACCATTATGGTTGCTGCCCCTAGCTGCTACCCCCTGAGGGGAAGCCCCTTTCTCCAAAAAGGATCAATATGGGAATTCTTCAGATAATTGAAAACGGGAGAATGTTGAAGCATCCCAAAGAATTTGTTCTTTGGGACGGTGTAAGACAAAAAAAGGTTCTAGTTCTTCTAGGGAATGCAAATGTTGAATGTTTATATAACCTATGTTTACAGGTTTAAATAGTAAACTATAAGAAAAATATATGACAACATATTGTTTAGAGTTTTTCATTTATATTTTATTGAGAGTAAAATAAAACTGATACAATCGCAAAAGTAAAAAATATAGAGTATGAAACAAAAGATATAAAGATGCATTAAGTCTAATTGATTAGTATTCACTTACCTGTATTCATACCTACGGAGCCCCTAAAGTCCCAAAATATATATTTTTTTATCTTAAAGGGTAAATACCCTTCAAGATAAATAATTTGTGTGCACACAAGATAAATAATTTGTGTGCACACAAGATAAATAATTTGTGCGCACAAGATCTTGTGCAAAGCGGAATGATAAATGTGATGTACTCCACCCCAGACTTATGGGGCACTGTGGACTGTGCTATGCCACTTGATCAGGAGGAGCTAGATATGTCCAAAATACAATGTGGGTTTCGCAGTTGTGTTCCTTGTGATGAAGATATATTTGTAGATATGTATGACACTTGGCTGAACTCGGCTAACCGTTCCCCAGTTAAAGCCCTCTGGAAGATGAGGATCTATATTTAACACTAAGGAATTCCATCGACATACAACTAAGTGATGACTATATATAATTGTAGTTGTATGTCTATGTTCTATACCTCTCTCATTCATGTGTCATCAGTAGCAATGAACACATTTACAAAAGACATTAGGCCTATTTAGAAATGCAGGACATGTAAAGTGCTTTACACAGCCTGCTGTGAATGATAAAAAGCTATTACTATTGTCCAGTTGTATCACATGAAAGACACACAACTGTGTCAATTTAAAAATGCTTTAATATAATTCAACACTGACTTCAACTTTGAACACTTAACTTGACGCTGGCTGTCTGTATAATGTTTTGTCAACATATACAGCATGATGTTCACATAATGCAGTTATTTAGTTGCTTTTTTGTACAAAAAAATGCACAAATAATGTCACATTATTTAATCAATTAATGTCACACAATGTCAACAACCATTAGGATTGACTGGAATCGTATCATCAAGACTGTCAAGAAGCCCCTATGGAAACGTCATTATCCACACTCCGGTTGTCAGGGACATTAGAGCAATTCTCTAAACCAGCATTTGTCTGTATACTGTTGGGCACTTTTTCTCTTTGTCTCTGGTTCTTTAGGTCTTGTTCATCTAAATGCATCAGGACAGTTGCAGTTGTTTTTTGCTCTTCATTAGTCTGTTCAAAGTCATCTGGTTGTTCATCTTCTTCCAATGACACACTGATTGGGTCATCTCTTTCGTTAGGAGAGCTGTGTACCTTTTTCAGCTTCTTTTGCGCGCGGTCGCAGTGAACTGAAAGCAAATTAAAAACTAAAAGAAAATGTCACCTCAACTGGCGAGTCAGGACAGATGACTGAGCAAATAGAACACACCATCATAAGCTTACATATCCAGTGTGTTCTATTCCACTTTGTAGCCTGTTTACCAGTTATTATCTCAGCAAATTAAGCCCAATTCTAAAAGATAGACATCCATGGATATTGAACTAGGAACTATTTGCCACTGCATCAAAATATGGGCAACAATCTGGTGTTTTGCAAAATGTCTTACAAAATGTCTGACAGGTTCTGTTTAGGCGGGAACACTTAAGGAAACAAGTCAGTAGCGGAAAGCTATCTTCACAACTAGCTCACCCACCAACAACATAGCAAGTTGACTGTCACAATAAAGCAATGAATGCCGCCATATTTAAAACCTAGCCTACTTGAGAAAGCAACAAATTCATAAATGCAACTCACCTCAATGGTCCTTAAAGCAGAAATGACCTTGTAATCACCACACACAACAACTTGTGCGCACAAGATGAAAATGTATTACCTTTTGAGATGTAGGGGCTCCTACCTACCTGTAAAGGGGATGGAGATTAGGATAGAGCTCCCTCTATAGGTAGTAGTTGGAAAAAGCAGGAAACTAATCAAGAATTCAGAACTAGATTTGTCAGCACCAAGACAATACAGAGATAGATAGATAAGTGAACATTTAAACAATAAACCTGATAAAGATTTAACACAGCTAATCTGTCTCATAATTTTGAAGTTATACTGCAGATACATTTTGAGTGATTTATAGATTAGTGTGCCATTACCAATGGTGTTGTGCCATTACCAATGTTATTGTTGTGTCCGAGAGCCTGCCTTGTGAGTCACCAGCGTTATCCAGTTCTGAAGAATGACTTTTGCTTAGCGTTGCTTGTAGCCTACTGCACAAAGTTGAATGTTTATTCAACTGAGACCTCCGTTGGATGTGGACAAGGACGAGAAGTAGATGGCGAGCCATCCAATATAAGAAAAAAAAGATGGTTCTTCTAAGTTCCCTCGAATTTGTAAGGAATACTTTTCTTTTCTCTTGAACGGAGCCTTTGATAAAAACTGAACTCTGCTTTAAGAACTGAGAAAGTACACATGTTTAGGTTTATCATAAATGTTTATTACTGTGACTTGAGTTGAGTTGATATTGCCTGTGTTGTTTAAGATTGTATTATATGCAGTGGTGGCTCCTGCCAAATCTCTCTAGAGTGGCAATTGTTGCGATGATGGCTAAGTTGACCCATTCAAAGGGTGAATTGATTGACAGCTATATAACTAGACATTTGTCACATTAAATTGTGCAAATATTAGTAAGCTTACTAACTTGACACTATGACATTGCATTAAACAAAGGCAGCATAACAAATATTTCAACTTAGCTACATACTATACACAGTATTGGACAGCAACGTCCAGGAGTTCATTTTAAGTTTACTATAATTGTATTCTGCAATCTACTCTCAGCCTGCTTGCTACATTTTCTGGTTCATACAAGCGCTGCAAAAATCCTCAGTTGTATGATTTTCGCCCCTTTGTAAATACTTGTTTTATGTTTATATTTGGTCAAGGTGGTCTGATTCTTGCCTACTTATCCTGATTAATACAACGACTGAATGGTAATTATTTTAATGATGCTATTGAGTTGCTATGAGTTGATGTGTTGACATTGAATGTGACCACTTCGCTGGCTGCCCTGATCCAGGTGACACCACATTACGTATGAAGAAAGCACATTGAAGCACATTGCAAGCCCTCCCGGAATCCATAGAGATTGCATTACAGTGCCTGCAGTTAAAAAAAACGGTTTTAACATGAGAGTCTATGAGAGCAAACTTCAGGAGGGGGAAGGCAGGGAAGGCAGCCGGCCCAGACAGAGTTCCATCCCGCGTCTTCAAGACCTGCGCTGACCAGCTGGCTCCTGTGTTCACCGATATCTACAATGCATCACTACAACAGTCTGTCGTCCCAGCGTGCTTCAAAGCGACAACCATTGTGCCGTTACCCAAAAAGACCAAGGTAACATGCCTCAATGATTATCGTCCAGTGGCTTTAACACCCATAGCCATGAAGTGTCTGGAGAAACTTGTAATGTCACATCTAAACTTGTCCATCCCTGACTCCCTAGACCCACTCCAGTTTGCATACAGACCAAACAGGTCTGTAGACTACGCCCTTTTTCCTCTATTTCCCTGGCACTACACACGGCCCTGCAGCACCTAGACAGGAGGGACACCTACGTCAGACTGCTATTCATTGACTACAGCTCGGCGTTCAACACCATCGTTCCCTCCAAGTTGGTCCTGAAACTGAGGGACCTAGGTCTGGGCGCCCCCATCTGTAACTGGATTATGGACATCCTGACGGGCAGGCCTCAGGTGGTGAAGATTGAGAACAACGTCTCATCCACCTCTGGCCTATACCGCTTTTTCTGAGGCACCGCAGAGCATAGAGGCGCTTCTTCAGCATGACCTCTGTGTTGTGTGTCCAAGCCAGGTCATCGGAAATCTGTAGTCCAAGGAAACAGAAGCAGCTGACGACTTCCACCGGTGTCCCGTCCAGGCTGAAGGTGGAGTGGGTGCCCCTGTTTTCTCAGTGCCCTCCCCTCCCAAAATAATCACCCTGGCCAATCAGCTTAGAGTTTGGCTCTGTGAGAATCAGTTGCCTTGTTGTTGTTCTTTGAAGAGCTGCACAAGAATGTACAAAAACTGCCAGCAATGAATACCAATCTACGGATCAAATGAGGACTAACTGCATCCAAGTCTTACTGAGTGGAAGGAATGACGGATTTGTATTTGAGCCAGAATACACCAAATAGGAAATCTTACAGCAGAGACACTGCTTAGGGTGTTGCCCCTGTCAATAGCCACATAGTAAAGAATGAGTAACTAATACAGAGTCAAGGCACCAGATGTTGGCAGCCCAAATCTCTCTCTGTCTTTCTCTCTCTATCTCAGTCTCTCTCTCGATTTGTTTCGCTCCATCTCTTTTTGTCTAACTGTTACTCCTCAGGTTGAAGGATTCTCGGGTAAGTTGTTAATGTTACAAATCAGGGCTGGTGCCGCATACAGCCATTGGGGACCAATCATTGAAAAGTGCCTGATGTGCCGCAATTAATTATGTGGAGTGTCCTAAAACCCTGCTACTTGCTGCAGATCATGGATTTCAAAGGAAGACACTCGACTTCAGACATGGAGTTGTAATCATCGTTGCCAAGCATCTTTATCAGCTTATTTGTCCATGTCAGTCAGTATAATTAGAACAGCGATGTTCAATAGTGTTACGGTGGTCTGGTCTGCGTAATGGTCCGAAAATGTAATGGAAAAAGGAACTGCAAACTCTACTCATTTAATAGCCCTTCCACACTGCATAGGTTTGAATTCATATACAGTTACTGATATGCTGGACAGCTGCTATCGGACAATCCATACTTCTGCCTCAGTCCATCAGAAGATCCATAAAATGTTATTTGGCAAGATCTGGGTTCAGAATCGGGTCAATACAGAGAGGCTGGTAATCATGTCTGTGTTTCCATCTTGTTACAGCAATGTCTAAACAGCACCATAAACAGTGGCTGAAATACCAAATATGTAATGAAAACAATGGCCTACTTTTTTGGTTACAAAATCTTTGGAAAAGTTTGTATGCAATTTAAAAAAGGTGGACACAGAACAACAAAACAACGCCAAGAGGTAATTACTGGGAAGTCTCGGGTGTGGTTCTAATAGGGCGTTTCATGAATATAAATTCCCGTTCAACAACAAAGAACAACATTTTGTATCAGATGTGAGAGTTCACACAAGGTGCATTTCTCGGCATGAAAAAGAAGTGCGGGAGAACATCACCACATCAAAGCCACCAAATGAAGCTTAATTTAAGCAGACGTTGCAGAACAGACATGCCAGGGAAGGTGTTTGAGCTAGGTTCTATTAGTAGAACCTAGCTCAAATTATTCTACTCCGCAATATAGAGAGAAATATGTCATTACAATCAACCCTGGCACAGCTCTATGCAGTCTTTAAAAATAAAGTCGGTCTGGAAAGTCTAATGGAGTATTCTAAACAAGAGGACACGATACGTTTCTGTTTGTTATTGTGATATCAAGGCCTCCTGCCAAGCACAAGATGTGAGATCATGTGGTGAATAAATCTGCACCTTTTTTTCCCTCACTGCGAAAGTAAGACGCATTTTAACCGCTGTTACTCTACCTCTCCTGTCTGTTTTGATTGATTTAGTCTACAACGTATTATGTCTGTGGTGCCTCTCTAATACAGTGTGATGCCTACTATTATCTGTTGACAGAAGCTGTGAAAGTGTTGGAAATTCATGCTATGTAGTCCAATGGGACAATGTGGACAATTGTTATCCACATCCAAGCCGTGCATATAGCTTTGAGAATCTGAACATATGGCCAAACCACACTAAGAAGGGTGGTCCAGATACAACAGTATAATATTGGCTTAAAGGTCAAAATCCTAAATGCTTCTGGAGAGGATTTGGTCTACTGTTTAAGAAGAGTAAAATGAAACTTTAGGATTGTTTGAACCGATTACATCACAGATAAACTAATAATCATTTTGATGAGTGATTCTTCATTTGAGATGTGCAAGTAATACCACATTTCCTCCATGTTCAGAAATCATGGTATTCATAATAATACATTTATTTAATTTAACATTATATATTACACTTTACATTATTAAAATATATTTTAAATAGGCTTTATGAAAAGCCACATTATGAAAATCGATATATGTATTTTGTCTTTGTATGTTTTTTTGATACCCGTTTACCGAGTTATTTCCATTGTCTTATGTTCTATCTAATGGGCAAAACAAACGAAAAATAGCTGTGTTATTTTTCCGCCTCCTTCCACATTTGCTGGGTGTGACGGCGATACACACTGGTGTCACATCAGCCACACATGTGGTGGCCGGACAGCTTGTGGAGTCAGACAGCCACCGCACACCTCTAATACAGGGGGGCCACCGGTGAGGAGTCGCCTCCGGTCGCAGATGCGCCACATTTGCTAGTCTGTCCATGTTTATCAGCAGGCCTCCCTGCCCAGGCACATCTGTTACAGCTGTCCCACCAGGAGCCAGCCCCCCCCCCCCCCCCCCCCCCCACACACACACACACACACACACACACACACACACACACACACACACACACACACACACACACCGCCCCAGGGGATCAGTCAGGAGGAAAGCTTCAACATTCTGAGTACGACAAAAGCCAAACCCAAGATAAACTAAATTGTGTGTGTGTCGTATCAAAGTGAGTCAAAGGTGTGTGTGTATATGTGTGTGTGTGTGTGTGTGTGTGTGTGTGTGTGTGTGTGTGTGTGTGTGTGTGTGTGTGTGTGTGTGTGTGTGTGTGTGTGTGTGTGTGTGTGTGTGTGTGTGTGTGTGTGTGTGTGTGTGTGTGTGTGTGTGTGTGTGTGTGGTAGTGTGTGGCAGTGTGCGACTGAGATGTTTGTGTATTTGTGGATCATAGTAAAATGACTACTATTGGTGAACTGAAAAACTATTCTTGTGAATGACGGGTGTTTCTACATGTAAGGCATTTGATAATTGTATAATTCTATGTATAATATGTATACTAATTCCAATTTCAAACATGGAATTGAGATATATATGACATGTCATGACTTTTGCACATGCCAACACATAGGCCTACCAGGGAGGGTGTTGGAAGGAATGTCTTTAGAATAAGTCTGAATCCGATTGACTTTGAAGCAGTCATTTGATACGATGCGGTGGTAAAGCCAAGCCTGAACAAGGCTGAACAGATGTTGTTTGCTAGATTCAATCTCTCTGAATGATCCCCAACAATTCCCCTGACACGACCAAGGTGTCACTGAGTGCGATTCATTCTCCTTTTTTTATCTAATTGAAGGAAAAATCTATGTGAACATTACACCTAAATGTGTTTTCTATGTGACGGTGACGGTGGCTTTGGCACACACTAAAATAAGACCTTCATTAGTCATTTCCCCAACTACCTGACAAACTACACAAGAACAGCCATTTAATGTAACAGTATAAAGGTACTTAGATGCTAATAGCCACTGCAGTACCAATGAATACATCAGGGCCATCTGGAGTTTTTCAGAAATGGGACAGCAAACACACAAGGCCAGCCATTGCTGAAGCTCATTTGTACCACTGCAATTAGTGAGACACTGTTACCAATGTTGATCAAATAGGCTATTCTGTCAGAGAATTTGCCCAATCAAACAAACAAGCCACATATAAATCTGAAATCAGATGAAATGTTGAGCATTCTTGACACATAGGCTAACGTCAAGGCTTTTGGATGTCTGTCATTTAGTATGGACTCACCGCCGTCAACAACATTTCAGTACAAATTGTTGGCTTCAACACAATACAGAGAAACCCCCATTTTCTGTTGGGAAATGTTCTTGTATGCAGTGTGTTTGCGTGCACGCAAGATAAACAAAATGGCTGCAATCATGATAACACCACCACGTCTTACATATCTAGTAATACACCAAACGCCTCAATGTGGAAAATGTCACTCACCGACCAGAATTAAAATAACAAATTGGACACACTCTCCAAAACAAATCATTATGATGACGACAAGGCTTTGAATATCACCGCCGTGGTGCATGGGCCTCAGAGATCCACAGAGACACGCTTTCTGAAGAACACAAAGGCTACTGGCATATGTCAACATTTCACAGAGGAGTCGAGCTAAAGTGCAACTTTGATTGCCGCCCCCCCACACCCCCCACCCCCCCACCCCCCCAACCCCCCCACCTCCCCCATCCTGCATCCCTCGACTCAAAATAAATAAATAAATAACAAAAGCCTAAGTGCACCACACAAGCTGCATTCAAGCGATACAATAAGCAAACAAACACGCTTGAAGATGAAAGTGTCTGTTTGTGACAAGGCATGACAAGCCTTGGCGATAATTGGTATGGAAAGCCTCAGCGTGGCTTCCATGTAGGTAATTTGTACCCGTGTGTTGGTTCTAATGTAAAGAGAATTACTGGCTGATTGTTCTTTAACCACACAAAAGCCCTCCTTATCTCAGAAGGTATGCATGCATGTATATGCTCTATTAGGGTTTACCACACATAGACTTAACTTGGGCGGGCCGCCCAGGTATATTAACGGCCGTTTGTGTTTGGTTAAAAACATTTTTATTTCTTTATTCGTCTGAAAGTGCGACGGCATCTGCAATGGATTAACTAGTGACAATAATCCCCTCGCACTACTTCTCCTGTACCTCCGCTATCGTGTGAAGGGTCTGCTGTCAAACATAAGTCAAACATACGTGATACATAGGCCTACGTCACAGAGAGAGAAGATGTTGGATTCACTTCAGAAGACACAGACAGACACGGTAAATCAACACATGTTCTCTGTATTGTATTGTTGTTCTTTGACTTGTGATGACTTGACTTGTGACTTGTGACTCGTGATGGCTACAAGGCCCTCCTCCGCCCACCGTTCGGCAAATCAGATCACCGCTCTATCCAGCTACTCCCCGCCTATAGGCAGAGACTGAAGCAGCAACCGATCGCTGTGAGGGAGGTCCAATGCTGGTCGGACCAATCAGATTCTACGCTGCAGGATTGTTTTGATCACGCTGACTGGCACATGTTCCGCGTTGCCTCGGACAATAACGTCAACGAGTACGCGTCGTCGGTCACCGGGTTCATCAAGAAGTGCATAGATGACGTTGTTCCGACCAAGTCGGTTCGGATATATCCCAACCAGAAACCGTGGATTAACGGCGATGTTCGCGCTGCCCTACATGCGCGTAACGCCGCCTTTGGTTCCGGGAATACGGAGGAATATACGAGAGCCCGTTACGACCTCCGTAAGACCATCGTCACTGCCAAGCGGGAGTATAAGGACAGAGTGGAAGATAAATTCAAGAAACACGATGCGAGGGGTATGTGGCAGGGGCTGCAGAAGATAACGAACTTCAGAGGGAGAACCAGTTGTGTAGAGAACTCCTCTACCTCCCTCCCAGGAGAGCTAAATACATTTTTTGCTCGGTTCGACGTAAACGGCAGCCCGCCGAAGCCAGCACCGACTGGGGAGACCAGCCAGCTGCGCATCTCGGAGGCGGATGTGCGCCGCACCTTTAAGCGGCTGAACATCCGTAAGGCGGCAGGCCCCGACGACATCCCGGGCCGCGTCCTCAGAGCATGCGCAGACCAGTTGGCAGGAGTCTTTGCAGACATCTTCAACCTCTCCCTGTCCCAGGCTGTTGTCCCCGCGGTCTTCAAGATATCCACCATCGTGCCTGTCCCTAAACAAACCAAGGTAACATGCCTGAATGACTACAGACCTGTGGCCCTCACCTCGATCGTTAGCAAATGCTTCGAGAGGTTGGTCAAGGACTTCATTTGCTCCGTGTTACCTACCACGCTGGACCCATGGCAATTTGCATATCGTCAAAATAGATCCACGGACGACGCAATTGCCATGGCCCTCCACACTGCCCTTTCCCACCTGGAGGGGAAGAACTGTTATGTGCGAATGCTGTTTGTGGACTACAGCTCAGCATTTAACACAATAGTTCCTGCCAAGCTCGACACCAAGCTGAGAGGTCTAGGCGTACCCCCATCCATGTGCAGCTGGATACTGAACCTCCTGTCGGACCGCCGCCAGGTGGTGAGGATGGGCAGCACCACATCAGAGCCACTGACCCTCAACACGGGAGCCCCCCAGGGATGCGTGCTGAGCCCTCTCCTCTACTCCCTCTACACCCACGACTGCATGGCTATGCACAGCTCCAACGTCATCGTCAAGTTTGCTGACGACACGACAGTGATGGGCCTGATCGCCGGCGACGACGAGACAGCCTACAGGGAGGAGGTCGGATCGCTGGAGCAGTGGTGCCAGGAGAACAGCCTCGCCCTCAACGTCAAGAAGACCAAGGAGCTGATCGTGGACTTCAGGAGGCAGAGGGGAGAGCACAGCCCTATCTCCATCGACGGCGTTGCAGTAGAGAGGGTCAGCAGCTTCAAGTTCCTCGGCGTGCACATCTCCGAGGACCTCACATGGTCCACGCACACCACACACGTGGTGAAAAGGGCCCAACAACGCCTGTATTTTCTCAGGCGTCTGAAGAAATTCAGCATGGGCCCCCGCATCCTGAGAACATTCTACAACGGCACCATCGAGAGTGTTCTGACAGGGTGTATCACCGCCTGGTACGGGAACTGCACGGCACTCGAGCGCAGAGCGCTTCAAAGGGTGGTGCGGACGGCCCAGTATATTGTTGGAGGTGAGCTCCCCTCCCTCCTGGACATTTACAACCAGCGGTGCGTGGCCAAGGCCAAAAGAATTATAAAAGACATTGCCCACCCCAGCCACGAACTTTACTCACTATTACCGTCAGGCAGGCGATACCGCAGTATCAAGTGTCGTACAAATAGGCTTAGAGATAGCTTCCACAGTCAGGCCATCAGGCTGCTGAACAAGGGCGTATAACATATAACAATGTATATTTTATTACATTGATTTATATATATATATTGCTCTTTTCTGTGCTGATTTTTGCATTTTATAAATTGCATTTTTTATTTTTATTTTATATTCCTTATTCTATTTTTTATTCTATTTTTTATTCTATTTTTATCTATTTTTATCTATTTTTATTTTATCTTATTCTATAACTGCTGTCTGTCGTCGGGTATTGCACACAAGAATTTCACATCACTGCTTTATACTAAACTGTAAACTGTGAAGTGACAATAAACTTGACTTGACTTGACTTGACTTTGATAGTAGCTTCGAATTATAGGAAAGGAAGCGGCAAGACTCGAGGGTGTATTTGCTGTGTGCAAGTTACGTGAGCTATGTTAAATAAAATTAAAAACCTAATTAAGACCGATAATAATTAATTATTATTAATTAATTAAAAATAGATATATACTGTATATATATATATCCTAATACCGTAGAAAGAAGCCAGTTGAGGTGGTTCGGGCATCTAGTAAGGATGCGTCCTGGTCGTCTCCCACGGGAGGTTTTCCAGGCACATCCAGCTAGGAGGAGACCACGGAGCAGACCAAGGTACAGGTGGGGTGATTACATCTCCACGCTGGCCTGGGAACGCCTCGGGATCCCCAAGTCAGAGCTGGTCTATGTTGCCAGGTAGAGGGACTACCTTTGTAGCCCCCTGCTGAAGCTGCTACCTCCACATCCTGACCCTATCCTTATACCAAAGAACAAATTAATGACCCATAGATTATCATCCAAATCCGGAATATCGCTAACGTTAGTGATCGGATCAGCTGTAAAGATAGCTTGGGTTTCCCTTTTTTATTTATTTTCGTTAACTTCATAAGCACGTTGCTTGGCAGTACATGATTCTGGTGGATGGATCATATTGGCCTCCTAGATCGTTTTATTTGATTTTGGATGGGTATGATTGTGTATGATTGTTTGTAATCTTCTCGCTCACTCACTGCTGCGAGCGCACTGACTGGGACATGTTCCGGGTTGCCTCGGACAATAACATCAACGAGTATGCGTCGTTGGTCACCGGGTTCATCAAGAAGTGCATAGATGACGTTGTCCCGACCAAGTCGGTTCGGACATATCCCAACCAGAAACCGTGGATTAACGGCGATGTTCGCGCTGCCCTCCACAAGTAACGCCGCCTTTGGCTCCGGGAAAATGGAGGTATATACGAGAGCCCGCTACGACCTTCGTAAGACCATCGTCACTGCCAAGCGGGAGTAGGTCAGAATGGAGGAGAAATTCAAGAGCTACGACACGAGGGGCGACACGAATTGTGGCAGGGGTTACAAATGATAATAAACTTTAGAGGGTGAACCAGTTGTGTAGAGAACTCCTCTACCTCCCTCCCAGGAGAGCTAAATACTTGTTTTGCTCGGTTTGACGTGAACAGCAGCCCACTAAAGCCATCGCTGCCTTAGGAGACCAGCCTGCTGAACATCTCGGAGGTGGATGTGCGTCGCACCTTCAAGCGTTTGAACATCCGTAAGGCGGCAGGCCCCGACGACATCCCGGGCCGCGTCCTCAGCGCATTCGCAAACAAGTTGGCAGGAGTCTTCAGACATCTTCAACCTCTCCCTGTCCCAGGCTGTTGTTCCCGCGGTCTTCAAGATGTCCACCATCGTGCCTGTCCCTAAACAACCCAAGGTAACCTGCCTGAATGACAATAGACCTGTAGCCCTCACCTCGATTGTCAGCAAATGCTTCGAGAGGTTAGTCAAGGACTTAATTTGCTCTGTGTTACCTGCCACACTGGACCCATGGCAATTTGCATATTGTCAAAACAGATCCACGGACGACGCAATTGCCATGGCCCTCCACACTGCCCTTTCCCACCTGGAGGGAAAGAACTGTTATGTGCGAATGCTGTTTGTGGACTACAGCTCAGCGTGATAGACTCAACACGATAGTTCCTGCCAAGCTCGACACCAAGCTTAGAGGTCTAGGCGTGCCCCCATCCACGTGCAGCTGGATACTGGACCTCCTGTCGGACCGCCGCCAGGTGGTGAGGATGAGTAGCATTACCTCAGAGCCACTGACCCTCAACACGGGAGCCCCCCAGGGATGCGTGCTGAGCCCTCTCCTCTACTCCCTCTACACCCACGACTGCATGGCTATGCACAGCTCCAACGTCATCATCAAGTTTGCTGACGACACGACAGTGATGGGCCTGGGCCGGCGACGACGAGACAGCATACAGGGAGGAGGTTAGACCAAGAAGCTGATCGTGGACTACAGGAAGCAGAGAGGAGAGCACGCCCCTATCTCCATTGACGGTGTTGCAGCAGAGAGGGTCAGCAGCTTCAAGTTCCTTGGCGTGCACATCTCCGAGGACCTCACATGGTCCACGCACACCACACACGTGGTGAAAAGGGCCCAACAACGCCTGTATTTCCTCAGGCATCTGAGGAAATTCAGCATGGGCCCCCGCATCCTGAGAACATTCTACACCGGCACAATCGAGAGTGTTCTTACAGTGTGTATCACCGCCTGGTACGGGAACTGCACCGCACTCGAGCAGCCGAGATCCGGCTCACTTCCTTGTTGCTGCCTAAGTATCCTGTACGCTGGTTACATATATATATTTTTCTGTTTGTCAACCGCATACTGGCCCGCTTGGCTGTCTCATAACACCTCTCTGTTTATGCTTGTCAGTGTCATTGTTGTTGTTTTTTAAAAAATCCTAAAAACCAAAAAAAAAAAATTAACAGAAAGAAAGGGTGGTGCGGACGGCCCAGTATATCGTTGGAGGTGAGCTACCCTCCCTCCTGGATATATACAACCAGCGGTGCGTTGCCAAGGCCAAACGCATCATAAAAGACAATGCCCACCCCAGCCATGAACTGTATTCACTTTTACCGTCAGGCAGGCGATACCGCAGTATCAAGTGCCACACAAATAGACTCAGAGACAGATTCCACAGTCAGGCCATCAGGCTGCTGAACAAGGGTGTATAGCATATAACAATGTATATTTTATTCCATTGATTTATATATATATATTGCTCTTTTTCTGACATATTGCATTTTTGTATATTTAACAATTGCACAAAAGATTTTCACTCATTGCTTATACTCGTGTAAACTCTGAAGTGACAATAAACTCGACTTGACTAGACTTGACGATTTGATTGGTTTTGTAGCATCACGTGAGATGATGTGGGACCGGGCTAGAAGTGCCCAGTGGCCAAAGGTCTATATACCTTTTGTGCCACATACCATTTTGTGGCTGCCCTGTACCTTCAGGCAGATGTGTTGCACCACATAGCAATGCTGTCCAAGGTGTTCCAGAGAGCAGATGTGAACTTTCTTCACATAAAGGAGCAGGTAGATTACAAAAGAATGCATTTCATGCTCCCAGTTATTTACATTACATTTTTCCACATTTAGGTTCCAGTCAGACTTCCTGCGTTATTATGCAAGTGCCCTGATCATTGCGAGGATCATTCTTTTCTCGCCTTAGCCAAGACCTGGACAACGCAGGTGGGCTTGGGGCCTTTAGCATTGTAGGTGAGAAGGAGAGGAGGAGGGGACATTGAACTCAGAGCTTTCGGGAAGAGCTAGCCAGATTTGTCAGAGATGTAATAAATCCCTTCTTTCTTTCAAATTTTAATAGATATTTTTTTTAACTGAAAAATGTATAATATATCATTCCAGGTCCTCAAACATTACATCTGCAGCCTGGAGATATGGAGCAATATTGAGTGCAGCTTCCAGCATATTGAAGTGCTTGGGGCCTTCAGGGTCCTGGGACCAAAGGCAGGGACTTCAAACGAAGGGAACAACATTTAAATGTTGCAGATCCTTACTCAAAAACTCATCCGAGCACATAACAGGAGGCCACAGTTCTAAAAGAGTGGACCTCGTTCAAGCAGCATGTTCTTATAGGATCATTTAAGGTTGGTCAATTACCTGAATTAATATGAACTGAATTGATTTCTGTCTCATCGGTCTTGACTGTTAGAACTGCTCGATCTGTAAATGTTTCAAATATACTGCCCTGTCTTGGCTAATCTCTGAAGGACAAGACACAAGCTGAGATCATGCAGCTTCTGGCCAGAAAAAATGACCATTGGGCAGACATATCCCCAAACCTCTGCCTTCCAGCTTCAGTGGGGCTGGTCATTCCAGTCTCCAGTGTAAACTGTGAGAGGTGACACTTCTCCACCATGAAGACCAAGGACTTTTTGTCTTTCTGCACTAAATATGTTTTTCATGTAATTTCTGTGTAGTTCATTTAAATCAAGTTGGCATTTCAGGTTAAAAC
>CM051015.1:10798394-10815894 GCA_027704905.1 Muraenolepis orangiensis | reverse complement strand
TTCCTGTTACTTGTTTGTAGGACTCCTTCCTGACCCTGCAGTGCTGTCCTTAGGGGCCAACCTACGACACCTTCAACCACAACCTGGAATATGCAAGATCTTGTGTGGCCTGTTAGGCCTATATCACGTTAAATTAGAACGCCGGACGTACCCGTTAAAAATCGCTGAAACAGTGTATCCCAAGTTCCGGTTAATGCATTCAGCTTGGCATTCACCATGGCGGACATTTATCGCTGGACAACATCGCTGCATAACCTTCCAAAAGTCGGTCCAGACGATGTGGTTCAACTAGTGAATGAACACTACAGTGAAGAAGTCTAAATCCGAATCATACAATTCCCCGACATTGTGTCTTGTGGCTCTATCTGGATATATCGCCATATAACACATACATTTAGATTTCATTTAGTTATATTTTGTTTATACTAGTTTATTTTGTTGTTATTTAGTTTTTAGGTATTAGTATACTTTGTGTGCTTTTATTACCCTTGTCTCAACTGTTGCACCTTAATTTCCGTATCGCCCAGCCCTACTTGGGACCAGTGCTTTAAATCACACACATACCCGACAATATGTGGCTCTATTCGGATGAGAGATGGAGTGTGTGTGTGGGGGTCAGGACCAGTGCTTTTAATCACACACATACCCGACATTATTAGCGTATTCCGCCCACCTTTCGAGACGTATATGCTCTCCTTGTCAAAGTGCAAACTGCAGACATACACGCTACCCCTGAGAACATGAAACGAGGGACCTTCATCCTCCTTATCAGCCTCTCACAAGACTTGCGGAGGAGTTTGTCTTTGGGTAATGGTGTAAACTGAGGTAGGGCTGTTTTTATTTAGACGTTGAGCAGCCGGTACATTACAATAACCGAGAGGAGAGGAGGCGGCCACAGTTTGTCACGTATCTGGGGTAACTACCGGAAGAAAGAGTACACTGCTCACGGCTCCGGAAGCAGGAAGTGTGATATAGGCCTATTGCGTGGCTGATTGCTAATCCCCTCATCTGGGGTATATAGACCCTGGCTTCCCGTTGCCCCGGCGTTAGGTTGTACGTCTTACTGCACGTCGGACATTCTGGACGGAATCGCCACGCTGATGTCCCGGAGATCCAGAACCAGCCTATCCCGCGTCACCCGCCTGTCTTGCGTTGCTCCGGTCTATACGAGCTCCCTGGTAATTATAATTACCTGTCCAGTACCTGTCGCTACTCGACCTCCCGGTATCCAGACTCCTCTCCCGTCCCGGACTACTCGCCGGTCTACTACCTGCCGGTACTCCGCGGATCGACCTCCCGGTACCCAGACCCCTGGACTGTCCCTGATCACTCTCTTGTGTTTGAGTTGTTTGCTTTAAATAAAGCTTTATGTTATAGCTCCACTGTCTTGGTCTGCGTTCTGGGTCCCACCGACCTATCTTATTTGTGACACTTGTTACAGGTGTTTTGAAATAGCCTCGATTTCTAACGAGGTTTTGCTCAATCGTTCTTGTTCGTTTTGTTGTTCATTAAATAGTCAAATTTATTTGAGGTCTTTGTCATTCTTTCGTCAATCTAGGTGTACATTATAGTTGCGTTTGTAATATAGACTGTTTTTGAAACATGACCGGTAAGTTTCGAATTTGTCCGGTAAAATCAAATCTGTCCGGACACTTGACCGGCAAGAAAAAAATCCTGAGAGAATAAACATGAATTGATGCACACAGACCCAGATATATATATATATATATATATATATAATAAACATGAGTTGATGCCCCTCATGCACACAGTGCAGACAATACAAGATCCTCCAAATCAACTTTTTGTAGGTCCAATGTTTCTCTTAGCTCCATTTATAAGATGTGTATAACAGTGGCGGCTGGTGCATTTTTCACCAGGGGGGGCTATACCTTTCTATTTTTTTTTATTTACAATTACATATTGTTAATTACATTATATACAATTACTTTTTGTATTGAAATGTCACCCTTCTGTCCATCACTTTCATCATGGCCACGCAAAGCCAACTCAAAAGCCCCACAAAACTTGACAGTCGATTATTTAGCATAAAATATGCCGGTTTTTATCCACCTCATTGTGCTTCCTCACGGCAATCCTGTGTCCTTCGTCCAGCTGCGTAGCAATGTTCACTCTGCCTAGCGTGGCTAGCTTCATAGCATTGTCAATGTGTGCCCTGGTGTTCTCATGCTTCCTCACTTTCTCAGACAGGTGCTTCATATCCCTCACTCCAGTTGTTGTCCATTTTACATCTGTCCCCCCCGTTTTAAAAAGCAAGGAAAGCAAAATAAGGCATTAGCATGAGTGCATCCAGCTAGCCAGGCCTTTCTGGTGTACCAGCTACGAGAGAAGTCTCACCTATCTTCCCTTTTTCACTAGCTGCCTGTTTGATAAAAATATCAGGTTGATCTGGGCCCAGATCTTTCACCTTAAGTTTGTCCGCCAAACTTCTTCTCTCAAACGGCTCTTGAATGAGAGATTTCACCGAGTTAGGGACCGGGTTGAGTCTTGGGGTAGTGCTCACGCTCGCCATTGTTGAACTTGTAGTTAAAATGGCGCCCGCAGAGACAGAGCATAATATACTTTTCCTAGTAGTACACTGTGACGCACACAAATGACAATGCTCGATGCTCCAAAGTCTTCCGGGAGGGCTGTTTGAAAAGCGCCCCCCCGAAGACGTTTTGAGGACGCTGATTGGCTACATTTTATGTCACTCGTTTATATCTTGAATCAGCAATTGGCTAAACCGGCCTCCGTGGGGCGATTTCTCTACAGCCCCCCCAGCATCGTCATATTACGTATTAGGCATATGTGTACTAGGAAAAGCATATTATGTTGCACAAATTATTTAAAAATCATATTTTACACATATTTCTGGGTGCATTCCATATTTTAAACACACACATATTGACAATTGATATATATATATTTTTTATTTTTTTATTATTAATCATAATGTTTGTGCGTGTGGTTTAGGGGGGGCGGCGCCCCATCGCCCCCTATAGGCCAGCCGCCACTGGTGTATAATGTGTATAAGATGTGTGTGGGGGCGGTGATGGGTTAAATGCAGAGAAACTCATTTTACTGTGTGTGTACATGTGACCAATAAAAATGATTCAATCCTCCAGATTAAGGCAAATAGGCATATAAAGCTTTCATAATACAATTAAGTTCTTATGATCTGACTGACTGAATCTATTCAAAGCAGAATGTTGAACGCATCTTTGTAAGGAGAGGCTGACCCGACACAATCAAGGGTGCTTAACGATTTACTTCAATACATTTCATTAACATTGATTATAACTGTAATAGATTGACCTCAACACTCCCCATTAGTCGTATTAAGGAAATGATGTTCCACTGTCTGCCAACGTCTGCCTCGGTAACACAGCCCCAGTTAAGCTTGCTTCATTTCCATAGGTCAACATAGAAAGGACGGTCAATTATTTAATGTTCCATGTTCTTGGTCAGGGTCACCTGTGGTCTCTCTGCCAGAGACCACAGGTGCTGTGAACACCATCACTGTAATTCCAGTTCCTTAAATGGGACACAATATTGTATTCCTACCATTCCTGCCTAGTTCAATAGTTGTGTGTACACTGGGGGGGGGGGGGGGGGGGGGGTGAGCTGTAATCCTTTATCATGATTCAAGATTCAAGATAACTTTATTTATCCCGAGGGAAATTAAGGTGCAGTTGAAACAGGGGGAATAAATGCACACAAAATACTAATACCTAAAAACTAAATAACAAACTAAACTAAGCTAAACTAAACTAGTATAAACAAAATATAACTAAATGAACTCTAAGTGAAATCAAAATGTATTGATAGATGAATTGCACAATTTACAGTATTATTACAGTAATACGTAGGTATATACAATACACAACAATACGTATAGTGCAAATTGGCAGTAATAAAATACTAATAAATAACTCAGATGAATACTGAAAAAGTGACATGTGAAAAGTGAAAAGTGAAATTGAATTTACAGTGCAAAAATTACAGTGAAAGGATTTACAGTGCGTTGATCATGACATACAGTAGATATCAACATGTGGAATCAATGAATTTGAATTCATGACGCTTTTCACAACATATTCTCACAACCCACATTCCTTATTGCCGTATTTCCACATGTATTTCCGAAACCACACGCACACAGAACAATCTACTAATCCATGAAACAAAATGGTTGACAGTCTGTATTTTCAAATTAGACATAAAAAATAAGGTTGTTGTGGTGGACGAGTCCAAACACTGCAAAAGATCTGTGTTGGTCACTGAATGAAGAGCTCACAGCCAGCAAGCTGTGACCAATACCCGTCACGTGTGACCCGACATTAAAGCCGGAAGTAGGGCAATCAAGTTCTTGTAACGTTAGGTCTGCCCTTTGTTTCCGGGCAGAAGTAAACCTTCAATTAGGCATAGGAAGGCATAGGAGTGGGGTGGAATATTTGGTTTGTGAATTTCTCAAGTTCTAGGAACTTAAGTGGGTTACTTACAGCTGGTGTTCTCTCGTAGCAGCTCTGACACCTTTTAGGTGTGTGGCTGTTCTGCTTATGATAAAAGGTCTGTATTCCATTTGTTTTCCAACGTGTCAATTCAATCTAAAACGTAACGTAAGATAAGAAATAGCAAATTGACTCTGACTCGGGGTTCAGCTCATGCCAGTAGGAAAGGTAAATTGAGAAACTCCAAACATAATTTAAACTCTGTGCTCAGCCAACAGCTGGGGGAACTAGAGACTTTCACATTTCTCCTTAAAAACGCAATTGAAAAACGATTTGCTTAACAGGTTTGGAATGTTTGGTTTTAATTCAATTGTCATTCTGTAATTGTATGAATGTCGTCTCCCAAAAGGCTGTGTACTGTCCACTCAATGCCACTGAAGCCCAGGCTCCTGTGGGCTACTGGATTCTACTGGCACCGCTCCGTGATTGGCACCGGACGGATGACTGACGCCCACAAGGCAGTTCTGTGTCGGTGGATATCAATCATTGCTGATAAACAGCCCTCTCTTCCTGGAAACAAAATGTCCAGTCGTTGACCACCGGTTGGCTGATTGAGATGAATCAGCCAACCGGTATCAACAATGAACCTGCATCTGCCCTCTGTCCCGGAAGAGAGAACAATAATCACCCCTAAAGCTCGATAACGACGGGTTATGGATTAAAAAATAGTTAAAAAAAACGGAAGACACCCGCGTGAAATCTCAATGGGGGTCTTTGTAAAGGGATGGTCGTATTAATTTATTAATATTGTATCGATGTCTAACCGGACAAACGACCTGCCACGCCCCACATATCTCTCAACGTTGATCTGGGCGTCATCCCCACTAGCAGCAGAAACACTGGTGAAATCCAAATAGGTTATTATCCAACTTGGCTGAGGGTAGAGAGAGAAAGCTGAGAGAATTTAAGGCAATTTCGCAAGTCTCATAGACCAACCTAAAGAAGAAAAAAAAAAAAAAGCGTTCACAGGAGTGGAATATTAATTGCAGTTCCACTGTGTGCCTAGGGGTCTGAGTTGCGTCCCCTTGTTTTCCTAAAGAAGCCAACGTGAGGGCAGCTCCCTCCCTTTGCTTGTTCATCCGTTGATTGTTTGCTTAGCAGGTTAGCATTGGAGGGGGTTTTCATCAACCGTTATTAATTAAGTCCAACAAGTGACAACGAATGCAGATTGTGTTCTCATCAGTCACCATTCTGCTTTCTTCCCTCCCTTAACATATCCCTCCCTACTTACTGACTGGTCAAACTGCAATACGCCTGACTCTGGAGCCCTAGTGCCCCCTATGGGCCAAAACAAAAAACAACTGAACTGGTACTGCTACCGACAAGCATCCTTGGTCATGCACTCTGCATCATTCATATTTTGTATTAAAACAGCATTGTAACAGCATAGCTAAATAGTAATAATATTAATAATAGTATTATTAATAATAATAATAATAATTCATTTGACTGATATAACACATCAACTCAAATTCATAAAATCCTTAGAAAAGGAGTTGAACATCTCAAGCAATTACATTTGTGAGAACAACATTGCCTTTACTTATGTGGGCAGGCATGCATTGGTGGTAATTTTTATAATGTAGGCTAATAAATAAAGAAGAATAAGAAAAGAGAAAGGGGGGAGGGATTGTTGAACTATAGAAACATTTGGTCAAAGTAAATGACACCTGAGGTTGACAGATAATATCGTAGCTCAAGCTAATCTTAACTACAACTTATAATGGTAATCAACGTCATCAAAGTCATGGGCAAGGACAGCTCATTTCTACAGGCGGGAGGGACAGCAACAAAACAGGAAGCCTGCAGCAAGATAGTGAAACAGAGAAAGCACAAGCCGAGGACACATTTACAATTTCAGTTCCAGTAAACAGGGATTATTCAAACTAATGGTCCTATTGACCATGGCTAATCCCTCACCATAATGGTAGTCACCGGTCACACCAGCCCAGGGTCACAAGCCATCCTTCTCCTCAACCCCAGAGTGGAGTGGAGCATCTTGATGGGCCGGGCACAAACGACCCTCGTGGCCCAGATCTTGGGCCTCTGCCCAGTGCACAGATGCCAGGGTTGGAGAACGGCCGGCGGGAGAGAGGGAGAGATTTGCTGCGTGTTCCCGGTGTGTCTCTCTCCTCAACGAAAACATGCCAGAGCCAGTTGGAAAGCAAAATAGCCCTGTTTCAATGGCCGCTCCTAATTAGCCACGTAAGCCTTAACCCAGCGGCGCTGTGGCGCTATTCGCCCTAATAACATCCACTGTGGAGCACGGTGGGAAAATAAGTAGCGATTTCTGTCAAGGCGTATAATGAATGGGAGCATTTGCGTGAGTATTTGCAAGTATGCAAATTGCATTCTACTGGGCTTTTTTTGTGCGAGAGCGCGCACGTGAGCGTCCTTGCCTGCCCGTCAATGGGGGGGAAAGCACCAGAGAAGTGGGTCTTCGGTGATGAAGAGCTGCCTCTCTCCCCAGGCGTCCTCCGGGCCTCCAGGGACACATCATCTCTCTACCTGATATGTTTGTAGAGGCCCACAACAGATCAGACAGAGAGACAGATCCCTGCAAAGGGCAGACGGCTGTGGTGTATTGTTGATTTATCTCGCAAATGACTTTAAGGCCTTGCTCGAATGTGGACTTCACAGGATTAAATTACATTTGATCCACTTTTCACATCTCGGTTTGTTGTTCTATCAAAGAACAGACACCTGTTTCTCTCTTTGTCTGTAATGAAGAGAACGCACAGCTCAATATTATCCTTCTGTAGATAAAAAACCCCGATCTTATCTTCTCTCATCAGTCAACAAAGATGGTCTTTGAAAAAAAATAAACGGAGGTAGGAGCTGGTTTGGGACACGGTTAGTCCTCTGAGTTGAGGTAATTAGCAGCTGTTCCTTCTCGAAACAACATCACCGCTTTCCTAAATAGTTTGTTTCTCCTTGCAGCCCCAGTGGATCGTAAAACACCCCACCACAGACTCCACCCTCCACCCACACAGACGCACTCCAACTCCTTTAGTGACTGACCTATATGGGGAAGAAATGTCAAGCGTGAGGCGAGGAAACAGATGAGGGAGTCACAAGGGAGGGAGCAGGAGACAAAAGCAGACCCAACGAGCGGCTGCCCTCGCCTCCGCTCATGCAGGAAATGGAGAATACTAAAAAAACCTTCTATTTTCTCCACGCCTCCCACTCCTCTTTCTTCCTCCCCGTGAGAGTTCACCTTTCCTCCGCTACGCGGTGGAAAGCGGTCAGGTGTGCACAGGAAGTCATGTCCTCTTCCTGATTGTTTGCGAGATCAAAGCCTAATTAGAAGCGGGGAGAGGGGATATTTAAAGCTAGACACTGCCGATGACAATGCGGCGTTGTTTTGCATACATCCCAAGCGAGATTGGAGTGTTCGCTTTAGCGTCCGTCGGGGATTCGACCCGGTGCCCTCCCGCTGGGGATGTGAAAGTGTGGACAGACAAGAGGCTACTTCAGTATTCCCTCGCCATTACTTTCCAGCAAGGCCTGTGAAACACTGGTAATACTGTTATCACAAACTGGCTGTATAAGAGTCAGACAGGACCCAGAGCCTGCGGCTGGCTTGAAAGCATGTTATGAAATACGGGGCCGACAAGACGGCCCACAAACAATGACAACTTATTAGCTTGGCTGGCTGTAGGAGTCATTATAGACGTGGCCCTGATTCGCCAGCATTTTGCTGGCTTCTAAGAACAACGCTGCCTGGCGCAAATCTCACATCATCAAAAAGGTAAACTCGACTTGGCGAAGGCTGTAGAGAGGTGGAGACTCCTGGTTCTGAATGTACCCCCCCGTGTCTCGAGATGACTCATGTCAGAAGCGTTGGCATCTGTAGCGGAGGCGCCGTGACCGTGCTTCGCCCCGTGTCTACAGTGCACACCGGAATGAGAGCCCACATTAACATAATAATTGACAGTCAATCTAAGGAAGCGTTTACTATTCATTTTATCGTGTTTGGCCGGGCACCTCGGGAGGTGCTCCTCGGGATGCGCGCTGAGGGAACGTTTTTTTATAAAGATTGACAAGCAGTTTTGGGAAGAGATTGCACCGCGACAACACTCCTCTAATAAAGAGCAGCGCCCTCGCGGGCCTCAAAATAAACATGTCCTCATGGATGATTTGCGTGGAAAAATTAAACCAGGTGAGAGTGTTTGCGAAGATGTACATCTGGCCCCTTCTGCACTTCCCTTCGTATCAGTTGTGTACCTCCTCGAGGTGCAACTCATGATCATTTTGATTACTGTCCGTAATGTTGATGATTATTGCATGTGACAGCCCTGTAATAACTTTCCCAGCCACCCCAAAGTCCCACTGCTCGGTCATTCAGAGTCCCCGCGGCCACACAGCCGACAACACATTCACACCCACGCAATTAATCATTCACTCATAGTCGATGAAATATATGACTATTATTGATTCATAATTATTAGGATTGATGTATCAATAGACCACAAAAAAACACCATGATAACATGTGGTATTTTGTTTGCCAATCAGACATCAGATACTGAAATTGCCATATGCACGGCTGAGAAAGTTCCCATTAAGGTTAGTGGCTGACTCAACCGACTGAAGGTGACAGCCCTACCTCAATCTTTAATCTGGACAGTTGAGGCATCTCATGTGTTCCATCCATTTTCTTTATCCACTCATACATAATCAGGGATGGGAGAGGAGGGAGTCGGGATGGGGGGGGGGGGGGGCTATCCCACCAGCTGACTATCAATAGGCACAAGGTGGGGAGGACAATCCCGACTGGGGGAATTTAGGGTTACATTTAGCCTCCAATTAACCGTGCCAGCAAGCTTTGGAGGTGGGAGGACTCAGACACACCTGGAGGAATGCTATGGGGATAGTCAGTGCTACGGATTGCAGTGCTAAAGAGCAGTCCACTCTCTCTCTCTCTCACACTCTCATCATCGTTGGCGATGTGAGTGTAAATGTTGAACTGGATTGATAGGGCTCACGGGTGATGGCGGTGGAGCAGCGAGTGCCGGGAAGGAGCAGCCGTCTACTGGTAGCTGTGACACAGCATGCTAAACATCCAGAAGACATTACTAGTGGCATGCCGCCACCAAAATTACATCTTGTGTGCAGTTATTAAATACAGGATGATGCTGTAATATCCTGCCTCTAAAAGAAGCCTACCGTCCAAGTCCTAGAGTTAATCAGTATAGTCTGTGGGTAGTTTATCTTGACTTCCTTTAGGTCATTTTTTGACCTTTTTGACAGAGTCAACTTCGATATCTTGGTTGTGTAACATGTAAATAACCTACACACAGTTCAGTGAACTTCACATTTTGCGCACAGCCTGTCCTCCGAATGTTTTTATTCACATGTTACATTATGATTTACGCTGCCAGGAAAATCCGCCAAGACGAAAGACCAGGGAGTCACACAACACCCACACAAATTGGAGGAAAACATGCAAACTCTACAAGACAGGAAGCACAAACAAAACACAGCTCTCCGGGGCTTGCAAGGAGACAGTGTTGGCCACTGAGCCGCCGTGCTTGCTGCATTTCAATTCAGTAACGTGAGGGTTCTCTGCAACATAGTCTTGTGCAGCCACTGACTGCACATTCTCTTTAGAATTGTTTGGAGTGGATTCAAAATAAATTGATCTCAAAATTGATATCGCCGAAAATGTACTGTGTATTATCTTTTTTTCGGTATGGTGTGAAAATAGCAGCTATTAACCAAAGAACAAAACCTGTTTGTTGCATGTGGCTACAATTATGTGCAACCACTGTTGATTACACCACAACGTAACGGAATAAGAATCAATATGGGTTTCGGCCTGTAATTGCTCACGGCGGTATTCGCCAAGAATATTCATATTGATACATCACAAACCCTGAACTTCTGTTTACTTTAGGCTGATAATACACAAACCTCTGCAACCATATATAACCACCAACATAACCTTGACCAGACACCAGACCTATGTACATGCCATGGCCTAAATAAACTCATTGAATTAGGTAGTACTGCGTTACGGTATGCATTACAGTTCATATGTCGTAACACATCATTAGTCAAACATTGAAAATCATGGTATGCACTGTACTGCACTGTATTCATAATGCTGCTGCACTACTGGCAATTTAAAAAGCTTGAAATGCTTTTGGTACAATAAAACACGTACATATCACTATTCAAAACATTATTGTTCTTTTTTATAGTTATGTCCTAGAATTTCATACTGCGGGAGGGAATGGGGAGTAAGCATTCCATTGTTGCAAATGGCAAATCAAATTCTTGAATCTTGAATCTTGAATCTATATTTACAAACACGGTGCAAATTGAACGAAAAAAAAGGGTTATACTTCTGTGTACTGTGGAGAAATATAAGTGTCTAGACAGGTGAGGCCAAACATAGACCACAACACATGTTCGCTTGGACGACACGTCAAAGTTTGTGAGGACAGAAACAAAACACACGGCTACCCTTTTGACCTTGAGAACTCTTCGGAATCCCCTGGCTCCTCTCTACGGTCCGTGACCTTTGACCCATGCCCTTTGGTCGTCTATCAAGCAGAAAGAGGGCTAACAGTAGATGTCACCTCCCTGCGTCTGTTATCGACCTGCTCACACGTACTGGGAGTCGCGGTGGGACCAGGACCCCAGTTAAGGCAATTTGTCACCTCCATAAGTAACTGGCTCCAAGTCCACTGTGGCTACATGCATCACCAGCCGGGCTCCACAGCGGCCGTCTACTAATGTCTCCAGAGCCGAGGCTACACTCTGTCAAGGTGCTAGTGGACACTTGAGGTCAACACTTGTACATTTTCGGCTCGGCAAAAAGGTACTCAAGTTAATGACTGGCGGTGAACGAATCCCACCTCTCTCTTCTTTTAAGCCCCACACGGGATCAAAGTCACCCTGGAAAGAGTGTGTGCGGTGTGTTTGTGTGTGGTGTGTGGTAATGGGGGGGAGGGATTGTTTTTTGGCTCGTCGACTTGACCGTTAATCAAAATTACAACGGCCATCTTTGGTTGTGGCCACGGCAGACAAATCCTCCCCCGTTGTTGGCAGCTCCTCAGCTGTAGGTGATTAGGAGACCTACACTGAGTGCCTCTTTGCTTGCAGTTTTTTTTTGGCCCCACGGCCTCCTACCCACAAGCATAGAACATGGCACCATTAGCTGCATGGAAGGGTTTGCCAAACTTCTGACAAAGAAGGGATTTGGAGGGAGAATAAAAACACAGGGAGCTAAATGCAGTGGAACAGGAAAAACACACACACACGATAGCTAAGATGAATACGATAACTAAGTGAAACAGATAAGGAGTCTATTAAAACAACAAACACCATCTATTGTGACCCCCCCTCTCTCCCCCCCCACACACACAGATAACAAACAACAAATTAAAAACTTCACCGTCCACCTAATAATTAAGATATCCTAATCTGACACTATTGTTAGGTAATTGACCGGCTAGATGTAATTTAAAGTTTATGTCTGTATATATCTCCCAAGCATCACAAGGCGGTACAATTAAGCTTGAATAGTAAATTGAGGTATTAAGAGAGTTAGCACCATCTATCTCAATGTTTTACCCCATCTATCACAAGGGAATAGGCCTATGGTGATGTGTGAATGTTGGCCCATGATGTCTCTGTAGATAGGTAGTAGATAGGTAATAAATGTGAATTAACGGTTCCATTTCCCCGCATCAACTTTATTACAGACACGGTGCGATGCCAAGTCACTTTAGCAGTATGTTTACAAAATGCATGAAGCTTGTGACTTTTCTTCAGATCTCCCAGCGCAAAAGGGCACACAGTGGATAGATTTTTCTGCTAGTTCTTAAAGACCCCATCCTTGCTTTGCTGTTCTCCTCTGAATCCGTAATGTGAAGGGTTGCACTATATACATGTATATACATATAAGACATCAATGTCCTTGTGTGCATCTAGTGTTCATGAAGGAAGGAAGGCAGGTGTGTGTGTGTGTGTGTGTGTGTGTGTGTGTGTGTGTGTGTGTGTGTGTGTGCCGTTCCTGCCCCCCTCCCATCAGTCTGGTGTTTATCTATTCTGCGCTACTGGCGACGGCATTCTTGACAGGCAACAGGATTACAGAGAGATGCAATTAAGACCTCGACAGGGATCCTGGGCCTGATGCATGCAGAGTCGTTTCGGGGGCAGCATCTCCAGACAGAGGTGCATTATGCACCGACTGTGGAGACAAAAAGCACACCTTGAGTCACATTTGATGACTCCATTGTTAATTTATTAGTCTGTTCGATGTGCGGGGGTTCCTGAACACTCCTCACTAGCTGGCAATTACATATTCACTGTGGCAAACCAATTACCAAATGCAAATTATAAATACCAGCACAAGAGAAAGATTATCACCGGGATAGTTCTGCGAAAGAAGGAAGGGAAGAAAAGAGATTAAGTGATATTGAGGCTTTAAGCCGTCAATAAACACAGGAAGTGGTCTATGGCTCATAGCACATATTACATTAACTATTCATTAGGCAGGAACAATGGCAAACTAAACCAATGAAGCTTAGAGAATTCAATGCGTAAGACTAGTAGGATCCTATTGTGAGTTCAGGCCTGCGAGATCCATGAGACGGAATCACTGCATATCCCTCGGAGGACCAGAGAAGGACAAAGGGGGCCAGATGTGATGGCGTACTTGATGGGACTATATCTTCCATATCCCTGCAACTCTCAAAGGAGCGGCGCAAAGAAAGACAAACACACAGTGTTGCAGCCGTAAAGCAAACAACCTGTAATGCGGTCATTATGAACAACAACAGTCTCAGGGACGAGCACTGGCTGTTCCCATGATGGGCGGTTTCAGCAGGACAGATGCCCACTTGCTTCTAGAGATACGAAGCAGCTAAAGGGCCAGGTAATGGCCAGGGAGGAGATTCATCCCATGTGTATTGTTTTGTTTTTTTCTTGTTTCAGAAACTGCATTTGATTGCCCCCCATCAACCAGTGTTGTTGTTGGGAGTTTGTTTTTCTCTTTTGTCGTATTTGTTTTCCCCTTGGTCGTAATGACCTCCTCTGGGACGCCGTTGTCCGAGCTTCTTGTGAAGCGCTTGCTGCTTGGAGGAGGACTTCCAACACGTCAACAGAGGAAGACTTCATAGGCGAGTGAAGTGAACGCCACCGTGTCTGGCTGAGGGGCTCATTAGCTCTGGCACTCTGGCAGGCGTGCGGGCTACCAGTGCTTGCTTCATTCCCCCGCTCTTAGCCTGTGATGGTGAACCAATATGAGGAGTTGGACTCTGAGGCTGTGAAGTAAGCAGAAGAACTATGGGGGAGAAACATGAACCCCTTAAGAATTCCCGAATCAAGGAACGTCCTTCAGCTTCTTCCATTATGAAACCATTCCACAGCTTCCTCCTGTCTGCTATCTGTTTCTCCACCATTGAGGAGAGTTGCATTTGTGTACCTGTGGTGGCGCTACGGCAACACGGTGTGCGCACATGGGATTGACAGGCATGATGGACTCCCATAACCAATCAGGGAAGAGATGCCCGAATTGAGAGATGCTCTGATTGGTGAGAATTTAGCCAGGAGCAGTCTAAAATGTAAATGATATCATACAGACAAACTCAACTAAAAACATATTCTCACAGTGCATTTCACTCACTGATAGCTGACAGATGGCTATGGCATTTCTAACAAATACCGGTAACACTCAAGTTTTGCTCTTATCTACAGCATCTTTAATCAAGATTTCTACAGCTTGGCATGGCAAGTGAGATTTAAGACTTTTTAAGAATTTTTTAATGCCACTCGCAACTCCTAAATTATTCCTTAAATCCTACTTCCCATGTCTCACCAATTAAGGCTTTATTTTTATGAATTCATTGCATTTTTTGATCTTTTGAGGATCTGCGGGGAACCCGGTTTAATACATGAATTATTGAACTAATATAGAAAACAGCCAGAGGAGACAAAGTATTACTTTCAGTTATATAGGATGCATGTAGTACTCTAGTTGTAGGTAGACAATCATTTTAGTTGTAAAGTTTGTATGTTTATAATGATGTACCAAATCGTAATGAATGTCAGTGACCATATGCCTCCATACAGACAAGGACATTATATTGGCACTCATTCTGCCAGGTTGCGCTGCCTTGCCTCTTCCCCTCCAAATAGCCATTAAATGCACCAGTGACAACCTGGGGAGGAAAGTCTGCCTTTTTGTCATATATTTTATTTATATACTGTATGTATGTATATATATATATATATATATATATATATATATATATATATATACGTATATATATATATATATATATATATATATATATATATATATATATATATATATATATACGTATATATATACACACACACACACACACATTATTTCCCAATCAACAAAACAATTAGGATACATTATTCATTTCTATCTAGCTATCTGTCAAACACTTGGCATGGAACCCGGATTATTGTGGCAAATCAAATCACCTATGAGGAGAAACCTTATTGGGAGAAGAAAATAGACATAATGACAGGAATCCCTGTCAGTTCGTATAAATAACTTTTTGGCTCACTCGGGGCATTAAGATATCACTACACAACATGTTGTTGCGTGGTGTTAACCCACTAGCAAAGGTAGACCCACTAGATGGTGTTAACCCACTAGCAAAGGTAGACCCTCTAGATGGTGTTAACCCACTAGCAAAGGTAGACCCTCTAGATCAGTGGTTCCCAACCTGGGGGGCGCGCCCCCCTTGGGGGGGCGCCAAAGATCGCAGGGGGGGCGCCAGGCCTCAGATTATTTGAGGCCTAATATCATATTTATTTATTTATTTTTATTTAAAAAAAAAAAATTTTTTACATATAATTGTAACGCAATACATGATTGTCGCTAAAAGCCTTGTCTCTACATTACAATAAAATATACAAATTTATTGATTAATTAATTTTAATAAAAATTCTACAAATTAATCTGATACTCCTCCGATTCGCGCCAACATTGACGTTACTGTGTCAGCTTCCGTGGTAGTAACAGTTTGCTGTGCTTGCTAGCTAGCGACCAACTTCATAAGGTGAATATTTTGTCTAAAAATGTCTGAAAAACGTAAAGGAGATGACAGCTCATCTGCAATCAAAAAGAAAATGAGGACCTACCTAGAGAGCTATCTTAACTTAGGTTTCATGGAGGGAACGGACAAAACCCGCCCAGAGTGTGTGATATGCAGAGAGAAGCTAGCCAACGACAGCATGAAACCCTGCAAAATGAAGAGACACCAACAGACCATGCACCCAGAAACGGTCGGGCGTGATCGGGACTTTTTCATAAAGAAACAACAGTTTGTTAGGGCTGGCAGCGATGTACAGAAGGCCACCGAGGCCTCTTTTGAATGTGCACTTTTAAAAGCAAAGGCAAAGTCCGGGGGGGGGGGGCGCAAATTCCAACAGGAGTCATTTGGGGGGGCTCTGGGTGAAAAAGGTTGGGAACCCCTGCTCTAGATGGTGTTAACCCACTAGCAACGCTCCACTCCCATGATTCACTTGTTATTTCAAAAAACGATCTGATCAAGGGAACATTAATTAACACATTGTTATGTTCAGGCAAGCCGTGTGTTCATCATGAATTTCAGCCACCGTCCCAATGCCCTTACACCTGATACAGTTGTTGTTAATGGGAAGCCTAAGCAATACTAATTAGCACAGGGTGCAGGCTGGAGGAAATGGTTCTCGTTATAGTTATTTATTATCGAGCCTCTAGACTCTGAGTTACACTAAATATCACTCAGCTGCCACTAGCAGTGACCCCTCGTTTTGTCGCTGCCTTTTTAACGGCCGTCATTACGGGCGTGATGATCGTTTGCATTTTACAGCCCTGGTTTTGCATTGAGTTAGGCCTACTCGTGATTGGCTGGCAAAGGCTATTTTCCAGACAAATTATTTTCACCATTTAGCCTGTTGGATTCTCTGTCCGTGTCTGTAAAAAATTGCCGTAAATTGCCAACATATATTATGGGTTATCATGGAGAAAACAGCAATTAAACTCTCTCAGACCTGTCCCTGTTAACCAGTGAATCTTAGCATGCATTGGACCTCTGGGCCTTCTGTGGAAGCACTGAATGTAGCCAAGTCTACCCTTGTTGCATTTTCATTATGTGAAGACGAGTGCTGGAAGAACCATGAATATGTAAGAAGAGGAAGAGGAGAAGCCCCTCAAGGACTCATAAAAGGCTGCATTAAGCTCCTCTAATTAAATTGAACTCCCCCCTTCTAATCAGGGGGGGGGGGGTAGCCCCTCTTCAGGGTTCTCTGGCTCCCTCTGCCTCCCACAGAGTCCTCCTGTCTTCCACATTACTGGTAGATTTAGACCTGAGCCATCAATAAGTAGCACAAATGATGGTTGGTCAACATCTCCAAACCATAACAGCTCACATTTTTTTCAACAAACAAGCAAAGACTGGATTTAACATGACTGGAAACACAATGCTGTTTATGGCCAATAAAAGGTAATCCTGAATCCTTTGTTATGACCATAAGGAGCACAACAACCAACTTCACACGCGCTATGCTTCTCTTATAAATAATGCAAAGGCTTGAGAGCACAGAATAATCTAAATTTACTTGGACTGGAGACAAAATGAGGAATATTGTTAGTGCTGGCATTTTCTTATTTAAATTGCTGGCCATTGTTATACTAAAAAGGATAAACCAAGACAATTGTAAACAGTGTCAACATTACTGAACTTTTTTTGCCATTTAAAGACTAATGATATGTATCTGCAGGATAAAAAAACGATTTAAAGTTTCCTATCTTTCAGAACACCCACCCGGGTGTTCAGAAAGATAGGATGTAAAACCTGCTTAACCTCAGCCTTCATCTACAGTCTTTAGACGAACAGGGGTAGAATCGTCTGATTGACCTTTTCAATAATCCACAGTATATAGAAGGGATCAACGGTGTAAAAACACATTTCTAACCCAATCCAAACCCAAACCCCAATCCAAACCCTA
>CM051015.1:10743394-10795894 GCA_027704905.1 Muraenolepis orangiensis | reverse complement strand
GGCTAATGAGGTTTCCAGAGCGGAGCTGCTGGGAGACTGACCATCATCAACCCAACTCTGTATTATGGTTGGGTTCAGGGTTTTTTTGGTGCCTTTTTTTCATGTTCATATTTCAGCCCCCCCCCCCCCCAACTTATACTTCAGGGCTCATCATGACTTCCTGATTTAGCTCCAGCCACATGTCCACTCAGCCTGAAAACAAGCCCTTAAAATGTCCAGGTGGCACCAGAGGCCCATTTGAGCCTTACCTGGTAAAGTATGGCCAGTGAAATAGCTGCCTGTCAAGCTAAACGACAACAACAACAGCCAGGTAAAAAAACTGCAAAAAAAGGCCATGCTGACATTCCTGTGGCTGCTTCTAGCCAGTGGCTCCATGTCCTCTTCCCATCTCATCACCTTGCTACCTTCCTGTCCATCCCCGTTAGACTGTGAACGCTAAATAATGGCGTCTCTGTGTTCTGGCCCTGCCGATCAGCTGCTCTTGACTTGACCAGAAATGCAGCATTGTCTTGGCAAAGCAATTAAGTACGTTCTGTTCTGTTCTGGTTTGTTGCATGTTCTGTTTAGTAAAGACTATTCATATTTGGGTGGTTTAAGAAAGTAATGATTTCAGGATTTGCAGGGTTTTTTTTTGACAGACCCCACTGATGTCTGTTGGTTCCGCATCGATTTCTTCCTGTGTTTGTTTGCCAAGAACCAAAGCCACTTCCCGGCCATTAAGGGGCTCTGAGTGTGCAAGTACAAGGGATGGATCCAGTGCTAAATCCTTCCATAAATCTGACTTAATTCCACTGTATAATCAATATTCTACACAGGGTCCTTTGCCACACAAATTCACTCCTCTGTTGTGGTAATCTTTTAATGTGCCTTAACGCATCTCGCAAGGCAAGCTTGTTTCCATCCCCATTTCGGCGTAATTGAAAGAGTCCTGTTATGGCGTTTCCTTCCTTTGCCCCAGAATGTAGTTTCACCTTGAACTTGTTCAGTGGACACAATTGACCGGAGTGGCATTATACTTTTATAACGACTAAAGAGATTATGAGGGAGATACCGTATAATAATAAACACTCGTATGTTTCGGAAAATGGAACAAACATCGGCAACATTTAACCACATTTCTCTTAGATTTGTCCTCCATTCAATTAATTAAAAAAGAAACATACTTGATAGCCCTGATATACTCATTAGCTGATACCCAAGTGACAAATATGATCTAGGGTACACAAACTTGAAAGCACCTCCCCCTCACCCTCAAGTGTGCCGCCTTAAAATGTGTTACTGTGGGTGTACCAAATGTTTGGTAGGAGAAATCTATCTCAAAAGCTGGCTGCATAACAGTGCAGCTGCACATGGCAGCAAGTGCAGTGCTGTTTGTGAACACAACTAGTATTTTCCAATATAGTGTGCAATTTCTTTTGAAAAGATACAAGGGTAAATTTACCTTGCCCTGTCAACTGCAATGTAACAGCACTCGGGTATGGAGGCAAATTAATTGCAGCTAGAAAACAGAGCACATGTACCTGACTGTAGAAACACATCTTGCTTTCGCCACAGTCAATTTGAAATCTCTGACTCTTCACACAAAGGGAGCATGAACCTAACGGAATGAAGTATGGACAAGTGGTGCTTAAAAAGTTTATTTATGAAGCTGCCTGAAAGGAGAGCTTGCGACAGAGCTTGCGTCAGGCAAAGAGCCACAGGCATCTAATTGGTGTGCATCAGTCATCTGTTGCAACGGGGGCATCATTTTTCCACTGAGGTTGGTAAATGAGACAATTTGTCAAGCAACTCTTACCTTCCCCATTTTCTTCCGGCTCGCCAACGTGGGGGCAGAACATTTTTTTCCCAGTTCTTAATGACTGTTTCCCTAGAGTAAATGAGCCACAAAGAAACAGTTATCAAATACATGTCACCCACCAAAGAAAGAAAAAATCACTGGGTTACACCAAACAAATGTGTGTGTGTGTGTGTGTGTGTGTGTACTAGCTGAATATGTGTGTATGTCTTTTTGCATTTACATGCATGGCTGTGTGATTTACTGTGTGTGTCTTTGTAGTTAATGAATATTAAGGACTGACAGGTTGGAGGCCGGACCATTCAGCTGCCGACTCCATTGAAGGACACCATTGGATTTGATTGGCACTGCCAAAATGCCAGTGAGGCTTGAGCATCAAGCCTACTCCACCAGTCCTGTTGTATCGGTGCTAAATCTCAACAAGGTTCACCCCAATCCCTGAACCATGTGTGCAATACACACAGCGTGTCACCAGACTTTTAATGAGGAAACCAAAATAAATCAAAATGGGACACCAAAATGGAAAGAAGGTTCGCTCTGCCTTCTGATCAGAGTCCCTGAGAGACCAGAAAACAACCAACAGAAGAAAGTTAGTCAAAGCAGGAAAACTGGTGTTATCCCTAACAATGCATGGTCCGGGGTTACATAATTGCCCCTTAATTTTTTTACATCCGAAAGCAAACCGCATACAAATGTGCAAGTTTTTTCACCTGGTCCACCGATCTACCTGGGGGAGATTGTTACAGAGGGTCGTGCGAAAGGCCGTCCGAGCAGCGAGACGAGCGAAAGACGGAGAAAGCTGCTGATTGGAATGGAGCTGCAGAGAACCACTGTATTAGGGCCATGGCTCCGGCAGTCCCACGGGCAACACAGGTTCAGTCACCACCTCACGGAAACAAACAAGGCGGACGACGACGTGGAAGGAATCGGAACAGTGTGGTTCTGCGCATTTCGTAAAAACACGGCAGATCAATTATGCATGGTGCAGCTATACTGTAGGAGTGTCAAGGGCATGTGTCAGGAGGCAGTCAGCAGCTGCACCTGTCGCAACCCCACACTTGCCCAATCACACTGTCTACGGCTTTTCTCCATTCGGATTCAAATGCCCTTATCAGCCGGTAGCATTGGAATTATGCTAATGTAGTGCAACCCAACCAACAGCTCTATAAATCCACCTCGTAACAAACCGCTACAAACAGCTAGCACCGGCCTGTGTCCCATCCCAAGAGGTCTTGGATGCCGCTAAATGAGTCGTGCCTTTCTGAAAGCACCTGGACGACTTTGACACGGTTTTGCTTTGCTTTTTTGCTTTGAGGTTCCCTGCTGCCCGATGGATTGCGGTCCTGAGATTTCCAAGTCATGTCAAATGCCAGGTCAAAATGAGCAAATACACTCCTGTGTGAGGCCCAAGAACTGACCTCAATTTGTGGTCTTTGTTAACGACAGACTGTGTTGATTGTGTTCAGTGTCAGCCCCTGAGCCAAAAGACATTAAACGTTATTTACGCCATTTTACCTTTATTGTTTTTCGTAAATTGTCCCTAGAACACCTAAATCTGAACACCAAAATTTCAGCAGTCTTTTACTACCTATACTATTTTACTACCTTCAACAACTGCTACTCCGCTATATGTGACTAATAAATATGTTTTGATGATCTGCCCATCACCATCCCCATAATAATAATAATAATAATAATAATAATAATTTGCAAGTGTACTTTGATTTGACTCCTTTTTTGTCACACAAAATAAACAAATACGCAGCCTAAAATAAAACTAAATCGGAAACTGAACTAAATCTGTAGCTCACATCTAAAAAGAAAAAAATTTGAAAAAAGCAAAACATTCAAAGGGTAGCTTCCAAAGAACCAAACACTTTTCCAATGAAAACTTTTTGACCAGGTCAGGTCAAAGAGCCAGGCAGCATTGAGATAGCTGAGAAACCTAAACGCAAGCTCATCATAGATCTAGCTTTTAAAAAAAGCGTCTTTGGCTCAGCTGACTAACAGCCACTTTCCATTGGAAATCTGCAAACGCCCTTATGAATCTTAATGGGGCCGTTTCTGTAAACCGGCGTGTTAAGCCCCCCAGCTTATTGTTGTGGAGCTTGATATTAATGTTGGAAAATGGCTGTTGTTGTTGTTGTTGTTGTTGGCCAAGTACACGGTCCACTGTATCATGTGTGTTGCACCACAAGTGCAATCGAATGGGAAAATGGCTTGCTGGAAGCTACACGCTGGGTCTGATTCTCCACCGATCAGCTTCAGCGTGTGGACGGGGAGCCTCGGCTGATTAAATGCCCAAGCCCTGCCCTCCCTCTTTCAGTTGACATCCAAGGTGCATCACTAAATACGGATTGACCTCACGTTTAAACACAATGCATAGTCGTGTGTGATATTGTTTCATGGATCGACAAACTTAATGGATTGCAATTTAGGTAATTGTAATCATCAATCGAGACCATCAATCTTTTTTGTTGCAATTTATCAAGCGAAAATATCCAAAGTTTATGGGAAATGCAAATATTTTGTTAGAAATATAATGTTTTTCTCTTTCAGACTATAAAGTTTAGAAAAGGCCTATATTAAATAAACAATGAAAATAATCTATATTGGATTTTTAATTGAAATACCTATATAAAAAGGTTACATGATATAGAAAGGTTAAAGCATTTATTATAATGTTAAAGAAGTAGATACATGTCCATATCTGTGAAGGGGATTTTTACATATGCGAACATGACAGTCTTGTCAATACTTCTTAGTCCCCAAAGACAATCAATACTTAAGGCTTTCGTATCAAATAATAACTACATTAATGGAAATCTGAGTCAGGCCAATGGGTGAAGGGGGCCATCGTTCCCCTATTACCCAATACCCAATACCCAATGTCCATACTCCATTTTGAAAGATGCAAACTTGTAGATAGCCCCGTTCGAGTTTGTGGTGGTGAGTCACTGGTCATCCGAATCATAATACGCAATATACTGTTGGATTGCGTGATAGTAATGTTCAGATGAGACATGAACATTCAGATGAAGATATTCGTCTATAGCTGAATGTTCGTGGATGTCTTTCCAGTGCGTTACTTTTTCAGTTGAATCACCGGCAGACAGAACAAGGACTTTCTTAACAAAAATTGTTTCACCAGCCGTGTCTGAACCGAGGAAAGTATTCAAATGTTTGCTTTGCATCGTAGCGCTCTGGCTAACCTTCTGAGGATGTTGCAGTACCACCATTTGATATTCTGCTACTGCTGTTGACAGAGAGAAAAACATTTTTTTTATCCACAAATATTGATTAACTGTCTTCTTGCGAAGAGGCGGCATAGGCCAAGATACATTTTTACAGCCTTGTGTTTTCATTATTTTTCAACAATTCGTGAAGGTAAATATCTCTAAAAACAACTTTGTTTAGTTATTGTATTGCAAGGACATTGTATTTGTTATTCCAAGGGAATCAATTCACTGATTATATATATATATATATATATATATATATACAGTATATATATATGTATGTTCTAGGCTAACAATGTATTAGACCACATACAATACAGCAGCAACGACTGGACATAGGTAGGTAGACTTTCAGAAGGACGTGACTGCCATCCCATGGCCGCAACACATATTTCTTTAAAAACAGAATTCCACTGAGACTGGCATGCCGCGTAGCCACTGTCGCAGGCGGCGCACTCACTAAAATAGAAGTTATTCTCCATCCATTGCATTTATCTTACAGGTCGAGAGCAAATCCACAGAGTATGTTTCCCTCTTTCTCCGTAATGAAGAGCCGTGACGGTGCTTCATCACTTGAACATCCTCATCGCCACAACATTAGCTCAGATATAATGAGGGTTACTCAGAGGACGGCAGCCCAGCCCCCCCCCCCCCCCTGTCTCCGCCGCGTGATAGAATACCTGGGAGTGCACCAGTGACACGACGCATCGCTCATTAGGCCGGCTCACTTTGCCCTTTCATATATATAAATAAGTGTCCTGGGTTTAGCGCCAATGCGCCTAATCTGCCTACTTAAGAGCAAGGGACAAAATCCAGAGGCCCGGCGAGCGGCGACATGAAAGCCGAGGGACCTGGCTTGTCAGAGCGAGGCAACCCAGGGAGGATGCCCAATAGTGTAATGACTGAAGATGGCTTGTATTTACACCATTGTTCATTCTTATGTGTATCACGTGTGGTACACCCCTTCTAACTTGACATGTTAGCGTGTACATGTAGCGTCTCGGCCACTTTGATTTGACCTTGTCCAGTCCCTCCTTTATTACCTCCAGGCAAATGCTTTTGGAATTTGAAGCACTCGTTTGTGGTTTTTAAAACATTCAAAATCAATACGTGTATATAAACAACCCTGCGACAAAAGATCCCGTTGAAATCAATTGACCCCCATAATGTCGTCTCGACAGTTCAAACTCAAGACGTGCTCAGTGTTCTGAACATTCACAACACACACACACACACACACACCAGAGAACACTGCCTGGGTTGTATACTTGCCAAGTATTGAGCTGAGGTGCCCATCATAATCACATTTCCCTTTGCTGTTTACAATAGATGATCACACACAAGGAGAAGCAACACCCCATGCACCATATTATAGGTCTTTCTTTGTTTTGTTTACTGAAGTTGTAGGCCTAAGTAAAGAAATGTGTGCTCTCCACACATACTCCAAATACCCCCCCCCCCCTACACACACACACACACACACACACACACACACACACACTCGCACACAACTTTGTGAGAACAAAGACAGGACACACCACAGATAGCCAATTCTGTCCCAAAATGACCCATGGTTTTGTGATCTCATGTAAACCACTGCACACCATTGTGCAACTTGGAATAATGTGTGTGTGTGTGTGTGTGTGTGTGTGTGTGTGTGTGTGTGTGTGTGTGTGTGTGTGTGTGTGTGTGTGTGTGTGTGTGTGTGTGTGTGTGTGTGTGTGTGTGTGTGTGTGTGTGTGTGTGTGTGTGTGTGTAATGTAACCTAATTAGGACTCACTAGAACAGGACTAAAAAACCAACAGAAATCCTACACCTTCACTTATCTCACTATACAGTATATAGGTATATGTAGCTGTTTCATTGCAGTAGCTAAATACTGTTGTTTATAGAAAGTGATCTCCTACATCTAAGAATGTATCACAGATGACACAGAAATAAATATCATAGCCATGAAATGCGAAACCTGTCGGCCACTGAAGCACACACACACGCATTCAAAAACAAATAAGCAAACCATGCTTGCATGCGCCCTGAGCTAAACAGGCAAGATATAAATCATGTAGGTTAGGGAACGCACACAGACCCGTTACGGTGGCCTCAACGGCACAAGAAAAAGGTGTATGACATGGCTGACCTGGGCATAATATCCTTAAAAATCTCAATCTGGAGGATTGAATCCTCTGTATTGGTCACCTACATGTACACACAGTGAAATGTGTTTCTCTGCATTTAACCCATCCTAGTATAAGGAGCTGTGGGCAGCTTTTATATATACAGCGCCCGGGAAGCAGTGTTGGGGTATGGTGCCTTGCTCAAGGGCACCATGGCAGTTTTGGCCCGGGTGTTTTGGGGAATTGTACCAGCAACCTTCTGGTTCCCAAGCCTAAGTCTTAACAGACTGAGCTTCCCCAGCCCCTACTGTCTGGCATTATGGATTTGCTGCTGCTGGACTGCAGTGTTTTTGTTGTCGCCGCTTTCCATTGTTGGTCTCTCGTTCCAGACAACTTGTAAGTCGAGCATTCATTGACTTTCTACAAAAAAAAGTGCAATGGGTTAGTCAAAACTTTCTACTTGTGAACTCCAATTGAGAAAATCCATGTACCCCGACTACAGGAGGCCACAGTGTGTACAGCCAAAGAAAAAACACCTTGTGAAGGTCAGCCATGCTTGTGAACGCTTTGAGGTCGTAGGTTTCATTCATTTCAAGTTGCATTAGAGCTTGGTATTGTAAAATACCAGGGGACAGAGAGAGAGAGGTGGGGGGACAGGGAGTGAGGGAGATGGGGCGGGAAGCGGGAGAGGCGTATCTGTTAGATGCTAATAATAACCATACTCATTCTAACTGATTTACTCAGAACGTGCGGCTGTCTTTACTGAAGGCTTAGTCAGAACCATCGGCAACACTGCCATAACCCAGTTTCTGTCCCAGTTAGTTGTGACAGCATACACAACAGTATATATTTATGTATGTACTGTTTATGTATATACCTCTTCCCTTCAGGTCAATGTTCGCCGAGGTCATCACCCCAATGACATCGAAATCCTGACGGCGACGGCGTGCCGCTGAGTCATGTGCCGCAAATCTCGCTACTGACGCACCGGGCCAATAGTCACGCTCTGGCCCGACCAATCAGAGCCCTCCCTCCTGTGTGTCCTACTGTCACACACACAGAAAGGACTTACTTTCTGTGTGTGTGTGAGAGTATGTCTGTATAAACGTATAAATGTATAAATGTATGAATGTATGAACGTATTCATTTTTGAACCTATGAATGTATGACGAATGAATGTATGAACTTGTGAATTTTTATATGACAGCTGGCGTTACTGGCGGGGCCGACCACTTCAGACGTGAGGGGTTTGTGGTCCACAAATGCCCGAAACATATGGTCCTCCAGCAGGAAACGGAAGTGACGGTGAAGGAAGGCAAAAAACGGCCTCCACTGCACCGTTTTGGGGGATGTCTGAGGGGTGCAGAGGAAATCGGTGGTAGCCACCAGGTGGACCTTGGAGAAGACGAGTTTGCCTGCCAGGTGTGCAGAGAAGTGGCGACTGGGTAGGCAACGGAAGTCCCAACACGGCCGCCACACGCCATCTGCTTTTGGGACGATGTGGAGAGACGAGGCCCGAGGGCTGTCCGAGCCGGCTATGATGCCAAGGTGCTCCATATTCACAAACTCTGACTTAGCAACCAACAGCCTGTCCGGGTGGAGCCTGCCTGCCCCATCTATGCGAGGGCCCCTCGCATAGATGGGGGGGGGGGGCCCTTAGTGCAGAGGTTCACAACCCTTTTCTCAGGTCAGCGCCTCAATGCCCTGCGGTGCCTCAGGAGAACCGGCATAGGCAAACGGTGGCTGATGAACTTCTACCGTGGCACTGTAGAGAGCGTCCTGACCAATGGTGTCACTGTATGGTACAGCAACACCACTGCACAGGACAAGAAAGCCATCCAGAGGGTCGTGAGGACGGCAGAAAATATCATTGGGTGTGTACTTCCATGCATGAGGGCAAGCGCAGAGTTCAGTCTGTTTCTTAGTTTTCTTCATCTTGGTTAGATTCAGTGGCGGTTGGTGCATTTTTCACCAGGGGGGGCTATACCATTTTACCAGCTATACCCCCCCCCCCTTGGACTTCACGATCGCGACATCCATATATATATATACCTGCTTGTTTAAATCACTCACGAAAACTATATCAATCACTCAACAAAAAAACACTGTTTACAAAAAACACTGACATATATTTGTAAGTGTGTGTGTGTGTGTGTTTTTGCGTATGTGTTTGTGCGTGTGTGCGTGCGTGTGTGTCTGTGTGTGAGTGTGCGTCTGTGCGTGTGCGTCTCTGTGTGCGTCTGTGCGTGTGTGCGTGTGTGCGTGTGTGTGTGTGTGTGCCCGCAGAGACAGAGCATAATATGCTTTTCCTAGTAGTACACTGTGACGCACACAAATGACGTCTTCCGTGGGAAGACGTTTTGAGGACGCTGATTGGCTACATTTTATGTCACTCGTTTATATCTTCAATCAGCAATTGGCTAAACTGCTACAGAGACCCGCCTTCGTGGGGCGCGTTGAAAAGCGCCCCAGCAGCATCGTCATACAAATGCGCCCTTAAGGCTGCAGTGTACTAGGCATATGTGTACTAGGAAAAGCATATTATGTTGCGCAAATTATTTAAAAATCATATTTTACACATTTCTGGGTGCATTCCACACACATTTTTTTTGTGCGTGTGGTTTGGGGGGGGGGCGGCGCCCCATCGCCCCCTATGGGCCAGCCGCCACTGTGAGACATACTGGTTTTGAACTGCCCGTGGTAAAAATGAACATGCAAGAGTTTTCGCTGTCTACCTTTCTCTTTTTAAGATAAATTACTCCAATGTCTCCAAACACACACACACACACACACACACACACACACACACGTGTGCGTGCGTGCGTGCGTGCGTGTGTGTGTGTAATCTGTTTGCTCACTGACTGCAGTGATTATATTGGTTGAATAGCGTCATGTGAGATGATGGGCCAGTGTCGTAAAGCTAGATAAAATGCACCGGTTAAAAAGAAGAATTATTGGTGCAAAAGACAGAACGTGGGGATTTCCAGAAAACAACCTACGTGCCTGCTGATATATGCAGACATATATCAGTGTAGACACACATGGACGGTATATATTCATACAGTAGCCTATGCGTATACAAAATATAATATATATATAAATATAATATATTAATAATTAATTAATTAATAATATATAAATATATATAAACGATTCGAATCTTCCAGACAATTTTGGCGACCCTTTTTTTTATTGTCCCTCGACCCACCCGAGGGTTGCGACCCAGGGGTTGAGAAACACTGCTCTAATGTTCACCTGAGTGTTAAGTTGTCTTTACAGTCGCGAGTGATGGTGAATGCAGGGGGACATTGGTTTCAATTGGTCTACTGCCATACTAATAGTTTTTTTGTTAATGCAAAGGTAGTTATGTTGGGCAATGTGGACTTAATATTTAATATAAACGGTTTATAATGTTGTCTAGTTCATAGCTTTTATTTTTTGTATCGGTATTACTTTTCCCTTTTAGAGGTCTAAAAAGTAATTAAATGTGTACTTATGAAAAATGATATCAATTATGATATATGTATATTGCGGTAGCAGTAGTGCAAATTCCAAATGTTGTGCAAATTACCAATGTATCCATACAAAAAGCTGCAGTTGGATTAACCTGTAACTAGGTATTGTATTATTGATACAATAAAGTATTGCAGTTACACAGCATAGAACCGTCACACAGCATAATAGTCCAACAGTACAGTGTTGGAGCTACACCGAACAATCACTGTCAGTGTTTGACAGTGTTCAGTTTGCTTATGGCACTGGGGTAGAAACTGTCCGTGATCTGATGGACCTGAAGCGTCTACCAGAGGGCAGCAGGTTCTGTGTGAACATGTGTGTGTGTGTGTGTGTGTGTTCTGCAATGCTGAACACAACGGACACATACTTTGCACTTATGTCCATATAAATCATCACATCTACTACAGGCAGGTCCATGGGCTCGCGGGCTGCAGTGGCCCTAGCCTGGCAGCTGAGTGATAGATAAATAAAGTTATCTTGAATCTTGAATCTTGAGCGAGGCTTCAGCGGAGGCGGTAGCCGGGGTGGTCTGTCTCTCGTTCCCCTTACACCCCCGGGGACAGACACACGCCCACCGTCAGCGCAGTGAGGATCTCAGGGGACTCTCTGCCTGTGCTGTTTGTGTCAGGCACTGTGGACGACATGTGTGATAGGCTAAAGGTTATTTAAGGCTTCAATGCTGATCTTTCTAGTTCACCCGTTTATGTAGCTTGATTGGTGTGCAACTGTAATACATGTTAGTTTTTTGGCCTTTAACAGGCTCTTTTAGAAATATGGTGACGGACATGAAGGCCACAGTGGAGGTTTTGTGGCTGGAAGGAGGCAACCATGGGCTCGCAGTGAGAGGAAGGTCAGAGGACTCTGTATTGGATGAAGTGAACTCACGACTTGTCACTTGGACTATGAAACAAGGAGCACATGGAAATAACCAGAACGTTTTGTTGTTGGATTTTGAATAAATATCTCTATACTATATATGTACATACACATATGTATGTATTCTTTGTTTTCATCTATCACAGCGTATACCTCTACGGTCCCTTTAAGGACGATGACGTATGCATTTACTTGCTTGTGATAGGCTTGTTGAGTTGAGCGTGGGCGGCTCATAGATGGAGGGGCGGCTTCTTGGGCAAGCAGCATGGCGGAGGAACTGTGGAATAAAGTAAACATTCCGTTTCCAAGCGCTGCTTCTTCTGTACGTGTTACGTTTGCACACATTAAAGGTATGCAACATTTTCGCAATTATGTTTTACTCATCTGAATTTGATAGGGTAAACTGTGCATGTTCTTAGCCACGAGGCTGTGATTACTGAATAATGAAATAATGACAGAAAATATGAACTGAAAGTAATTGTTTCATTCAATTGTGTAGTGTCCTCTATCCATCGTCTCGTGAAGAAAAACGATGAAGTCCTGCAATTGCTCGGAAGCGACATTCTTCAAACGGAGATACGAGTTCTCTACGAGCTGCTGTTCGTTTGTAAAAACAATCATGGGACCAACTTGACGTTTCGGACTTTAAAGCAGGTGAGATGATGTGATTCGACAGTGTATTCTTCAGATTTTACACATCACCAGAGAACGGTCTTGATTGTTGTTGTTGTTCCACCCACAGGTTGAACAGTGCATCAACAGACTGAAGGAGATGAAGCTCGATGCTGCCCTCCGAGACCTTGCGAAACATTGCTCGTGCGTCAGTTTGTTCAGCGTTGACATGACAATAGTGGAACAATGTAGTCACTCTTTATCCTGTTAAGCTGTTATTCTATTTGTGTGTAACATACTGTATTATATTTGTGTTTTTGTAGTACACGCTTTTTGTTTGGGCTGTGTGAGGTCCCCAGTCAGCCCATGCTGGAGTGGATCTGTCTCAAAGTCCTGGGAGCTGCCCGGCTGATGACCTGCGTGATGGATTACTGCAGCAGGTCGTTCATGTATCCTTTTTGGGCTCTAGTGCAGCATTTTGGGCCTATGCGTGCATTTGTATCTGAACTTTGCTGGGCTGTCAAAGATATTTTAAAGGTTTCTGCCTTAACTGCCATCACTGGTAGCCGTGCGAGGCAGCAGCTTAAACAGGACGAGTTTGTTGTCCTAAATGTGATAATCGCCGGCATGGTTAGTCGTCTATGGTGAGTGCATCTATCTGTCTAATTATTGTTAGTTGGGCTTACAGTAATTGAAAAGTTTCACGTTATTTAATGGTCCTCTAACTCTGGCCCCACAACAGGGTGTATTTCAGGGCTATTGGCCGTGAGCTGGTTCCTCTGTATGGACATATTCAGGATCTGCTTACGAATGTGTCCTCGATACACCCCAGACCCTTTATCACCGGCTGCCCTCTGCCCATCAACTTGATGGAGTTCCTGGGGCAATCCTGGTCCTCTCTGCTGCCAAAGGGCCTCAATTTGGCTGGGAGTTGTGCCGACCAGAATCAACAGACACTCGCTCCCTCGAACTCCACTGTCGAGCATAGCGAGGACGTAGGCGTGGCAGTACAAAGAGGTGTTTGGATTACATGTTGTGCTTAATTCACAATAGTCCTGATATCTTGAAACACTTGGAGCAACATTTTAAGCGCTATTATGAAAGTGTAATTAGTTAGAAATGGCACAGCGATCTGTCATCCATAAGTGAGTTATACCCGTTTCCATTTGACTGCGGTTGCCTCTGTATATTATTTATGACAAATTACTGCATAATTTCCGTGATTGGTTTGGGAAATCCATCTTGCCTGTCAATCCCGGGGAGGTGACATGCAACACTTCTCAATGGTCGGAGAAAGCGTAGCGAGGAAGGGGTTCAAAAACACTTCCTCTGTTCCCTTCTCTCTCTCTCCCCCCCCCCCCCCCCCTAAACTCTCAAATCTAGCATACAGCACCTTTTCTAATTTATTTTTTGGAACTGGATAAGGGCATAGAAACCAAATAAATGTGTGAATTGGTGTGCAGCAACGTTTTCATATGAATCCTACTGAATTTTCCTTTGTTTACTTTTCAGTTCAAGACGTAGACTGTGATCTAAATCCTTCCGTAAAGATCTTCAAGACTTTTAGACCGGTATGTCAGCCAAACTGCTGTTATCCTCATGTGTTTTCGGAATGACAAAGGATTTATTCTTTGTTATGTAGCTGTTTGTGTTGGTTGTTCCCGTACAGGAGCCCATACAATCTTCCTCTTCATTGAAAAGGCAGCGAGGAGAACAGGAAAAGGTCTTCCATGCACAGGTCAGAACAGCTGCCACTTTGAGGAATTTGGCAACCCATCTGACGGATATCATCGAATGGTGTGGGTCTCGGAAACGGAAATGGAAACGATATTTCTCACACCTGCATCTGAAATGCGAACGGTTTGAGCGTCTTGGATTGACAGGCAGAAGGTGAGAAGCACACCACCAGACTTATTTCCTTAAAAGATTGCACTAGTCTATGTTTGACTTTACCCACTTCATTAATGGGGTCTACTTTTGTTACTGGACATTTTACATGAAAAACACAGGCCCAACATGACATTTAATGGTGCCTGGTATGTTAGTCACACATGATCTACATCTAATGAAGTTTATAATGTCAATCTTTAGTAATGACTAGTCACATGATCCTTTTTTTTAATCCAACAATGTGTTGGTTTTATTGTGAAGATTTTGTAAGAAGCTCTACATTTTCAAGAATGTTTTTTTCGCTGTTGTGACTACTTTTTTTTTTTTTTTTCTTAAGTTTGCGGCGGAAGTTGCTGTACCTCAAACGTGAGGCCTGCTTGATTCTGTCCAAACCTCTAGCCTGCGGCTCACTCAGCACACAATGGAGAAAGACTCATCCCAAGACCCGCTTCCAGCTGCTCAGGTCTGGAGTCCGGGCCGCAGGAGTGCGAGTCAAGGTCCAGAAAAAACCACAGCCGGTGATACGACGGAAGAGCAAACAACCAAAAACGCATGGATCTCAGACTTCGACCTGCAGCAGGCCCGAGGGGTCTGCCTCCGGTGGCCCAGATGAAATAGATGACATATTTTCAGTGTTGGGTTTTTGAACACGTTTTTGAGTTTTAAATTGTTTTATTTTTTTGGAGTTCGACTGGTGCAACCAACAATTCACGGTAAATGTGGCCAAAGAACATTAGTCCCAAATTGGCTTATTTTGTGCTGACTCTGATTCTCTTTCTGTATCAGAGCTGTCTGAACTGTTTTTGTTAAACTGATGTAAACAAATCTCCTCGGAATGACATGAAATCAGAAAAAGGGCATTTTACTAACAATGGCAGAAGATAATTATGTAAAATAAACCAAATTAGTTTCCTTACTGCTGGTTATTTTTAAGTGCCTGTTGGCTGTTTTTTGCCATTTGGCTGTTCAATTAATCTTCAGAAATGTTGCAACTGTAAGAAATAGTGGTCTGCAGAGCAAACATAATAAAGGTCTTGAAAAAACGACTGAATATAATTTGATACACAATGTATATATGTCAAGTCAAGTTTATTGTCACTTCACAGTTTACACAAGTATGAAGCAGTGAGTGAAAATATTATGTGCAATACCTGACGACAGACAGCAGTTATAAAAATAAGATAAAATAAAAACAGAATAGAATGATGCCATTATGTCTGCACTGCTCACACTTTGTCTTTTAAAGTTGTTAATATAAGGGGGTCACTTTCTCATCGCCCCTTTCTCGGGGACAAGATATTTCCATCCGTTGTTAACCTGTATTGTGGCAGATGAAGTGAAAGCGTGTGACAATGCAACCGTTTGGGAGGTGTCGGGCTACAAACGTAATGTAAAACAAAAAACACGTTTCATATAACATTATGAAAAAATGTGGATGAAAAATGTATATCAGTGATATACAGTGTATACCAATGGTAGTAACTAGTAAACACTAGTAAGTAAGATTTTAAGTGGTATATATATTCGTTTGCCGTCTGCCTATCGGAATACGGAGCATGCCCTGACGTCACATCCCGTCCAATGTCTTCCTGGTGGCAGCACATCCGGAAGGTGGGGTTTTCGTTGTGGCGGTTGGTACCGTTAAGAAGTCACCATATATATACACAGAACTCGTTGTCTTCTACCAAATGCAGTCCCGTGGATAGTATCAAACAAAAGCAACAATTCAGTTATACTCCTGGTAAGGTCTAAAATATAATATATACATATATCATACGAGTGAAATACATGTTTCCCTAAATACTAATGTATAATTGGCAAGGGTCCCTTAATGAAGGGAACCGGTAAGACGAATATATGAGCAGAGTATGTATTTTGTGTTTTTCTTATTTTCAAATATCCTTTCGTTGACATGCTGTTGGCCTTTTGTCGTTTGAATGTTGTCGGGCTTTTGAATTGATATGCCAAGCTCACAGTTGTCCTGCTGGTGGTTGTCCTGGTGCTATGTTGTAAGCGGGCAGCAGCAGCAGCATGCAGGCAAGAGACTATCGATCCATGAGTTGTAATGTAGTCTATGATAACCAGGTCACGTACGTGGTACCCCCCCCCCCCCCCGATTGCAACTTAAATTGTTTTATGGATTGGTCATGTTAGTGCTTCTGGTGTTGAAACAGTCGGGACAATAGCGACGTTCTGATGCGAGTTGTATTGACGGGGCATTAGTCATTAGACGTGCTTAAATCCTTAATTCAGATGTTTGTTTCAAACCTGATGACACGCCGTTTTTCCCTGGAGGATATGACACGCCCAAGGTTGTTTGCCTTTTAGTGGGATCTTAACCCTAGTCAGCACAAAATACGTGTTTTCACAACAGTTTGCCTTTGTCAACTCGTTTTTATTATCCATTGTTGCAGCGCCTCTGCAACACTTTGTCAATACAAGGGAGTACAGCAGGACGGTGATGGGTTATTCACCTGTAGCTTAGGGTCCTCATTGTGTAGCGTCTTTTGTTTCAGTGTAAACAAAGGTACAAACGCAAACAAATACGTATTAACTAAGCCATGCATTACTTGACATTGACTTATACCATGACAGTAAATTCCTAAACAACTTTTTCATTTAACGTATATAAGAATAACCTGCATAGTAAACGATACTTATGGCATTATGTGGCTTATAACGGTACACCAATTTTTTACAAGATGCGATAATAGCAACGCCGTATAAACAACAATTACATTTCTAACATGCAATTTAGGCCATTCACTGATTACCGGAATTGCACTATGCTGTAGGGATTACATGCCCATTTAAATAATCCCACAATTTCCGTAAACCGTCTATAATCTGGTTATTATTGTCTAGGTTAAGATGCTTGTCGAAATTAGTTGCTTTTCTATACTGTCCATAAGGGCTCTGGGATTTTTGTTAAAGATAAACTATGGCTGAAAACCTTGCATATTAATTATGGGTTACTGGTGGTTTGAATATATGATATGCATTTGTATTTCATTGGTTGTTGGCTTGAAATATTGCTTCTTCGAACATTGAGCTCAGCACTAGACGACACAGCGACTAGTTGATTTGCTTACTTGGCCTGCATCTTCTTCTTCTCCTCTTCTGAGAAGTGGACAAAGGTCATGTGAATGGCGCTGAACAAGCCGTGCATTTCATGTCCCCAGAGCGCTGACCATTTGATGTTTATGCTAGTGCTTCCGCACCTATTTCCATCCACCTGTCAGAGGGATATTTCCAAATGCTTCATGGTTGTTATTTTTCTGAGAGGAACATTTTCCCAAAGAATTGGGAAAATAACATGTACACTGATGTTTTAAGTTCCTTCAGGTTTTGGATTTCTGTTGCAACATTCCAACCAACTATGGCAGGAAGTGATGTGGGTTGTAGTATTAGACTATCTATGGCTCATTTACCACATCATATTATTACTAGTCTGTTAGTTTTGGGTCCAATTTGTAACTTTTAAGGAGTAATCAATTATTGCCTATAATCAAACCTTGGAGATGCTTGCCGCGTTATTTCACTTGTCATATGACCAATATGAACCAATCAGGAAGAGCTATTGCATTGGCTTTAAATGTTTATTGCGCTGTACCTGAGGTTTTATTGAGGCAGGATGACTATACTGAGAAAATTAAATGGTCTTTCCACTGCAGACGTGAGGTACCAGGGAAGGGTTCAGCAGTGTTCGTACCCGGGGTATGGTTGTTGGAAAATGCTGGGTTGTCTCCTTTTCCACCAGAGCAGGATGTGTGTCCAAACACAAGCTGCTGAGTCGTTTACCGTGACGCATATCTGGCGTTGTAACTATTTTAGTTTCCTTGGATAGATGGCAAAAGCTTTGAACATCTCACTTCAACAATCAGACGTTTGTTTAACAGGAACAGAACCAGGATGCCATTTGCCTTTTTATGTTCAGGCCTCAGTTGAACTGAAGTCGAGACCTAGGTCAGGAGGAGAGTCTACTCTTTATCACCAATGGTTAAAACAGTTGTCTTATTCTTGCAGTCATGTGATAAAGTAGCTATCTTCTAAAAGGGAACAAAATATTGTATGTATATTTTATATACATTGATTATTTTTGTTAAAAAGACAGTTATAAGGACAGTAATGTCCAGCCTACCAGCCTAGAGGAATTGATCTACTTATTTTCAATTCTTCTTCTTAGTGCTGATATTGTGTCGTAAAGAAATGTTAATTTATATCATCACTGATGCCCACTAGTTGAATAGAGGAAGTGTATGTAGAACGTGCACTGGTTCTGTGTTGCAACGTATCGTCATAGTTACGTGAATTCCCACACCTGATGTTACCGACCATTAACTTGATACAGATGCATGGAGGTGCTCAGTTGTGTTTAACTCAGTCGAACACTTCCTCTTACCACTTAATCTTCCCATAAATACATATCCCCCTTCCCACTGTACATATGCTCTGTTTTCTATAAAAGAGTATGCCTTTATGAATTATTTATTTCCCACAAGCCTGTTGTGAAGAGTACAGTCGTGTGTGTGTGTGTGTGTGTGTGTGTGTGTGTGTGTGTGTGTGTGTGTGTGTGTGTGTGTGTGTGTGTGTGTGTGTGTGTGTGTGTGTGTGTGTGTGTGTGTGTGTGTGTGTGTGTGTGTGTGTGTGTGTGTGTGTGTGTGTGTGTGTGTGTGTGTGTGTGTGTGTGTGTGTGTGTGTGTGTGTGTGTGTGTGTGTGTGTGTGTGTGTGATCCTTGTAAGCGTGGTATTTTCAACACTACACTACACACTTTCTACACTGCTACTAACAACGACAGAACCAACACAATAAGGGAACTAAATCAGGGAAGTCACCTGTTAACATATAAGCTATGAGTTAATTGTAAAAAAACAAATGTAAGTTCATTTTAAAAGGTGGGGGGGACATTGGTGGTCAATTAAGTACTACAATTGGGTTTTGGGCACAAGTTAGCTTGTATACTAATGACACATTTGCAACTTTATCCATATTAAATGTTTGATGACAAATACTGCTTCCAAATACTACTATCCAGGGCTGTTACATGATTCTATGACACATGTAAGTGTATTATTATTTCACTACTATTTATAAATTTGTAAAAGCTGCAAGTTGCGCGAAACAAGCAGATGCCAAATGAACATACTGCAGATGTAAAAAAAAATAAAAAGCTCATATGACATATGAGCGAAACAAACAAACCTCACTTCACCAACACAGGTGAACCACCGTTAAGGGAACTGTGGTTGGTTTGATTGTCAGCAGCCTAACAATGATGGCACACAACCACTTTCCATAGAGACATGTCATGAGCAGACATTGGCTTTATATAACGACACGTTGAAAATGATGAGATGGATGGACATTTTTTTCAAATGTGTTTTGTAGTTATTTAGTCAGAGTAGATGACGAATGAAGAGGGAGCAGCCCTGCGTCAACTTTTTGGAATGCTGGAGTGTAACAGGAGGGCGGTTAGTCCACGTCCACGGAGGGTTAGCTGTTGTTTTTTCACCCTCCCATGTTCTATCTACACAATCATATCCAGATGGCTCTGAGAACCGGGCTCTCTGTCCTGTTCTCTCCTGCAGCTGTAGGCCAATAGGGTGGCAGTTTCTCTATTTCCATTGGGTGATTGCTGAGTGTTTCAGAGCAATCCCACTGGACTATTTTTAACCAGCCACCCTGAGCGAATTGTGGTGATTGTTGCTTTCTGAATCCAGTGCAAATGTGCCTTGTTGCGATTTAGAAGTAAAAGTTCTTCTCTCCCGTGTGTAATGTCATTTTCTTCCAAAACAAGATTTTTCTGCCAATATTTCATTACCAATGTCTTGTGGAGAGCCACTGCCGGTGTTGAGTGTTTTCCTAGCACTTTGGGCAGGACAAATGCACCGCACAAAGCACAACAGAGTTCTTCCGAAGCACGTCTACGTTAAAGACGTACTTTGGAGCTCGGCTTTAGATACTGTAAGCTTAATCCAGTTAAAGGTGTGTGCTTCTCCTGTGTTCTCCTGACATGGGAAACTAGTACACCGCTTTCATGCCCTTGTCGGATCGACGAGAACAACGTCAACGGTGGTGGTTTATTTCAAAGGAACTCCTATTGATGCGGAGGGGACGTGTGACAGCATGGCTTGTTTATAAAGCAGCCTACTTACTCAGTTGCCCATGTAGAAGGGGTTTGTGCGGAGAGGATTTAACATCCCCCTCCCCTTGTAGATTTTACTCAAACGTTCCTCTGTGCTACTTGCTGGAGCTGAAGGTAGTTGGTATGCACCACATCTGATCTGTCTGGACTTCATGGGTGGTGCATGTTTTCATGATACACCTCCATCAATGTTCTTATTCAAAGCAGCTCCAGTGCATAGACTGAGAGAGCTGTCCCCTCTCCACAGCCGGTTTGTTTTTGGAGACGGGAGCATCTTTTCCCTTGTCTCCAGTCTGTTTTGGTCTTCAATTATTCATTGTTACTTGTTCATGCCATACCATCAAGGAGCCAGGACAAGTGGGATTTCCTTCCCTTGGATCCTAGCTAAACTGCTAGAGGAAAACAGGTGTTGTACGTCTAGATGTTGTCGCTTGATGATGAGACGGCCCCGTCTTGGACGGCAGACCGTAACTCATTTTAGACTAACTCACCAGGCTACAGCTGAGCAAATGGCCTTTAGCTTAGTTTGGACAAATGACAGGCTCGAATGAAGCAAGGTTATAGCCGCCACCACTAATGCCCGATACTAGTGTCTTTATCGTTATTGACTAGAGCGGAGTACAAGAGACAATGGATTACTTTCACTGTACGCTACAGACTGATAGAGGTCACAAAGTCAGTAGTCTCATATAATCCATTGCTCTTCTGTTCTTTCATATGTCACATATTGAGGCTGTTTGATTAGTGGTATGCATTCCCTTCCTGTTGTTTTCCTCTGGGGTGGAGAGAGGAGGAGTAGGGTGGTTGGGTGGGGGTGAGGATGTATGCTAAACTCCTCAGTTTAGACACGCACACAACACATGCACACACACACACAGCTGCATTCGGAGCACATACACCGGTCCATTGTTTGTTTGTTTGTTCCGTGGTCCATTTCGCTCCTTGTCACCTTCAGGTGGGGGCATGCCCCCTCCACCTTTTATGTCCCATAATGGTCATAGGTCCATCGGGGGTGTTGTGCTTTTTCCCCACTGAACGCTACAGGGGCTATAGGCCGTAGAGACGGGCTAGGATGCCATCAGTGGACTGTTCCGGAAGGTATACATTACAGTCATTTAGCAGACGCTTTTATCCAAAGTGACTTACAATAGTGTGTTTCAACAAAGGAAGGTGAGAGAACTACTCATCACCAGAAAGTGCATTTAATTTCTAACGAGTCTAAGTACAAGTACAGTAAGGGAAAAGTACAATTAGTTGGCAAACAATACATAACAATATCTAGAGCAATATCTACCTATCTATAATATCTAATCTACTTAGATAATCAACTTGGCGCTACAAGGAAGGATCCGGGAAGTGTGTCCTGAAGAGATGGGTTTTCAGCCTGCGGCGGAAGGTGGGCAATGACTCAGTTGTGACATCCGTGGGGAGTTTGTTCCACCAAATTAGGGAAAGGACGAAGAAGAGCCGTAGGATAGAATTGAATAGGATAGGAAGTAAATAAAATAGTACCGAGAGCAAACACATTGATTAGGGTCACAAAATCAAAAACAACACATTATTAAACAATTGGAACAATTGAGAGAGGAGAGGAGTAAAATAGCCTGCTGTGTATGCATATCGCATGCATCGATTATAATACCCTCCTCTTTAATATTTTCAATCTGTTATCTTTGGCAAAGACTTCCATGTTATTGTGGTCAGTTGATTGTCATAACTGTCATAACTACTAAACTATGGAACAAAGGAAGGACGTGTGTGTGTGTGTGTGTGTGTGTGTGTGTGTGTGTGTGTGTGTGTGTGTGTGTGTGTGTGTGTGTGTGTGTGTGTGTGTGTGTGTGTGTGTGTGTGTGTGTGTGTGTGTGTGTGTGTGTGTGTGTGTGTGTGTGTGTGTGTGTGTGTGTGTGTGTGTGTGTGTGTGTGTGTGTGAATAAACAAACCACATTGCAGTACGTTACGGCCCAACCGACAGCCATCAAATGAATCTCCAATCTCTGCCTGTGGCCTGCCTGACGGGCATGCTCTCTGTCATCTATATTTCAGCAGTGGCACCCCAAGTTATTAAAAGAGAGTGAGAGAGAACCCTTTATAGTGAAGCCCCCATCTCGTTTTATCCCCCACACACACACTGTAGTATGTAGTATCCCGTATCTAGGTCAAGACGTCGGCAGTTACTCTTCAGCCGCATCCACCATCTCTTTTAGTTACGGGTACATCTTTTGGGGTGGTGCATGCTGGAAGAGGTACATGGATGGATATCCGCAGGCATCGCCTTTGTCTTCTTTCATGTCGTCAAATTGAAGTGTATGGGCAGCGTATTATTTGGTCCTTTTGTTGCGTGACATTGTACCTTTTTTATTCCTGGTGGTGCATGGTCTGCGCCATCATCTTAACGCCCGCTCACTGATTCACAATGACACATGTCAATCAGGCATAGCTGCTTTACGGGATTTACTTTTCTGTGGTTTGAGCGAAAAGCGGGAGGCCGGAGTGTGGATATCCGTCTCAGTTGACCTCTCATTGCCATGGCTACTTGAAACAAAGCCAGGAAAACTCTGGGGCAGAACCCAGGTTTCCTGGTTGTGGAGAGTGAAGATAGACCTGGCATCCGCCCGTGAAAACCCCCCACCCCACCCCTCCCCCCCACTGGGCCCCAAACAACAACTTGAGTCATCACATTAGCGCCCATTTTTCCAAACCCCTGACTATGACCACAGCTGGAATAACATAGTTGGTCTTTGTCCAAGTGAGTAAGTCCATGAACCCATGACATTCATAAGTAATACATTTTAAAGTGTGACAGATGCCTTAGGCATGTCATATATGGTAGACACATGTGAGAAATGTGGCTTTGTACAATTGTTGCGACTTGACAACCCATATCTGCTCAATTCCAAAGTTTCATGGCCGCACAGCCAAATTAGATTAGATTAGATTCAAATTGAATCTAATACATTTTATCAAATAAAAATAACTCTGTTCAGCAAAAAGAACAGTAGAAGACTACATTTAACTTGATACCATAGACGATAATGTAACTATATAAAAAGTGCAGTGTATGTTGTGTATATCAAGTGGGATGTCCGTTCGATCCATGTGGCATGATGTGCGGATGGTGCGGTGGAGTTTTGTGTGTCTTTGGACTAGCTGTTGTGCCAGACTGTTAAGGAGGATGTGACGATGCATTCCGTGATAGCGTCATTCTAGACACGGTGCAGTAGATGCTGTTTTAGGAGAGGAGTAGGGGCTCCTATTTTTTTCAGCACACAGTTTGTTTATTCATCCAAGTGGTGCAAATGAACGATCAAAGTTAGTATATTTATTTTGAATCTCTAGGTTCTGCTCAACCGGTGAATGCCCAGTGCATTGAACTGGTCTAGTGTGTGTGTTTGCTGTTAAGGAGGTGCTGATTATGAATAACATGATTATGAATAACATGAATCAACTAGGAGACCAACTGATGGGATATGATTTGGAGCCAATGCCGATTGTTACATTTCCGATTTTCAAATATATTGTAGCGGATGAGCTGCTCATTTTTGTGCCCAAAAATTGAGGGAGGTGACCCAATTATATTGTATGAAGATATTCTAGTGTCATAAAAATGTGCCGTTAAATGACATTGGGAATGGAATTAACTGAAGACGCAACATTCCAACAGTAGACTATAATGTTTACAATATATTGGACACCATAAACCCAATGGTCGTCTGAGGCGATGAGCCAGAAATGTCATTAACGTGGTCCTGTTCTACCCGGAGTGTCCAGACCTCTGGATGAGGGACAGACGGCAGGAAATGAGAAGTGGAACAAGGCCAAATGCCAGCCGGCTGTCACATGACGCATGGCGGTCGTTAGACAGACATCGGCCTCTGGACTGTTGGCATGTGTGCTGGCAGGAATTGGGTGATCGCAAAATGTCTCACAATACAGGGGCCATGACTTACAATAAAATCGAGTATGATATACAACATCACTGTTACTCAACAGTATTTTAATACGGCGAGTGAGTGAAAGCCTATCCATGGATTGAAAAAGGAAAATCTTTACGTGGTCATGTGAACCAATTTAACCAATAAAAATGGTATCAGTGAAATTTACAGTGTATGACTATGTGCCAAGACGATGGCCACCGAGGGCTCCATCACCTGACTGTAACAAACATTGATGGGAGGCCTGCGGTGCAAAGGTCACTCCTTTCCTTTCAAGAAACTGCAGACTGGCCCCCTTTACAGCGTCCCGCAGTAAACCTCGTCCTTGGGTAGTTAATTAGGACCGGTTTGAAAGCCGATCCCGGGGGGGGCGGGGGGAATCCTCTCCCCTTTGTAGGTTAAGGGCCACCGGGTGCAGACCCATGCCTCAACGTGTCTCCCTTGCATTTAAACAAGGTCCCCCCCGTGCCCTATTTTTAATGTGCTCTTAAACGCCTTTTCTTGAAATGGACGATTGCGAATCTTCCCGGTGGCAAGGACCTTTTGACGGGGACCCTCTTTATTGCTGGGGTTTGGTGGTTCGGGGTTGGGGTCTTGTTGGGCCAAGTCCCGGGGACTTGGCAGGGTAAGTAATGGCCATCTTGGAACTCCATTAACACAATAATTACCATCTGTTCTTGTTTTGTTTCACTGCGGATAGTGTCCATATATCTCTTTGAGCAAAGTCGTCCCCTGGTTCCCCGTGTGAGATCGGAGAATAAGGCAGCGGCCCACATTTATTCTGTCTACAATTATTGATTGCACTTCTGTTCTGTTTTCTTTGCGTGCAGGTGGTGGCGGTGTGTTTGTCGGGGCTGTAACAAGCAAGCGCTTGTGTGTGTCTGTGTCTGTGTGTATGTGTGTGCGTGCACGTGAGCGGGAAAACCAAGGGATTCAGCGATGGCGAACAGCAAGAGCAAGAACCAGAGTTCTCTGGCCCTGCACAAGGTCATCATGGTGGGCAGCGGAGGAGTGGGCAAGTCGGCCCTCACCCTGCAGTTCATGTACGACGAGGTAAGCTGCCGCCCCTGGTTCTGGATGGTGGATCAGGAGCACTGCACGCCGTCGAGATGGAAATGTGGCGTTCCTCCGAAACAGTACACATTTAAATCGAAATCTAGAAGATTGAATCCTCTTTATTGGTCCACACACAGGGAAATTTGTTTCTCTGCATCCTAGTATTAGGTGTAGTGGGCAGCTATTGTATACACAGCGCCCGGGGAGCAGTGTAGGGGTCTGGTTCCTTGCTCAAGGGCACCTCGGCAGTGCCCAGGGGTTTTGGGGACTTGAACTGGCGACTTTCCGGTTCCCAAGCCAAATCCTAACAGACTGAGGTACTGCAGCCACATGCGTTCAGTTTAGGGTTGAAACTATTATTATTCTGGTTATATTATTTTAGGTATTTATTTCCTTATCTATTTCTTTGGTGATATTTGCTGTATTTTGGGTTAGAAGCTTCAAGTTTATGTTGGATATCATACTGTGTAAATGTGTATGAAATATGTAACCTAAATTAACATCCTAATACGAATGAAGCTACAATTTCGAAGCGATGATTATATAGGTGTTATATTTGACATGCACATAATAGATCATAATCAGAGTCTGTGGCGGGCCTACTCTTCACACTTGCGCACACATGCCATTATCATCGTAGAGGCACATCCTTTTGCAAGCAACTTGTTGAGGTGCCTTTGAGCAAGTTGTTCAACTTCACTGGCCCCATTAGAAGTGAGTCTGTTGCCCAGAAGATGACTTGCGTATGAGGCGTTGTGCTCAGCCAATGTCCACGGGGTCAACCGTAACGACAGCCCACATGCTCGGCCAACTTTACCTGGAAGGGCAAAACAATCCATGGATTTATCAAGCTAATGGATTTCACCTTGACTCAAAATGTAAACGGCTCCATTAAAAACACTGTCAATCGTACACACGTTGTGGCGTCTTGCAGATTGTTTTTCTAAATGTTTGCCTCCTACTTATCTCATGCATATGAATGCTAAACTGTTTCTGTTCTTCTGTCATAATTGTGTGTGTGTGTCAGTGTGTGAGTGAGAGAGATGGGCAACAAGTTAGACATAAAACCATAATTACACCGTCTGTAATAGTAAAAGTATACTTAAACCTTTCATTATAACAGACAGTCCTGGCCTGTAAGGGTAGTCTGGCCTCACCGCTTTCTCTATGCAGCACCATTTCCCCCATTCTGAAAGCACATCCAAAGTGCTGTTGATTCTGAATCTTGAATGTGCTGTACAGATACTGGAATGGTAAGTTTAACATGGCCATGGTTGTGCTATTAACTCAAGAAAAAGGATAGCAATTGTTCTGTCCTTTGGACATTCATACGTCTTTCCACTTCATCAGAACGTGGTGTACTGCTTTCCAAAAGGACATAAGCAGTTTTAAGCCTCCCGATTTCCCTTTCCTCCCGTTTTGATGAATCTTAATGGAAAATAACATGGTTCTTCCTGGCTTCTGGTATGTAGTGATCACATGTCATGCATGGGTTGATTTCACATGGAGCATCTGTTTAGGGCTTTTTAGTTCTTATTACTGTCCTTACAAGTACACCAGTTGTTTTCAAATCTGCACTTCAAGCCACCCAGAGAAGCTTGTCAAAAATGAACAACATAGACTTTTAAATAGCAATAGCATCACAACACAAAAATGGGTGAAAAATCGAATGTGTGTATGGCCTGTTGTGCGTATAAAAACAAAAAACAGCGATACAACAATTTAAATGTGTGAGTGAAATATTTTTCAAAAGGGATTATTTAAACCTATTATCGACTACTGAAGTGCTGCTCCACTTCCAAAGTAAACACAAGCGTGCCTCAACATCCAACCACTCAGTAAGAACCTCCCACTCTCCCACCCTCCCAGTTTGTGGAGGACTACGAGCCCACCAAGGCGGACAGCTACAGGAAGAAGGTGGTGCTGGACGGCGAGGAGGTCCAGATAGACATCCTGGACACGGCGGGACAGGAGGACTACGCCGCCATCCGGGACAACTACTTCCGCAGCGGCGAGGGCTTCCTCCTGGTGTTCTCCATCACGGAGCACGAGTCCTTCACCGCCACCGTCGAGTTCAGGTACGCAAGTGAAAGGGACCTTTTTTATTTGGTTGAATGTTGTAACTGGTTTAAATATATGCTAAATGGGACCCGTAGCTTGTGGTTATTGGCACATAATGTTGACATTCAATAAATGCATTTATGTGTCAAAAAGGTTTGGTATATTCCCCTATACGGGAAATATACCAATTATGGAATCAGTGTTTGTGTTTCTTCTGCTAATTGTTTCCTTAACATAATATAATCCAAACCGTTTCATATCTGAAATAAAAATATATACATATTTAAAGTATAAGGGGAAAGTGTGTGTGCTCCCTTAATGGTTGGGTGCCTTAATGGCTGGGTTTGCGATGGCTCTTCTTTGTGAAACACGGCCACATAAACCAACTTGTATGTTAGCTTCTCCCATGATTCTGGCCCCTCTCTCTGTGGTTGGGGGTTTTCAACCCCCTTGACCCTACTCCCCCAGTACTTCAAGAATATTACAATAGGGATATTTTTAGGAGAGATGCAACAATAAGCTTCCACAAAAGACATTAAACCAACCCTGACCACCGTTTTGTAACAGTGGTCTTCAACCAGAGGGTCAGTAGAGGTGGTGCAGGAGGTCCGCAAACTTTAGATGAATGCAGACCCCAATTCTTCTCATCGACAGAGATACTCATTTCTATCCCGCCACACACCAGGGTCGATCATCGTACAGTAAAAAGATTGAGCCTGAACCTCATTAATTTTGAATTATGTCGACATGGCTTATAACTAAGCATCAAAACTGGATATGTTAAGAAGTTAATGAGGTATTATAAATATATTATTAGACCTAAAGGCCTCGTTTAAAATGAAACCAAATGAAAAATATATGGGGGGTCCCTGCGCTGTTTCTAAATCCACCAAGGGGTCCCTGGGCTGAAAAAGGTTGAATACCCCTGGTTTGCATGTTTAACTCGAGGAAATGCATTTAGAAAATTCCACATGCGCAAGTGTTAAAGTCTTTCACTGCTTGTCGCGGGCGTCCCGTTGGCCAGGGAGCAGATCTTGCGCGTGAAAGCGGAGGAGGACAAGATCCCGCTGCTGCTGGTGGGGAACAAGTCTGACCTGGAGGAGCGGAGGCAGGTTTCGGTGGACGAGGCGCGCGGCAAGGCCGAAGAGTGGGGCGTCCAGTACGTGGAGACGTCCGCCAAGACGAGAGCCAACGTGGACAAGGTACCACGAGCACACCTAGAACCTCGTCAAGCCCCGTTTTTGAAAAAATACCTCTCCTTTTCTTTCTTCTTTTTTCGGTTTAGTTGTGAAACTTTGCCCCCCCCCCCCCCCCCATTGGCGTTTTGCTCGTGTTTGTAAGAACAATGTTTTTTGTATTCTCTTTCGCTCTCTCTCTCTCTCTCTCTCTCCAGGTGTTCTTTGACCTGATGCGTGAGGTGCGAGGCAAAAAGATGTCGGAAAACAAGGACAAAAATGGCAAAGGAAAGAATAAGAAGAACAAGAAGAGCTTCAAGGAGAGATGCTGTTTACTGTGAACACTTTTTCTTCGTCAACCTTAACTCGCACACGCACACACACAATGTGTATTATGTCTGGGGAAGGAGTTCAAACATTGAAGACACTCTTTAACCCAGCCCCCCCCCCATGTTGCTCATATTGAATGAAATGTGTCTGTATGTTGTTTGTTTGGATTTTTTTAACAGCTAAGAAAGGAAGGTAACCACTAATTTGAGACTGACTTGTGATGGCTCAGAAGTGGCCAAATGACCTATAGTCCACGGATGTTCTCCAGATTTACTTTAGACCTTTCTAACTCAGACGCGATTATACTGCCAACGACCTCCAGTTTCAGTTAGAACAGTGAACTGTCCCTTTCCCCACTTTTTGCATTGATCTAATAATCTTGGATTCACAATCAACCTTTCCTGGGATCTCTAGAGCTTATATCTGTATATGTTAATATTCAGATTCTTTGGATTCATTTTGCTTTCATAGGTGGTGATTAATTGGAAATACGCTTTCATCATCTTCCACTTTTGGGCTTGATTTTGTTGTTGAGAAAAAGACCCAAGACCATAGTCCATAGTGGTGAAATTGAATGAGACTTCCCTCATTGCAGTTTGCAATAGCACAGAGGGGAAATAGCCATTGTGTGCTCTATACATTGCATGGCGAAGGACATGCAATACAGAGGGCCAGCTAACCCCTGTTTCAAAGGGCGGACATGGTTCCATTGTTTATCATACAATACCTTATGTGTCCGTCTAAACTGCACTACATAGGCCTTCATTGCCAATGCTGAAACAATTCATGCTTGAGAAGTACCTTGAATGTGCCATTAGAATCACGATTCCACATGTGTGGACTTCTACTTTCTCTTTGTGGATCTTGTATGTTTTTAACTCGGTGTATGTCATTTTGTCTTTGTGCGCGAGTGTGAATGTGAGATGGAAACATTGACGAGGACAACCTTTCTCAGATAGTAGTGCTCAGTAGTGCTACAAATGAACACAATGTTTTTACACCTGCCTGAATCAAGTGTCATCCATTACCCACGGTCTCGTATGTAATTATGTGGCTCTTTCTACTGAAATGGCAACAGTATGAGAATCTGTTTGAAAAGACAACCTTTAAATGTTGCCAAATAAAAAAAATCCCTTTGTAAATAAGACTCGATGTTTTTATATTTTTATGAAAATGTTTTGGGTTAATTTAAATGTAAATTTACATTTTGTCTAGTTCTATTTGGTTTGAAAAACATGAGATTTTAATTAATTCCTAATTCACGCAGTTAAAATAAAAAAAGACCCTTTTAACACATTTTCCCATTTTCCACCTACCAGGGCACGGGACAGTAGACTAAACTACTGAAGATAATTTAAGCAAGATCACAGGAGATTGCTGTCATACGGTATAGCAGTGATTCGGTCGTAGGTACGAAGCCGCAGATCGACTCTGTGACCCAATCACAGCCATGCTGCTATTCTGTATGACAGCTCTGCCTCTGGTGTGCTATTGTTTAATTGAACCATGTTCACAGAGCTGTCAAAGGTATTTCATTTATGTGTGTCAAATGTGTGTGTGTCATCTGCTGTGGTCCATCAAGGCAGCATCCTGCAGTATTTTTGTAACAAAGTATATTGACTTGGGTATCTGTATTTCACTTGAGTATTATTATAATTTTTTGGAAACGACGAATGACTATTACTCCACTACATTTAAAAGACAAATATTGTACTTTTGACTACTACATTTCTATGAAGGTTCCTGTTACTTTGAAGTGTAGCTTTAAAGTCAGTGGAAACATTTTTACAAACATATCGGAATTTCTGTAGGCTTTGTTGCATATTCTTCAAGCTTTTTATTCTACAGGTCCTATGAGCAAGTAGGTTGTTTCACAGTTATTAAGTTCTGTAAATGTATTGTGGCAACAATACAGCAATGTGTTGACATTAAAAATAAATGAAATAAAAAAAGTTACATTTTGTTAACTTGTATTGGAATAATATTTGAGTATCTATACTTTGACTTTAGTAATGGAGTTGTGTACTTTGTCCACCACTGGGGTTACCTGCAAAGTTGTCTGTATTGAGATCGACCCCCACGACTGCAATGCGTCACGACGTCGCCAAATTAACGACAGTTGGCGTCCGTCAGTCATAGCGGTCATACTACCACCTAAGATTCGGGCTAAGTGCTTTTTTTTCTTTCAGGCTGACCAGAAGGTCCGAAAGTCGGCCCACGTGTCTTAAATAAGCGTTGTACATCTACAAATGGGAAATCATTGACAAAATTGTCGATTTGTCGTTACTAAAAAATAATTGGAGGGTAAAAAGTCAATATAAAATGTTTACACAAATGCGGATGTCTTCCTCGGCGCGATGGAGAATGGGATATCCTGACCAACGAGGATGCGTCTACGCTGCCTTCAAAACTGGGCTAGTACATGTTTTGTAAATATTCGATTGAGGCATGACTTGAGGGGCCTGATACGTGTGTTGCCCTCTTCTTCAGATCGTGCAGAATATGCAGGCTTTTCGTATTTTTGAGGCTTGACTGAAGATTTATTGATATTGGATGGTTGCCTGAGAAAAAGGTTGAGAACCTCTGAGCTAGCCTGCCTATTTAGTGAACAAAACAAATAGGTATTAGACATTGCAGGATATCAAATTACTGGTCAAATAAAATATACAAATTTAACAAAAAATGTACACGCTCATTCAATCGGCCCAAGATAAAATTGAATACCTCCCCTCCTAAAATGTAAAACATTTAGAGGCCTTTAAAACCTATTTAGACCTTGAATATCAAAAACTAAATTTAAGACTTTTTAAGGATCGGCAGGGACCCTGCCAAGTCTCCCACTCCCTCCCCCCAGTCTCTTTCTCTCCCCCTCCCCCCCAAGTCTTTCTCTCTCCCTCCCTCCCTCCAATTCTCTCCCTCTCCCTCCCCCCCCAATTATATTTCTCTCTCCCCCCCAGTCTCTCTCTCTCCCCAAGTTCTCTCTCCCTCTCTCCCCCCCCCCCCCCCCCAAGTGAGAGACCTACCAGATAAATTAACGCAACAAGATTATTATAATATAATAATATATGAATTACTTATATAATTAATTTATATTGAGACCAAGTTCAAGTTATACAAGAACAAGATTATATTTCACTGAGGTAAAACGGGGACTGACTACTCATCAATCTTTCACGGACACTGTTGTTACTACACAAAATTAGCATAGTCGACATGATTGGTGGTCTAGTGTGTCAGCGACCATAGAACGTTCTGATTAGTCAAGAGTCTAAGATGACTGTAGACTCTAAACCAATCAGGGGTTCAGGTGTGACATGTAATTTTTTTTCAACCCAAAAATATTTTTCTCCAATCTCCAAGAGAAAAATCCAATCTTTTTTCCAACCAACGCTTGAATAGCACAAGCTGTGGAAGAATGTGAACAAAAATAAAGACCATTGTTGAATGTAATTTTTGTAAGTTGCAAATTGATTGTGAAGGTCTGGGTAAAATTATTATTATTCTTTTTTTTTTTTTAATCGATGATTTGCTAAATTCTCAATGTAACAAACCTCAGATTTTGAGGTCAACATCTGACTAAAAGCTTGTTGCAACGGTTGCTTAGAAACCAAATGTTTTTTTTTACACCTTTTGTTTAGTATTCTTTGCGTAATGTTGTGTAAAACCCATGTAGTCCATCGATACAACAACACCATGTATAGCGTACGGCTGCAAATTGATTCAATTTAGCAGACGACACCACAGTCATTGGCCTGATAAGCACGATGAAACAGAGTACAGAGATGAGGTAGTCCGTCTAAAGCGATGAGGTAGTCTGTCTAACGCGATGAGGTAGTCCGTCTAACGCGAGGACGAGGACAACAGCCTCGCACTGAATGTCAGCAAGACTAAGGAGCTCATCGTGGACTCCACCAGCAGCCTGGGCGGGACACTGGTGGAAATAGTCAGCTGCTTCCGTTTCCTGGGACTACAGATCTCAGAGGACCTGGCGTGGACCCGCAACACAGAGGTCATGTTGAAAAAGGCCCACCAGCAGCTCTCTTCCTTGCAGTGCCTCAGGAGAGGCGGTATAGGAAAACAGTGGCTGGTGAACCTCTACTGTGACACTGTAGAGACTGTCCTGACAAGTTGGGTCACTGTCCAGAGGGTCGTGAGGAAGGCGGAGAGGATAATCGGGTGTGCACGTCCATGCATTGAGGAGATCTTTAGGACCAGATGTCTGAATAAGGCCATCTCCGTCACAAAGGGCCGCAACCACCCCTGGGCACCATCTCTTCTCCCCCCTGCCGCCCGGTCACTGGTTCCAGGTTCAAGGAGTTTTTCACAGGCAGTGCGCCAACTGAACTGCTAGGAGGGCTGCCACTATCATAGCATTGTCATCCATATTATATTACACTATCATACTTTTGCTGGACATTACAGTTACTGCACTGTACTACTCTTTAAAATGCAAAAAAGTGTTAAATTGTAGGAAAATCATACTGCGGGAGGAAATAGGGAGAAAGCATTCCATTGTACTGGTTGCATGTGGCAATTAAACATCTTGAATCTTGTACTTCCACGCCAACCTCTTCGCTAGGCTTGACGGTGGGGTTCGAGGGAGCGAGTGTTCGCTGTTTCTGGCTGGCACAACTCTTGGAGAACCCAGCCGAAAAGAGGCCATTGGGCAGCAGAGAGGACGAGGATGGCCTCAGGAAGCAGCGCTTGGAAAGTGAATGTTTACTTTAGTCCACAGTTCCTCCGCCATGCTGCTCGCTCAAGAAGCCGCACACGCGGAACTCAACAAGCCTATCACAAGCAAGTAAATACGTCCGCTTTCTTAAAAGGGATCGTAGAGGTATACGCTCTGCTAGATGAAAACAAATACACAGAGAATATATATATATATAGTATAGAGATATTTATAAAAAAATCCAACTACAAAACAACAAGAGAGTGTTGCCATACAATCCAAGGACTATCAGTTCTGGTTATTTCCATGTGCTCCTTGTTTCATAGTCCAAGTGACAAGTCGTGAGTTCACTTCATCCAACACAGAGTCCTCTGACCTTCCTCTCACTGCGAGCCCATGGTTGCCTCCTTCCAGCCACAAAACCTCCACTGTGGCCTTCATGTCTGTCACCACTTTTTCTAAAAGGGCCTGTGAAAATACAGAACAAAAACATATATTACAGATGCACACTTAAGACACAATTTATTCACACAGTTGCACACTTAGACACAATCAAGCTTCATCAAATGTGTGAACTAGAAAGATTCAGCATTGAAGCCTTAATTAACCTTTACCCTATCACACATGTCGTCCACGGTGCCTGACACAAACAGCACAGGCATCTCCTCGGGGAGTCCCCGGAGATCCTCACTGCGCTGACGGTGGGCGTGTGTCTGTCCCCGGGGGTGTAAGGGGAACGAGAGACAGACGACCCCGGCTACCGCCTCCGCTGAAGCCTCGCTCAGCTGCCGGGCTAGGGCCACTGCAGCCCGCGAGCCCATGGACCGGCCTGTAGTAGACGATGTTGATTGACGATGTTGATGTGTGTGTGAGACACACACACACACATAATAATAACATAATAATAATAGTAATTAATTTAATTTATAGTGCTAATAATAAAATAGTAATTAATTTAATTTATAGTGCTAAAAAGTTCAAAACATAGCAAACAAACACAATAAAATGACCAAAAATAGTGAGCACTAACATTAACATAAAAAGGCATTCCTAAATAAAAAGGTTTTTAGGCCCGTCCTGAGTCCAGTATGTGGTTAAATGATGAGGATGCCCAGTCCACAGTCGTGGCCTAGCAGAGCAAAAGCCTGGTCACCCATGGTGTGGAGCTTAGTACGTTTTTGGAGTGTATTAATACATAGGAAAGTTATTAATCTAATAGAAGAAAACGCTCACGTGGATGGATGAGTGACATTTTACATCCATGTGTTTTTACAAAAACGTTATTTTCCATGCAACTTTTAACGGGCAATAACGTAGATGTGCTTACCTCCAAGGAATATGTGCCTGATACTGAACTTCTCGAGCATGTTCAAGTATTCCTGGTAAATCAAATTAACGTAGAATGACAATTAATGAACATACACACACTGGCTTGTTTTTTTTCTCACACACACACACACACACACACACCCTTACCCACACACACACACACACCCCCTTACCCCACACACACACACACACCCTTACCCACACAGCATTGTAGGCTTTCACTCTGTAGGGCAGGTTTAACGCTTTGCAGGTAAACCGCAGACAAACCAAGCCACTTGAAGCCAAAGCACGGGCAATAGAAACCAGGTGTTTGGTGTTCATATCCCCGCCAGCGCCGTGGGTGAGAATCACAGCCTTGTTCGTCACATGGTTTGCTTTGGTAGGGACACACAGAATAGCGTCAAGATGCTTGACACCAAACGGCACCGTAACCTTCTCCTGAAAAAAGACGACGTGTGTGTCAAAGCGGTTTTGTTGTAAATATTACAAGATATAATGCATCACTGTCAATATACATAAAGTAACTACCGGTACCTCACAAAACTTGTCCATCTTTAGTCTTCTTCGTTTGAGATTTGCGTATAAAATAGCAAGACTGACGTCTAGTGGACACAACCATAATTGCAGTATTACAACTTTTATGTCCTCGCTATATTATGTATAGCGTGTGTGTGTGTGTGTGTGTAAAAATGTGACTAGGCATTTTTTAAACAAACATGTAAAAAATATATTTATTATAAAAACAAAAACATTCGTCTTACATTCATGTCTGAGAGCAGGAAAATCGAATAATTCACAATTTGGCAAATACATAATTCTAATGAATTAATACTGATAAAAAACATTATTTGGACAATGCATCAATCAGAGTTCATCCTTTACCTGAAAAACAAACAGAATGGGTTTTAGAAACTAGGTTTGAGCACATAAACAAATTGTTCATTCAATGCAGCTACATTACATATTGTTTTAAGGGATAAAACACTACTTGGATATCAGTGCTATTTAAATGACGATGCGTTTAACTATACTATACAAAACCAACAAATGGAAATCAGACTACTGGAAATCTCTGTATAAGTATTGGATTCCCAAGAAAAAGTTTATATATATATATATATTAAAAAAAAACAATCGATGAACTATCCTGTACAGTAGTAGCCTGTGCGGGAAATACATTTTTGGATATGAAGTACTGAGTGCAAGCTTGGCGCTCAGGCGTTATGTTAGTGGCTCCTTAAAGACACCAGAGGGCACCAGTGTGCTTTGTGTAGCCCTGCAAAAAAGGACCCCAAAGCCAATACTTACAGTTGTTCTCTGACAAGAACATGGGAAAAGGTCATCATTAGGTTGTTCTACCAGTGTCATTCCACTGCGAACCGTGGGCTCAGAGACCTGGAGTTCTGCATACTTCTGCATGGGGAGAATTTGACATAATAAAAAAAACGGTTAACTCTGATACGAGATGAATGACATTCTATCTCTATCTCAACATGCAGAGTGAGATATGATGGAAATGTTTGACAAACGATTGTATTGAAATCATTAGAAAAATGCTGAAAATCGAAATGAAAAAAACAAGTATTATTATCATTATTATCCTATTTGAATTTCCATTCTCAACACACTACTGTGTGTATCGTCTACAGTAAATACACGCAGTGCATGAACTGGACCTGGCATGAGATCATGAGTGTCATTTCTGTAGCCGGCTCAATATGTTTTTTCCTATCAAGACAGAATTGGCGTACAAATAAATATACTGCAGGAGCGAAGGCAAAGGTCATGAGAAAAACATACCCGATAGCTTCACAACTGGAGGGCTAGCTTGACAGACCATGCTGAAGTATACTTTTAATTTAAATCAAAAAGTCAATAAAGGTGTAATGAGTTACTATGCTTATAGCATCATACACATATTTTCCCCTCAAGCTAGTGATTTCATAAATACATTATTTATATTGCTGTTCTTAAGCCTAGGAACCAGACGACAACTGTACAAAGGAGAGCTGTTGAGGCATTTTCGTAAACAACCAACAAGATGGCTGCAGCTGATGTGGAACGCTCCGTTGAATCCGCAAAAAAAAAAAAACGGATTGGATATTTTCTCTAAAAGAAGAACAAACGACTACATTAAAGCTTTATTTTTGTATAAGAAAGATGAGTTTGCTATGCTTAATGGTGGAAAGAGTTTGAGACAGGATCTGGTCAAATTTGAGTTGGCCTACGTGCTACGTCACGCGTTCTATACAATTGTTTCCATAGGGCGTTTTGTTCTGCGCCCGTTGATAATGGAAATCACAAATTGCGAAATAGTCTGTCGATGTCAGGGTAGCCGTTCTTGGTAATGTATACAAATAAAAAGGCACTTCAAGGCTAAACAACTACTACTATAACTGCTTAAGGTTGCCAGTCTTTGAGGGAGTCAATGGTTTAAATTGCATTGGTCTAAAATACCTAAACAGGGTTTTCACTGCATCAATTGATGCATCTTTGATAATGGAGAAAATTAATTCACTTTACCTCAAAGAGTTTGTAGTAGTAACAAAATATACTCTCTCCCATGAGCTGATTTCGGGCAAACTGTTGGCCTGCGACTCCAATTTTCCTTGCCTAGAAGCAAAGCAGAAACATCACTGGGGTTTATAACGGCCACCGACATGTCTGAATGGTGATGATATCCCCATGAATCCCCGTTTATAGAACACTACACATATAATGTGCCAGTCTATACTAAATAACAAATCATCTTAAATTAAATATATAATACAAAAAAGTATATAGAACAACATAATATGACTTTTTTGTCCAAAAGTACTCCTTAACATAAATACACAATTAATGAACTTTGTTATGGCCTTATTATGTTATGGCTTGTTATGGTTTTTCCTCCTAGACTGAATTGGTGTGCACCAATAATAACAACAATCATCATCGTCACCTCTTCGTCGTTGTCTCTGGCCCACTGGATCTTCTCCAGCAGGTCTCCCAGGTCGGCCCTCACAGGGATGTAGTGCGTCCAGGGCTTCAGCTCATTATAGAAGTGCTCGTAGTAGCCGGAGTCCTGCTTCAGCACCACGCTGTCCCCCGCCAGCAGGTAGGGCAGGCGGTAGGCCGCCACCGTGCCGTCCACGTTGATCTGATACTTGTACTGGGAAAAGACAGGGCTGCGGTGAGGAGAGTCCCGTTCCATGGGTTCTTCTAAACCTCAACTTGAACTAGTGATGATGAAAGTGAAAATGACGATGATTAAAAAGTTATGCAGTTGTGTGCCAGAGAAAGCAAACGCTAAATTAAATATATTTTCACATTAAAAACAGCATTTTCATGCATTATGCTCAGGGTAAGAGGTGTATTAATTCCGTCAGCCAGTAGGGGCAGTAACCTGCACCTCGTTCCCACTCACCTTGAAGAAGTCAAAGAAGGACACGTGTTTGACCAGCGGCCCGTAGAGGTCCTCGTCGTGTTTGAAGAAGAAGAAGTTGGTGAAGGCGGCGTCCACCATGTCGGGGTGGGCCCGGGACAGCTTCACCAGCTCCAGGCGCTCCTTGCGGCTGTCGCGGCCCCGCCAGAAGGCCGTGAAGTTCTTGTCTGCCCACGGCCGGCCGGTGTTGGACTGCACCGACATCATGTCCAGGCTCACCCTGCTCAGCACAGAGAAGGGAGCAGGTGGTCTTTTTACAGGGGGCGGGGGGTCTTGGCGTCGTTAAAATATACACGTGTCACAAAATGGAACACTACGCTGACAGCAAACGGAAGAGCCCATAATCCCACTACATAGTGTTGTATGGGGCCCACACACTTTTTCTATTGTATTTTGCACTATGTATGCATGGCACTGCCACTTTCATTTCACTGCATACCCTGTATGTTTATGTGACAAATAAAGTTCTTGAATCTTGAATGGGCAGGGGATGCGAAAGTAGCAAGAGAGGGGTCACGGTTCAAAATGTGTCAATCCATTTTGGAACAAGCCATACGGCGGGCTAACTTTTATATATTTCTAATAAAAGCCAATGTAACAAATATTTGGATATGATCCTTGAAAAGGAGACTTTGCCCTGTGTTAAACATCTGCACCAATGCTTAATAAAAAACGAAATCCCGAAAATATGTATATGTATGTAACATGTATATTTGTGTATGTATGTATAAATTAATATTTTGCACAATTCTACACGTCAGTCACTTTTATGTTCATTTTTATTGTGTATAGTATTTTTTATAAAATTGTGATTTAGAATGGGGATGAGAGTAAGCATTCCATTGTACTTCTTTTTTATAATTTGCAAATGGCAAATAAAAACCTTGAATCTTTTCACCCATCCCCGTCGTCGAGAGCGTAAGAGAGACAGTGAGAGAGAGACTTGCCTTCCCATGGTCTCCAGGACTGACTCGGTCAGGTCGTAGGTGGGCATGACGATGTCCCACGTCTGGTTGGAGCCACACCAGGAGAAGATGGGATGGAGCCTATCGGAGAGCTGCCTCTTCTCCAGCGGCCAGTCGCCCAGGTTGACGAAAAACTCCACATCGGGCACACGCACCTGGCGGCCGGGAGGTAGGGAGGGGCGGACAGACACGTGCAAGGCAGACATCAATCAGGTACAAGAGGAGAGAGAGCTGTTGAGCCGCCGCGGTTACCCCATTGTAACGGGAATGCAAATCAGGGCCGAGCTTCGAACCAACACCGCGCGTCTTTGGTTCCAGTTGTACCGGTGCTAATGTAAATGTGGCGTCATTTGAATCATTTGCGCTCAAATCTACTGTCCATCTATTCAACAAACAAAAACAAACAGTTGGGTGGGAGTGGTTTAGAAGCAGAACCTGTAACCCTACATGAGAAGCGTTTAAGATAGGTCAAGCATACCTTCCTCGTCAGAGACAGAAGGAGTGCGTCCATGAAGATACGGAATCCTACGTGCTCGCCCATCGTCTTGATGTAGACCTGAAGAAGAAGGTGGTTCAATGACCGGAAACGGTAAACATCTTCACAATATAAAATTAAATCATAATACAAATACCGTTTTCATTTCAACCACAATGGAATGCTACTGTGGCTGTGTATGTATACTTGCTCTATGACGTGGTAAAGTCAACAAACAACCATCAAAACCAACCATCCATGGAAAGACGTAACCCTCGTTCTGATTACGAGGGCTAAGGGTTAGGGGGTGTCATGTATCATGGCCTGTCTGAAGCCCTGCTTGACCTATACAAATACTAATGGACCTGACTACATAACAGTAGTCGAGCTGTGTATAGCGCCATGTCAATCAGCCAAACTCAGGGGTAAGAGGTCAACTAAGAGGGAACATTTATATATTTAGAAAATAATAATTTACATGTGTAAGATTAAAGCTGAACAGGTGTGTGTGTGTGTGTGTGTGTGTGTGTGTGTGTGTGTGTGTGTGTGTGTGTGTGTGTGTGTGTGTGTGTGTGTGTGTGTGTGTGTGTGTGTGTGTGTGTGTGTGTGTGGTGTGTCCAAGATGGACTGGTGTGTATGGGTCTCATCCTGTATGTCCAAGTAATAAGTAGGTTGGAGCCCCAGTGACCACGGAACAGGAATTGTAAGTTGTAGGAAAATGGAAGGACGGAAGCAGTACTGTTGCATAAACATATTATATAGCACTAGTTACACAAATCTGTGTGTGTTTGTTTGGAATAAAACATTGGGTCTAGAATAAAAATAAAAAAAACATGAGACATCAAATCAAATCAACTTAGCAAAAGGTAAAAAAACGACACTTCTATGTTCACAATGGGCTCACCAGGATTCCCATTCGACTTGTGCTGTGAGGGTACAATGCATGCTTGCCGTGGAAGAATGCAAACAAAAATAAAGACCTATGTCGTTGAATGTCATCTTTTGTAAGTTTATTGTGAAGGTTCTGCAAAGGTCTGGGTAAGAAATCGATGATGTGCTAAATGCTCAATGTAACAAACGATTTTAAGGTCAAACATCTGACTGAAAGCTTGTTGCAACAGTTGGTTAGAAAGCAAATGTTTTTTTCACACCTTTTGTTGTGATTCTTCGAGTGGTGTGGTGTAAATTCAGTACATCGAGACAACAACACGATTTATAGCGTAGGCAGGGGCGGATCTACCGGGGTGGCATGGGGTGGGAACTGCCACCCTAAAAATAGTCTTGCCAACCCAGCTGCCACGCCAGTTGGCAGCTTTGTTTTGAAAGAAAAGTTGTGGCTCATCGGATGTGAGCTCATATGAGAGAGAATCTCTAATGTCTGAGTGCAAGTGAATGCAGCACAAGACGCGTGACCCCTCCCCCGGCCCTGGCGCGAGCATGGAAATGTGATTGGCCGATTTCATTTCAACAAAAGGACGCCGCCAAACAAGAAGCATTCCCCCACCCAAGTAGACGGGGGTAATGAGGTAGGACTGATCAACTATCTATGAACAAATTAAAATAATCAGAAAAGTAGTGCAGGGCTAGTGGAGTTGTAGTTGTCATATAGCGTTACGATGCTGTCGAACGACAATATTGAATTCAGGTTAATAATTTAGGAACTCCTCTATGCTTTGGAAATACAACAGTAACGTTAACGTTACGTGTGCTAGGACGAGAAGCTCAAAGGTCTCTCCTGTGAAATAAATGTAAAGCAAAGATAGACTATGTCCATGTGAATGATAACGTGAATGCTGATTTTGAAACGATAAAAATCTGGTATCTGGTATCTCAGTAACTTTATTACCACTCACACTTTACTTACTGTGCGTTAGATAGGTCTGGAGTTGGATCTGTGCAACGTAGTAAGGCTAGCAGCTTAAGTTAAAAAAATTGTCACGCATGAAACATTTATATTATCAGTCATTTAGAAAGATGTACAACCTGCTCAAGGCTAAACACACCGATTCTGCCCTTCAATAATAACTTTAATCTTCTGCCACCCCATGAATATTTTTCTAGATCCGCCCCTGAGTGTAGGGCTGCACAATAATTCAACATTATGGTTAATCGTATTTGAGTCGAATCATAACGTGATGAAATGATGAAATTGTGATACATAATTATACATAATTCTGTTGTCCTACCTTGATAACACGCACATTTGGTTTAAAAACTCAAGTCAAAATTAGATGCAATTATGTTTAAATAATATACATTTAAAATATTTTATTGCGAGACATCACACATTGCATAAAAATGCAGGTCAATGCGATAGATGTCATTTTGATTATGTCGTTGCCATATCGTGATAGCTATCGATAATGAAAATAAATAAAATCGGTGGCAACTATCGTTGTTGATTATCCATATCAGCCAACCATAATTAGCGTATACGGTTCCACCGGTCTCACCATGCGGGGTATACATCATGTTGGACTTTACCTTGTTGTCTTTGACGGTGTAGTGGCACAGGCTCTGCCTCTGGCCGAAGCGCTGCAGGATCTCCCTGGCGTTACGCTCGGGGTCCACCCTGGGGTAGACGGCCAGGTCGCGCTCGATCTGGGGGAAGGAGGCCGGGCAGCGCATGCTGGACTCCCACACCGGGCCACTTGCCTGGGGACAGTCACAGCCCTCGTGGTACACAGGGCCTGGAGGTGGAGCAGGAGTGTGGACTGAGATGGTGCAGTGCAATTGAAAATCCCAAGACCCTGATTTTTGCAGGTTGCTCACGGTTAAGATTTAAGTTGTGCAGGGCACTGTCATTGTGTGTGCATGCATGCTGCAAATATGTAGACCATATGAGGTGTGGGAAACATATTCATCCAATGAGTCTAACAAGGGGGAACGCATCAAAGTTGTGCTTGAAAACACTTAGGTGTTTGTTTGTACATGTGTAAGTGGTAAGTGCAAGTACACTTACGCTCATTCATATACATTATTAATGACACGGCAAAACACATCAGGTCACATACGTTTACGTAAGTTATTCAGGGGAATTCAACACACATTTTAAACCCGCTCTTAACACACAGTATTCATGATGTTCTACCCGGAAGAATGAATGGAGACTTGGCGACGTTCTCGCCCTCGAGCAGAACGTGGATGTGCAGGTCGGTGTAGCTGGAGTACATCCTGTAGCGCGCCAGGAATGAGCCGTCCTGCCGGTCCAGAACTTGGATCCATATTCTGGCAAACTGCTCGGTGGTTGACGTGATCTTCACCTCGAAGGTCTTCTCCCCAGGGGACGTTGTAAGGCTGCAGGGAGGCGACTCACATTTACCTTATGCTACTGATATTTTACAAATGTTTTAACGTTCATACATAGTCATGGTCAATGGAGAGAAATGACAATATATATATATAAGCTACCTGGGTGTAAGCTTAAACTAAAGTGAATGTATTTGATGGATTTATCTGTTCCTTCACTCGTTTGACTGTAATGGTTGTACTCACTATCAGTAGTACAGTATTAATATGAATTCATATTTAGGTGAACTAGACATATGATGTCAACCATCTAGCTGAGGACTGTCAACAATAGAGAATATGCTAAACTCATGCGGGGAGAGTTCAACTGTTGCCCCGGCCTCTTTGTGCTAAATCAGGGTAGTGAAGGGGACAGTCTAAAACGCTTAAAGTGAAAAGAGTTACAAAATCGCGATCAATAATCACATAATGTCTCTGGCATATGTCTTGTCGTTAGCACTTTAAAAAATATCAAAACCTAAATCCTGCTATTAAGGAAGTTATGTTACAGTAAGTGTACAGTATGTCCTCTCATAAAGCTGCGTTAACACTTTTCCTTTTACTGGCTCAATAGAGAGGAAAACACTTAATGTCACATAACGTCCATAATGGTAGGATTTAAGTTTCGATATTTTAACAGATGAAAGTGCTAAGGACAAGACATATGCCAGACAAATTGGTGATTATTGATCGCCGTTTTGGAACTCATAGTTACGTTAAGCCTTTTCTTTATAATCGACACTTCATGTCACATAACTTCCGTAATGGTAGGATGTAGGTGTTGATATTTTGAAAGTGCTAACGAGAAGACATACGCCAGAGCGACATTAGGAGATTATTGATCGCTGTTTTTTGGAACTTTAAGTTACGTTAAGCCCTTTACATAATGTCCCCCTAGTGAAGGAGACATTCCGCATGTAACCGGGCCGTGGTGACGTGGTGGCGGTAACGACGCGGTCCACCCCGGCCTCCAGTACTCACTTCCTCCCCGAGCCGTCCACCGCCTGGATGAAGAAGAAGCGAGCCGGCAGGACCACGTCGGCTTCCAGCCCCGGGCCCCACACCAACGTGTTCGCCGCCCTGGGAGCGGACTCGCCGGCCCGAGCCCCCCGGGTCGCACACGTCAACAGCCCCCAGCAGCCGAGCAGCAGCAGAAGCGACATGACCGCCCACACACACACGTTAACCCCGATCCGTTATTCTTTTGTTATTTCTGTCGTAAGGGAGGCGCTTCCTACGGGTTTAGACGTTTAAGGCCAACCGTGGGCTTGACATAACGGTGTGATCCGAACCACGGAGGAGTTAACCGGTTTGGTGGCGTGCATATACCCCGCTCCCCCCCCCCCCCACCACCACCACCACCACCACCCTTTAGCACCCCGGCCGGTGGAGAAAACACCCCGAAACACCGCGTCCCATTCGGCTGACGTCAACGTGGCCCCTCGGGAGTACGGGTGTGTTGTTGTTGTTCCAGATGAGCGCCACTGTTACAGTGTCATCACTTACGAACAACATAAAGACGCTTTCGGTATTCGGCTAACTTTGGGGAGAGAGCGCCGTGAGCTTTATCGTGATCTCATTGGCCGCTCCCAATAGGAACGAACACCGAGCGACGATATGATTGGACTGAACCCGGAACGCGAGCGACGACCTGATTGGACTGAACCCGGAACGCGAGCGACGACCTGATTGGACTGAACCCGGAACGCGAGCGACGATCTGATTAGACTGAACCCGGAATGGAAACCTTAACTTTTTTAAATTGTATTTAATTGTATTAGGAGTACGCATTATATTATAGCAAATGGCAAATAAAACCATCTTGAATCTTGTGCTGCTATGTAGGTCTACAGCAGGACACCTACATAAGAGCCTATAAGAACAGGAATGATTCATTCCAATATATATTCCCAAATAATCAAATACAACGTTTTGGGGATACATACTTTTTAATATGATAGTGCTTTTGTTATAGTATAGTGTTGTTTATTACATAGTATAGTATATAGCGTTGTTTATAGTATAGTATTGTTTAATTGTTTAGTTAATTGTTTGTTTAGTTAATTGTGTAATTGTGTATAGTATTGTTTTAAGAAATTCATACTGCGGGAGGGAATTGGGAGTAAACATTCCATTGTACTTGTTGCAAATACCAATAAAAAACATCAGAAACTGAACATTAAACAAAGCTCTCGATTGTGTACATCAATCAATGTTTATTTAAACTTGATTTTGCATCAACATAGTTACAGATATTTGTTGTCCAGTAACTTCTATTACACTAGTATATCAATTAGAACGAAAAGTGGTAGAATCCATTTAAACAAGACAAACTTTGCTGCCATCATTTGATAAAACTAGAGAAATGCTTGATCAGAAGACAACCCCAGTCCCAGTGATCCAGACAATGCCAGGTTAGCCCAGCTTCGACACCAGCAGTGACAGGTACAACAGTTACAGAGAAAAATATCCTAATAAAGTTATTTTTTAAAATGTTTTAAACGTTTTCTCTCTCTCTCTCTCTCTCTCTCTCTCTCTCTCTCTCTCTCTCTCTCTCTCTCTCTCTCTCTCTCTCTCTCTCTCTCTCTCTCTCTCTCTCTCTCTCTCTCTTTACTCCCAGGATTGAGCTGTACAGTTGGTAAAAAAAACAAAAACATAACAAAACACCCTGTCTACAGGAGGCTATTTTATTAATTTATTCTTTGCCATCGAAAGTCAAAACTGCACTGAACACAAGTTTCATTGACGGTACATGTAGAGAAATATATAGGCAATATTTTCTGTTGTGTTCACGACCACACTTGTATCTGGTCAAAGACGATGGATGGACAATTACACTAAGCGTTTCGAATTTCATCAGACCTCGGTCTCTATGAAGACCATGGTTGGTCTACTGGCCCTTTTTTCGTGGTCAAGCTGTCAATGTGAATGTTGCAGCAAATACCTCTTGCGTGTGCACATATGATATTTCCACCAATCACGAAAAGGCCGAACGTGTTTGAGATGGAGAACCCTCTACTTATCTTTCAGGTCCCGTAGACCACCCAATGGACACATGTAGGCTACACCCAGTATGCCATTGGCCATTGCACTGATGCCAGTGATGTTTGGACACCTATCCATATACAACACACAATTACAACATGATACGTGACATGATGTATCATAAAACACTTTTGTTATCTTTTTTTTTTCTTTAAACATACAAAGTCTTTCTTGAGAGGCGATTATTAGGCTACCATACAAAAATGGCATCAGGACACGAGAATACCTTAGTGGTCAAGAGCAATCTGAAAAATTCTAAAACAAACGAACAAAAAAACACATTCGTCCTTTATAGACCAAATCAGAGTGAATATCTCACACACACACACACACACACACACACACACACATTGTATACATTTTCAATAATGACTGACCCATACCTAAACATCACAATAAAAACAACCACCGATTTTTACATCTCCTCTCTTTTCCCAAGTCCCATACAAACATACTCCCACGAGTGGAAACTGGTCGTCATTCAATAAGCAGTAAGATAGTCGAGAATCAGGAGGGGGAAAAAACCTAACGAAAAGGATACCTGCAGAGATACATTTGGTACGTAAAACCACACATCGACTGAAGAAGAGGAGGTTCATTCATGTTTCGATTGCTTTGGCAAAGGGAGAAGAGTTTAGCTCGGCTAGTGTGATTCAGTCTCTCTCTCTCTCTCTCTCTCTCTCTCTCTCTCTCTCTCTCTCTCTCTCTCTCTCTCTCTCTCTCTCTCTCTCTCTCTCTCTCTCTCTCTCTCCCTCCTACGGGCGCTTGCACACGAACATTCACAGGAATGGCGCACAGATCTCATACAAAGGCTTCAGAAGATTCAACTCAACAAATGACAACCATAGCAATAACAACAATTAAGTAAAAAAAACTGATAGAACGTCAAAAATCAGATCCAGCCCTCGGATTATGATAAAATATTCCCATCGCCAACATGTCAATGGACTTAATTTGTATTATCGTAAACAAGAGACCACTGATAACCATACGATACATTAGCTCTTTGTCTGTCTTACAGTAGGGTTGTGTGTGTGTGTGGGGGGGGGGGGGGGGTCAAGTTTTGAATTCTTCTTTTTTTATGGCACATAAATAGCACAATTTCTGTATCAATATAACATACACAGCCCTGGGCCTCAATCGTTATCTCCACGTTCAGGTCACCAGCATCACTTCCAATGCCATTTCCAATGGCTCTCGCTATCATACTCTCATCATAGTCTATTGATTAGTGAGTGATGCTCATTAAATTAGCAGCAGCTAAACAAGGAAACTAGTATGACAGTGAAGAGATTCCCAAAGTTAACTTGGAGTTTATCCATAGAGAAATGACAACGGTATATGCTTAAATATTCTTATATGTGTGTATTGAGTTGTTATATTAAGTGTTAATAATGAAAATCTATGTAGAATTCCTGCAACTAAATTGAAACAAACAAATGTGAACACAAATTTTGGCTTAATAGCAATCCAGGTATACATTTCCCTTTTTATATATAGACTATTCTTTCCTCAATATTTCAAAAAATATAAAGTTTCTCATAGTTTCTCTCATTGGCTTATATTATTGAATAAAAGTGTAATTTCCATACCTCCTTTCGCTTTGAAGTAGCATGCTGCTTTTTAATATGGCAGTTTGATATTTAGTAGTCATCCATTTTTTTTTTGTATGTTTTTGTTATCATGCATTTCGTTGTTGGTTCCTCACTTGACAGTATCTACACACAGAGGTCCAGAAACCTCATTCCTCATCACACACACACACACACACACACACACACACACACACACACACACACACACACACACACACACACACACACACACACACACACACACACACACACACACACACACACACACACACACACACACACACACACACACACTTGAACGTCTGCGGTCCCCAGGGTCCCCTGGTGAGGCTGTCCTCCTGTCGTGGAGGTCCTTTGTGTCGCTATGCATCTAGACAAGTGACCGACCCGTCCTGCCTCTCCAACAATGCGCCAACAGCCACTCAAACAAAAGCCACCTGAGAGAGGGAGAGCCACGTTTCAAATGCAGAAGTCATCTCTTTGTTTTGTCTGCATATCATCATATCTCTCTCTCTCTCTCTCTCTCTCTCGCTCTCTCTCTCTCTCTCTCTCTCTCTCTCTCTCTCTCTCTCTCTCTCTCTCTCTCTCTCTCTCTCTCTCTCTCTCTCTCTCTCTCTCTCTCTCTCTCTCTCTCTCTCTCTCTCTCTCTCTCTCTCTCTCTCTCTCTCTCTCTCTCTCTCTCTCGCTCGCTCATCATGCAGAGTGAAAGTCCGTGTCCTGGGCCAGGGAGCCGTGTCCGTGCCATGTCCCCGCCATTAGAACTGGTACCACTTCTTGTCCTTACACTTCAGCATCAGCTGCAGATGTGGGGGGTGGGGTAGGGGTGGGACAAACAAAGGATTGTTAGAGAAGAAAAACAAAGCAGGAACTGGCGAACGGGAGAAAACCACTTCAACCAACTCTGCATACACTCCACAACCAGCCTCTACTGGCTTCTACTGGAAACCTTCTGTTTCCAAGAAGAGGAGGTATCTCGAAACAGAGACTAAAAGATGTACACCAGCTGTTCCAACAGTAGATGGGACAGCTGGCAAAACATCCCTATAAAGGAATACATAAGATACTTAAATACTAATATGTAACGCAACCGTTTAGAGAAAATCGTTAGGAATAATGTCTGTATAAGCTGCCGCAAGCACTGGCATATGTCTGTTGTGTGTTCCCCTTTTAGCTCTTGGAAAATATTCTAAATGTGAGTGAACTTCATAGTTCTTCTGGAAAACGAGACTGTTGTCTCATGGGTGCTATTGAGCTGTAGTACACAAGCCCGGTCTCAAGACCAAATGTTTACATCTTGAAATCAGAGCACATTGTTGACGGCTTGTGTCACGTCTTAGACTCTGAGTGAATCAGCTACATATTGTTTTTAACAGCTTATCAGACCTGCGGCTCACATTCAGACCTGCGGCTCACATTCACCCATTTATACACAGACAGTGGTGTCAGCCATACAAGGGAAAAGCCAGCTCGCCAGGAGCAGTTAGGGTTTGGTGTCTTGCTCAGGGACACCTCGACACTTAGCTAGGCGGAGCCGAGGATCAGACCAGAAACCTTCTGGTTGCTAGACAACCGGCTACAGATTAGACTTAAACTCGTTAAATGATTTCGCTGCAGCGAAGATTTGTCCCCCTAATACGCCCCTAATACCCTTCCCCTAAGCTGGTGTGAGCGCCAAAACATAATTCTAGCATATTATTACCACGTATATTGATAGGACAACCCCTTGAGATGAACCACCCCGCTTTTTCCAGCCCAAGGCCCCAAGCACCTCGTGGGCGTGTTTGGAGAAGGTGTCCGCGCTGTTCATCATGAGGGCGGTGCGCTCCTCCAGCTCTCCCAGCCGCTGGCCCCTCTCGTCCAGGGCGATGCGGGCCCGCGCCAGGTCTCCCACTACCCCGCTGGCCGCCACCTTCATGCCCTCCATGCCCACCTGGCCCGGGATGTGCTGTGCCAGGCTCCGCGAGGCCTTGCCCGCCGCCGCCTCACCGACTGACGGACACAAGACCGGGAGATGGAGGGGGGGGGGGGGGTGTGTCATCATCAGAGAACAGCTTATTATGAACCAGTTGATAAGAATGTTGGCCAAATGATAAATAACGGTGGCATAGTATGGATGGTAGACATGAAGGTGACATGAGAAAACGATGTAATTTGTATGGAATAATATAACTCATCCCAAAGAATTGCTAAATATTTGATCGTGATTCATCAATTACATTCCAACGCAAAAACAATATGGTCAATGGGAGGCGGTAGAATATGATAATGTCAGCTGATAAAAAAAAACAATGATAAGTTGAAAATATGAAAGTAACTTATATGGAATCATTGTTTGTAACTGTGGTATAAGTGGAATAGACCACTGTTTGTTGACCCTGTTTATTCTTTACGTGATCTATTAAAAAAGATTATAAATGATTCTAAATATTTATAATGGATAGGATCCATCACGGGTCAGAAGGTAGAGAAGGGCAGTAAAGCACAAGGATAAAGCATGACATGTATAATCGGCATGAAGTGAAACATAGGGAAGACCTACAGAGCTCCTCTCTGTCGAAGTTCTGGGAATTCCCTCCAAAGAAGACCTTGAGGAAGCTTCTGTTCTGGACCTCTGGCGTCTCTATCGGTGTGAAGAGCTCACCCAGCATCTCCTGGGCCAACCGATAAACAAGCACAATGGTGTGTTGGCATAAGATACTCACACCTCAATACGGAGGTGGTTATGGTGGACCTTTCTTCTGTCTTTGTATGTTGTTCCAAAACGAAAACAATTGTGTTTATTAATCTCTGGATTGATATAATTCTGTTTTGTAAATGATGTATCATTTGATTGTTACTTCAGACATTTACTTATGGGGATGGCGACATAGTGTTTTTGTTGGGTTAAATATATATGTGTAATACCGGCATGAACCTAAAGGTGGCAGCATAGTTTCATCAAAAAGGTCACTGGTGCTATTGTTCTGTCCACAATATGAGGGGGTTACACTTAATGCATGCACACACACACACACACACACACACACACACACACACACACACACACACACACACACACACACACACACACACACACACACACACACACACACACACACACACACACACACACACACACACACACACACACACACACACCTGCAGGTTGTCACACATCTCCTGGCTGTATGTGATTCTCTGGACCTCGGTGGGGGAGCTAAGGTAGAGAGCCTGTCCGCCGTTAGTGAAGCAAAAGGTTCTGGCGATACGCATGTCTGTCAGTGGTAGGTAGTTGACATCCATCAGGGGTCTGAGACTGGGTAAACTGTGGGTGGAGCAACACACAATGGCAGACCAGACAATGACATTGAGGGGGAAAAACAGAAGACGCATCAGACAAAAGACAGAAAATGCTTGCTTTACTTTGCATGGCAGTGACAGCGCAGGCAGCTGTGAACCCGTTGACACTCATCACACTCCAACTCTAATCACTTTTGAAAAATACATAAAATCCAAACCCCCAATCAGAGGGAACCACTAGAGTTTTAAATCAAATGATCTATAATGGATATATAATAACTAATTTTATAAGAACTAATTTATCATCTACCATTTGGGTAAACAAACCATGTAATCAAAGAGTCACCCAACACTTATATTCAGCCTTTGGGGATCAAACACAATTTGTTGGATATGACAAGGGACATCGCCTGGCACAATTTCGACCAATCAGAAACAATTGCAATAACCCGTGCTTCACCAGAGATGACGCTGTCTCCTGAGGTTTTACTATTTGGTTACAAAATGAATCTCAAGCTGCTTACGCCTGTAATGTAAAAACCCATTGCTGTTCAAAAATAAATTAAAGCACGTTCATCATAGAGAGGAGAGAGTCGCCTCCTTTCAACACAGTACCTTTACGTCAGGCACCCAAAGATGCCGATCACACCGGATATGTTTGCAGGCTAGCAAAAGCAGCTGGCAAAAAGCTTTGCTTTCCATTGATGAGGACGAGGGGCCTAAGGGTACGGCCGTTTACCTGAGTGTCATGACGTGGCCGTTGGCACAGAAGCAGGCCAGGCAGACGCTGTTGCACACGGACACCACGTCGGCGCGCAGCACAAAGGATGACTCGGTGATGTTGTGCACGAAGAGGCATGACTGGGACGGCATGAGCAGCACCTTGGCCTGCCGCTCGGAGCACACCACGGTCAGGTGGCCGTCCGCGCAGCCGTCCTGCGACGACGCCGGCGAGAAGTTGATCAGCTTGCGCCGCCGCAGCCGGTCGGGGTCCTCGGGGCCGTTGGGGTCCCGCCAAACCTCGTGGGGTCCCAGGACGATGGCCCCGGCTAGGTCCAGGAAGGCAATGCGCAGGACGGAGCCCTTCAGCATCAGGACTGAACCTGGGGGACATTGGGGAAGAGAAGAAGGCCAGAAGGATCACAGGTTTTTGACTCCATTTTCTGCAAGGAGGAAGGAGGGATTTGGGGTATTTTAGCCCAAACTCCACAACACCGCTGACATTTTAAAATGTCAGTTGAAATGAATCAGTTGAATTAATATTCATTAAAAAAATATTCAATGCAATCTGCCAGGCCGATCACATCTGCAATGGGCAGATGCAGGAAACAGATGGAGTGCATCATTATCTACTGGGAGCAGGTTAATGGCTTGTGCACACTCCCCGCCCCCCCTGTGTGTTCATCTCACACAAGCACACCTGGTGTAAAAAACAACCAGCTGTCTTCAACCACCGGCTAAGAAAGTGGCTTACCGCCAGGGCCCATGGTGACAGGCTCCTCCATCCTCTCCTCCTCCTCGGTGGGCAGGGACAGCGGGAGAAGGAGCACCACCCCCAGGCTTGTCCCCACCCACAGGCATGGGGCAGGCTGGGCGTCGCTCTTGCGGCCGAACGACTCGCCAAACTGCAGCGTGGTGACTGCCTCCTTGGTGTCCCGGTCGATGCTGGACACACTGGAGCTGCGC